>CAJHNH020008536.1:223425-315925 GCA_905116865.2 Candidula unifasciata
GCTGTAGCTACGGAGTTGGGCACGGACACAGGCGGACAGTTTCTTATCGCTGGTTCACATTTCCCCGACTTTTAAATTTTTTTTTTAAAGATTAATCTCAGATCCAACCAATTGTATAGCAAACATCAACCCACATCTGTTCTGTGCATGTGCCAATAAAAATCTATGGCACAAGGGTAGTAACCCGTTAGTGCTCGGTTCTACTTCTAACCTAAGCCTGAGTCTGAAGAATCTCAGGGCAGTGCACGAACTACGTAGCACCAGCGAGGATCCTAAAAAATACTTTTGGGTATAATTCCACATTTTGCCCGGGCAGCGCCGTTAGGTTACTCTTTTTTTATTTCCAACTGCCATTGTGTTTTTTACGTTGGCAACTATACACACGGGCGTCCGATCCCAGTACACAGAGACCAGGGGGAAATTACTAGAATATAAGTTCACGTGAAAAAATCCCAGCCTTCGCCGGGGCATGAACCCGGGACCTCCGGCACTTGTATCTCAGTGAAGTTTAGGGGCGAGATGTATCGTTCGTTGATGAGCTCTGTCAACAGTACTATTAGGATTGATGTTCATTTCTGTAAGGCTGTTCTTAATGCCATCACTGCATATTTTCCGAGGTCTTCCGCTCACTCTATACCCGTTGCAACGTTTCAGTGCGGCTCGCTGTGGCAGATAGTATCCGGGCATTTTTGTAAGGTGTCTAAACCCCTTCATTTCTTGTTCTTTCATGACTTGTAAGACTGGCTTTATTCCTAACATTCTTCTGATTTCGTGATTTCGTATTCTCTTTTCTTGAAACTCTTGCAGCTCTTCTAAGGCATTTCCTCTCTGTTATCACAATTTTACGTTCACTGGAGGATGTAAGTGCCCATGACTGGCACTGATAGCATAGTAGTGGCCAATAAATAGTTCTGATAAGATTCACTTTAATACTTCGGGGTATCTGCTTGTGTGCCAACAGGGTAGATAGCTGCCCCATTACTTGATTTGCTTTGGCACCTCTCGAGCTAATTTCTCTATCCAGTTTTCCGTCAGATGTGAAAATTGCTCCCAAATATTAAAATTCCTCTGTTTGTCTCAAGGTGTTTTTTTTTTAATGTTATTTCTAAATTGTCTTTCTGTCTTCGTCACACCATTGTTTCTGTCTTCGTAGGTCTTCGCGCTCGTGCGTGCGTGTGTGTGTGTGTGTCTCTCTCTCTCTCTCTCTCTCTCTCTCTCTCTCTCTCTCTCTCTCTCTCTCTCTCTCTCTCTATATATATATATATATATATATATATATATATATATATATATATATATTTTTTTTTTCAAATATATATATATATATGACATAAATTACTTTATCTGCGAAGCCTAAGTGTATGTTGAATATATATATATATATATATATATATATATATATATATATATATATATATATATATATATATATATATATATATATATATATATATATATATATATATACAAGTGAGAAAGGGAGAGGTTGATTTTCCTATACCCTATAATGTATATGTGAAACATTTAGACAACAGCAAAGATAGCATTATATGTGTTTTCTTGAGTAATATGAAACATGCACAACAGTACAGACTTAGTAAAGATCTGATCCACTGAATCCTAACAATCATGCCAAGACAACCAAAGAGTTTGTTTAAAGGGGATATGTTCCTCTGAAATACACAGATATCACAGCCTAGCTGTAAACCACAACAGAACTGCCATTTTAAGCATGAAAACAGAAGAAGAAGAAATTCCTCTACACCGCAGTAAAAAAAAAAGTAAAAGCACCAAGCAAAGATAACAACAAATATCTTGTTTAATAAAGTAACAAACCAGTATATTTCTCATGAACATTGATTGCATCACTAATCATAGAACTGTGCTCTCTCGATCAATCGATATGTCTCCTCCAGGCTCCTGCCTAAAGATTTTACCATACCATCCTGTTATACAGTACTGCTGATTTTCTTCTTGAGCACCTTTGTGTTAAAAAGTTCATTCTTCTATCAGTTTGCTGAAATTACAATGAAACAAAATACAGTCAATCCTCATTAACACCTATTCTCAGAAACAGAAAATTAAGTTTGTGACAACAAAAAATCCTGGCTGACTAGGAACTAATAATAATAATACATCCCTGCTGTAAGCAACATTTTGTTCATGTTAAATGAATGTTTTTCTTAACTGAACATTTGGTGTTGTTGAGGTTTGACTATTAAACCAAATATGTAGACTACCAGAATTCAAGACGGCAACCAGCTAACATGGTCTCCTTCTTGTACTTATTTTTCAACTGCCTATGTCATAAAACACCACAGACTTCCTTCACCCAGATAATATAGCCAATTCAGTCACATGACCTCTTCAAGTCCACCGGCTGTAAACTGGTGAAAAGTTCAAACTGTTCATCCACTTCTGGACGTTAGTCTTGTTCCAGATCCTGATTGTTGCATATACATCCGTTTACAAATCTGACTTATTTGTATGCAGCTATTGGTTCCGTGCCTCTCAGGCACATGTACTCCGACTTTGAAGAAAGCCGACTCTTACAACGTGCTTGTTGGGGAGGCAGTGAGTATATTCTTGTTTTCCCCACAATAGGGCCCCATAACTCACACAGGGAAGTCATGGGACCACATACACACACACACAAAACCTCTTTGTGTCCTATAGACAATATTCTTAACATATATTTATACATCCAAAAAACATATGACAACATAAGGTTGCATTACTAGTTAGTTTGTCAACAGAGCTTTCACACGGCAAGGCTTCTAGAAAAAGGGCAGCTGAACAGTGCATGCAGGCTAGAAAGACCTGTATAACAGGCCCTTTACCTACAGACACTGTTCCCTGCCCTCATTGCTCTAGATCTGTCTGCATCATACGGGCTTATAAGTCACCTCCGGACTCACAGAAAATCAACAATAGTTTCAAGATGGATGAAAGAAAAAGTGGGCCTCATTACTTATGGACAAACAACACACTGAACATAGAACCAATCAGTCTATAAGTGCTCGGATCCACTCCTCAGTTAATACATTGTAGCAGCTGAGGACACCAGTTCTGTTGACACCAGTCCTGTTCCAGTTTATTCTTCTTACTTGGCTTCTTGCATCATGCTCTTGTCTGGCCTGACCCTGTTTCACTTGCTGTTCTTGCAGTCTGATCATGGTTGCAGATTCACAGTCATCTCTCAAATGTCTTGCTTCTCAAAAAGCAATCACTATCTAAGCCTGGTCCACTGCTCATCCACCCTAAACATTAGCCTTTCTTGCAAGCTTATCAGCAAGCTCACTTCCTAGATTACGCTGCATTAATACACCACCAAAAGCACACGGACACATAGTGTCAATTTCACACTCTCCCCTCACATAGTGTCAATCTCACACTCTCCCCTCACACAATCTACATGACTCTGATAAAGAATCTATACTGTTTAAAAAAAAAAAAGGAGATACAGTTATTCGATGCTGCTTTACTAATCAAAATAGGTAACACATTGCTACTGAAAGGAACATAATTTAATAACTATGCAGTTTTTTTTTTAAACAGTAAAGTGCCATTGAATAACTGTTAATTTTTTTTTTTTAAATATGGTTACATAATATTTGAATGGTTTACAGCAGTGTTGACTGGTTGGAGGTTGCTTGAAACACCCTAACAAACTATACTGTAAAACTTACAAAATGGTGAAATGTTGGAGGAGGGACAAGGCAATTGTTACTATTCTTATATAATATTCCTTGAAACCAAATTTCTCTGAAGTACAACTGCTTGAGTTGTCAAGAGATGAGGTAATAGCTGCCTGTGGCAGAAAGAGTTTTTGTTTGTTTGTTTTAATAGTTACATATCCTTTACAGGACTTTGCAAGTCGATGCAAGAGTGTGTTATGTGAGTTTATTTTTCCTGCCATTAAATTATACATTATAAATTTTATCTCAGTAAATCAGTATTTCAACTACCTTGGGCTCAATCATCGGCTAGTTCAAACTAGAAATTCTCTTGTCCAGATAAAAGGAGTTACAACAGTCACAGACTATACCGGAAGAGTTAACAGATGCTATTTCAAAAACAACAAAACATTGTCATATATAATATCCCATAGATATCCACCAAATGATGACCTGGCTCCAAGCAGCTGGGAGTTTCAAAAATCCCAGATAAATCTGAACAAAGCTGACATAAACAACAGACTGCAAAATTTATTGCCTGGTATATTTCTAGTGTCGGCTCTGTGGCTAAGTGTATGCGAACGCTTCATAATGCCCGCGTGCCGGGTTAGATCCCGGCTGCGGGCCATGCGTCTTGCGTTGGTTTCAACAGTGGTATCAGGGGGCCGACCGTCCAGAAAGCAATGGCAAACTACTGGATGCAAAATTGCCTAGAGAAACAAAACAACAGCCAGGGGCTGCTGGGGTTGGTTCTGCAAACATCCTGTAAAGGCGACGCAACTAACCTTTATATTTGGGGTCTTTTCAGATAAACAACACAGTAAAAATTAAAAATTAAAAATGTAAAGCAAACAAATGGGCCCTTTACAGCTGAAATTTAAAATCTACTCTCAAAAGCAACTCCCTGTTCTACCAGGGCAAGCATAGGTTTATGAGCATGTCTTTTTGTGTGCACAACTCTAGACAAAAGCTGTTTATCTCAAGATTCTGCCCCTAGTCGATTTACACAAAATTTGAAATATTGTGTTCTCGCTTGCAATGTAGCTGAAGTTCATATGGTGCAGGCACTGGTCACAGGGTTGTCTTTTCAATGAAAAATGCCTGGCAATAAAATGTGCAATTTATTGTTTGCATCTTCTTTATTCAAATGTCAATCAGGAAACATTGCTTTGCATCCCAGGAAAGCTTGCTGACTAGGATTCCTGGAACCTGAGCTTGCACAGATGTCCACAGAACAACTCACAAGGAACAAAGATGTGTTCCCTAGTTTCTGGCCATGATGAGCATGTGAAGGTTCTAATGTTTGGGCACTTCCTGGAATGATGACAGCAGTCGAACTTTTGGTGCTTTCAAAGCCTTTTGTATGTTCTTGCGGAACTTTTCCCGCAGGCGGCTGAACTCCATAATGTCCCGTGGTTTCTCTGATTGCCAAAATTGTGTGAACTCGTACAGTAAATAACCTGAGAACAGAAAACATCAGCCATGATTGAGTCCATGAGAAACAGCCAACAGAGTCAGAGTGTTAAACATTAGGAGGCTTACAATAATCAGACAAACTATAATGACTTATTTTCCCCCAAAGCTGTATTTGTTCACTTCTATGAGACTTAACAAACTTGCTTCTTTAAGTACCAGTGAGGAACCAGGCCCTAGTCTGGGGAAAGGGAGAATAGACCCACTATCCCAACAAGCATGTCATAAAAGGAAACTAATTCTGGGTTTTCCTTCAGAGCTGTAATGCATCTGCCTAACAGATGAGGAACTAACAGTCTGCATACTTCTTTTCTGCGTTCACAGCTGTAACCTCAGGTGGAAAGTTCTGGTTGTTTATCCACTTCTTGACTTTACTTCTTTCCAGGGCCTGAGATACAGGAACTAAGAAAATGGTTTTGCTGCCTAAACTACTAAGTGCTCGGTGCAACACTGTGTGTTGTGTATTTTTTGTGAAATGCCTGTCTGCATGTGGGCTGACGAAATACCTAATGCAATAGTTTTACATGTGTATGGCCCAGCTCACCGTAATTGACTGCTAACCTTCACAGATGATAAATTGTAATTTTGGTGGAACTGATGGTGTTGGCATCTCTAGCAGCAGAAATGCATGTTTCAGGATTTTGCGGAGATTAATTGTTTGTTCACTGGTTTTCAAATGAGACGGTGAGAAACATTTCGTATGACGCCCACTGACACAGGAACGCAGCAACTACTACAGGGCGACCCGCCTGCAGCGAAGTTCAAACCTTGAAGGCTGCAACTGCTACTGCAGCTGCTATTACTACTATTGCTACACAAGAGGACAGACAAACAACACAATAAATGATACCAAAGCATCACATTCTAAACAAAAATTCAGAAATAACAAGCACTTACAATACACTTGATGTAAGTCCACTAGATCTGGATCAGGCTTATCGAGACCATAAAAATGTGACCTCAGCCGTCCCTTGAAGAGTAGGGTATAGCCCATTTCTGTCATATTGATGCCCACAATAGCAAATGAGAATCTGTAGATAAATTCCGAATATTATTATCATTCCAGTGTGCAAAACAGTTGTCTCGGCTGTTTCATCTAGAGAAGGCAGAAAGATTTTTTTTTTTAATACTTCAATACCAGACAAGTGTTACTGCAGCTCTGTATATCCTACACAGTTGTTGTTCGGGTTTTCCAGTATTCCCTATGAATTCTAGTGCCCTATTGGGGGTGTGGTAACAGTCAAAGTGCCCTCCAACCCATCCCCCATGAAAATGTCCTACAAGGCAACTAGGGAGAATAGACCCAATGCCCTTCTTCTAACAAGCATGTCATATAATGCAACTAATTGGGAAGGTGGAGGGGGAAAGAAGGGGGGAGGGGGTCCATCAAAGTCTACATATAAACACACCAGATCTGTACAACAGATGTGTACAACAGATGTGTACACAAAACTCAAGTTCTGGAACAAAACCAAAATCCAGAAGTGGACGAAAACCCTAGACTTTCCACAGGAGTTTACAGCTGCTGAACGCTAAGAAGATAAGAAGAAGTTACTTCACCAAATAAATGCTTGCGTCTGAAACAGGTAACGCACTAACACAGACAGCAAGAGTTAAAGCACTAATGGAGGCACAGTTGGTCAGTGTAACAGCTGGATGGGCCAGAGTTTAGAAAATTATAGCATGCTGACTGAAATCAACAAATGCGTTGCTGTAATGGGGGGTATTTTCACCCTGATTAGGAAGGTTGGGGGGAACGCCCAAGGTTAACAATAATACAGAGAAAAGTCAGATATTCGGATTAAACGAGGTTTTCAAGATAGGTGACGACCACGAGTTATCATGTGGAAGTAAAGTAGAACGACCACAGGTCGCCCCGTGAAACCCGAAAAACAACCGCGTGTTGCCACGTGAAACGAACACTGGGTATAAGTCCAGACCCCAGTTAGTTTGGGTTAGTATGTGTTGACTGTCGGAGTGAAAGGACGGGAGAGTGATCGAGAGAATGACAACGTGAGACTGATTGCTGCGAGAGGAAGATCAGACGACGACGTCCATTGAAGCCAAGACCAGCCAGGCAATTCTGTGTCAAGTCGATTGCGAAGACTCAGGTCCATCTGTGCGAACTCTGGTCAATGATTGTGTGAGAAACCAGCGTGTTGGAGTCTGATTGATGTGGTGCGTGCAAGCTGTAAACTAGGACACGGACAGGACTGTTATGTAAGTGATGAGATGTCAATAAAATGTTGAGTACTTCGAAGTGGTGTCGGCTTGTCCCAGTAATGTCTTGGTAAAGAATGTGTGCTAAGAGCATTCACTAGACACATCATCTCCTAGACAACGAATCAGTGCAACTAGACAACAGCACATTGCAGTTGCTAATACAGAATGACTTAACTCTTTAAGGCCCAAACAGCGATGTGAGCGTAGTTTGAGAAGTTCCGTTCTGCCCAAACAACAGTGGAGGTAGGAATAAACTATTCAGGGAAAGTCACTCTGCCGAAATCCTTTTAGTTTCATTTCTTGGACTAAACCACACGTGGATAATTTGAGAGAAAAAAACATCGAAATTTTTTTAACAGTTCATTTTCTAAGTTCCTTTTTGAGTGCCATGAATACCAATGTTCTAACCACAAGAACATGTCGCAGAATGCGTCTTTATGCAGCCGAAGCTCTGAAATTGTTTCAGTCAGATGCATTTAATTGTGATAATGATAATAAAAATTTTGATTTTTCGAAAAGTGATTCAGACAGTGAATTTTCACAAGTGAAGCTGAGCGATCAGCTATTCCGAATCTAGCGATTCTGATGAGTTTAATACACAGACAATGTCCCATACTACCTTATTTATGGTGTAAGAGAAGGAAAGTGCTCTAAACAAAGAGACAGTACTATACTATGGCTAAGCTACATTGAAATCATCACAGCTACAGTCTGTAAATAACTGTACAAAGTGAATAGTAAATAGTGTGTGTGTAATGGCTCATTTTTCTGCCATTTTTGTCTGAAATTTTGCTTAGCACTCGGTGAGAACTAAGAGCCCCTGAGTGATAAACTAAACCAGAAAGTTATCATAAATTTAGAATATGTTAGGAAATTGAACAAGCTTTGAAGTTGTGTTCTCAAATTTGGATATTTACTGCTATTGTGGCTGCAAAACCATGGTAAGTGAAGAATTTTTGTGTGAAATGTTGTCCTTGTGAAATTAACACCTGCTGAATTCTTCTTTTCCACTAACTATAACAAAATTAAACAAATACTTATCATCAGATTCAGAATGTACATTCATTTCTCTTTTAAAAAATATATACTTTTATAGGGATTAGAAGTATATTACAATCTCTACAGCCTTTCTTGTACACCCACACCTCTGCCATTTTTGTAAAGGGACATTAATGTGGGCCAAGTCTTTCAAAATTCATGAGTTAACCCTTTCATTCCAGAAACACTAAAAACAAAAAAATACTCATGATCCCGTTAGTACACCCCACCCTCCAAACAAAATCAATTTTACACAGGTCACTAATAAATTAGTTTGAAATGTTGAATTAATTGTAAATGTTTTTATCCAAATTTTAACATACAAAAAGAAATGTAAAGCTATATAAAATGTTATATCATTAAACATAAACAGAGTATAGCATTAAATATAATAGATCCCCAAGGGCTTTAAAAAAAAAAACCACATGTATCCAGTGACCCATGCAATGACCCTATGACCTATATCACTGAAGATGATGGGAAATTTTAACATCAACGTGGCTTTAAAAAGGTCACTTAACTTAAAGAAAAGCCCTCCAATGCTATTGTTATTTAATGCATTTATATCATAACCTCCTACATGTTTGCTCAAGTATGAGAACAGCCAATAACATTAACTATGCGTCTCATAAAGTCAGAAAAGACAAGTCAGAAAAGTGACATTTAGGGGAAATGGGACCTGCCCCGAAGTATTGTGTTGTTCAGCTTTCTGAGAATAAAAGGACAAAAATACAAATATTTTCTGACAAGTGTATGATACCACTTAAGATAGGAAAAAATGCTAAAGAAGTAAGATAAAGTTAAATTTTTAACTGGCTACTGAGAGTAAAGTAATAGTAGGGATTTTAGTGTTATCGATGCCAAAGTTGCAGAGATGTATACGCTTAGCAACATCATCATCATGCTGTGTGCCGATAAGCTTAGACTATCATATTTAATTATCTCACACTGTCACTGAATGATGGATCTTATCTCACCCCATCCCTACTGCTAAACCATTCAGGCATTTATCTCTTTTGATGTTCTCCTTGCTGTGTGTCACTATGCTGCTGCAGCTCCTGGGCTGTTGAAAATACTATATTTACTGTAAATGTATTATATTTCCCCATACTCATCAATCCTACTACACTCACACATACTTGGGGCTGTTTCACTAAAACATGTATCTATACTTGGGGAATGGAACTGGTACACTTACCCATACTTGGGATGATGTGACTGACTGAGCACTTGTCTGGCTTCAGCAGGGTAAGTCAGTGCAAAATAACTAAGAAATATACACACAATGTTCAGTTTGAAAATGTGAAGTAAATATCAAACACAAGAGAATATAAAGCAACATCAGTGATATTTTGCAGTTTCACAGTATGAATTCCAGGTCTTAGAATGAGAATGGACATGGTTGCAACTAAAATCCAGTGGGATACCTTATGAAAACTGCAAACCCCTCTCTACTCAATCAGTGGATAACTTAAGAGCTTTTAGAGTTGTTCTTATAAGGCAGGAGTAACATAAAGCTGACAACATGGTGTCAATGCACTTGGTCATAGAATGATCACCATGTAGCAGGTCCTTTGCAGAACGTCACTCTCATCACAGTCTGCCAGAAAGAAACTCAGTCTCTCACCAGTTCTCCCGCCTTATGTACTTTCACACTCAAGGAGTCACTTATATCCTGTGTCCATCTTTGTGTCGGTCGGCCCCTGCCTTTCCTTTCTGGTACCATGCCTTCTGCTATAATTTTTTTCCAATCCGTCGTGGCGCTTGATATGACCAAAATATTTCAGATTTCGAGAAAGGATGCTGTTTATTAGCCAATCTTTCTTGATGTTCAGATCTTTCAAAATGTCAATATTTCTCACCTTCTTTGTCCAAGATATTCTGAGAATCTTTCTATATCATTTCAGCTCAAAAGCCCCTATTCTCTTTCTTAAGAACTGAGAGATAGTCCACGACTCACATCCGTATACAGCCACAGGGAAGATTGGTCACAGAATAGATATCCAAATTTTCACCAAGTTTCTAAAGGAAAGCTGTGAGGAAAAAAAAAAAAACCCTCTGCTTGATAAGGCTCTGATCTAGTATATGATGGCATTTAATGCCCTCAGAGCACTATCTGTTTAAGATTAACTGTTCTAGGTCGTTTGTGTATGTATTCAATCTGTAATTTTATTTTTATTTTTTACTGTCGCAGTGGAGTGACAAGCATGACCTGGCAACACTTTACACTCTTTGGAAACATGGACGTATAATCAAAACTGCATCTGGTACAAATGGGACTGGAACTCTTCACTGGCTGCTGAAGAATAGGATGGGGGCACAGCACTGATGGAAATGTCCCAAGTTCTGTGATGTTAGTCTGTAACTCAATTTAACTTTTCTTTAATCTCAGCCTCCAGCGTCTGTTTTATCCCATAACTTCAGCCTCCACTTTCTAAATCATTCTCTCAACAGTTACTTCATGTAGCCAGCAACTGATCAACTTTCACCTGTCACCGTTTTCCCCCTTCTAAATCTCACTTAAAACTGTTTCTTTTAATTTTTTTTTCTTTTACATATATCTTCACGGTTTTACATCCTCTGTATGTAAAAAAAAAAATTTATTTGAACATAAACTTTTAGGTTCCACTTTTCAGTTTTACTGAGTGGCTTCCATGCATCTTTTAAAAAAAATACCTTTCTATGTACTATTCATTTGGCCATCTGGTAATCAAAAACCAGGAACTAAGGACCCAAATGCTGCTGAAATTTAAATTAAAAAAAAAATTAAAGCACCAGTTTCACAAAGATCTGTCCCGTTTAGACAGTTTCCTCTTCTTCTGCCTTCAAACACCAGAAAAATTGCAGAAGCAGATTGCAGTAATAATCACTGTGAGCAGGTATTGCACAGAATGGAGCCAAACAGCTGCTGATGCTGGAATAAGGGCCCTCATCCACAAGCACACTCGCCCAGGTGACGTCATCATCTATAAAGATGGCTCTGTATTTCGTGGGAAGCGGTCAGGGGGGTGGGTGGAAAGGAGGGATGCACAGCGCAGATGAATAGAAAGACAGTAAAAGAAGAAAGTGAAGCGTTCACTTAAATTTCTTCTAGCAGGGCGAAGTATATAGTAGTTATCACATGGATACTTGCACAGCAGGCGGAACAGAAGGCAACTCATGCAGTGATAGTGACAGAATCAATGAGCCTGCGCCCCATCCCACCCGTAGGAATTAGTCTTTCAATGTAAAGATTCTCTGTTGTTCTATTGCACAGCTCATTTCATCCCAGAAAGCTTTCACACCATCCGCTTTATCATAAAGTAGCTGACCGCCCAGTGGGGGGACAGCAGCTAGTCTATCAGCATGCTCGTTACCCTGCACACCTGAAGTTGCCAGACAGAAAATCCACGGTATGCTCAATTTAGGATATAACAGGGGATACAGAAATGCTGCTTACATTAGCTGCTCCAGACCTAACATGCCCATGCCTCGGAAATCTGTGCCTGGGTCCAGTCCCTGGAAACCCAAGTCTGTCCAGTGCTGTCCCACTGACTGAGGTAGAGGCACGTCACTGTAGACATTCCAAAGCTGTAATGAGAAAAGATCTTGTCACTAGGAGAAATGCTTGCTCTCCCTGTGTGGTTTCAGGGGCCCATTGTAGGGATTAAAAAACAGAACTACTACTTTCCCTAAGAAGCACGTTATAAGTGTTTATTAATTAGGGATGTTTCCTTTAAAGTCAGTGCATCTGCCTGAAAGGTAAGGAACCAACAGTCTGCTTACAAAAAAGCAAGATCTGTATAACAAATGTGCACTTAAAACAACCAGAACTTTCCTTTAGAATTTACAGCAGGTGAATAATGTGAAGAAGGTGCTTGTTCAATGTCTTTCCAATACAATGACACAGGTTTCAATTTCTTTATCCCAAGAATCTTTAAATTATCTTCGGCCATTGTTCCAAAATAATGGAAGACCTAGCAAAACATCCCTAAACCTAGGACAACCCCATACAAAACAAGCTAAGCATACTCCAGTGCTCATTTTGAACCATCTTTCACAACAACAAAAACAAATAACACTAACCCCTATTACATACAATCGGAAACTATTTGAATATTATTTTATCACAGACTACATGCCAAGTATTTGATGCCTTGAAAAAAAAATTCCTTTAGATTTATTACAATTACCATACTTCATACAGTGGCAACTCTGAATTTGTGGTTTTAACAGGCAATTTTACATTTGGTAGTTCGCCATTGCTTACTGGACGGTCGACTGTGCATACCATTGTCGAAATCAACGTAAAATAATATGTCGCCAAACTGCCTGCAGCTGAATCAAATTGATTATTTCAGAACCATGAATCACATTCGTAACCCCTATGCCACAGATGGTAAATATACCATTTTCACTTTAAACTGGACACTTTTTAAACCATCTAGGAAATTTGTCAAATCAAACTGGATGATTTTCAAACCACATAAAATGTCTTTTCAAATCAAAGTGGACATTTTTCAAATAATCCAAGACATTTTTCAAATCAAACCGGATGATTTTCAAACCACTCGGGACATTTTCAAATCAAACCGGACATTTTCCAACCCAAATTATACAAAATTAAAGAACAGTTTTTTTTTTAATGCCTAAATTTGAGGATAATTATAAATACAATCTTTATACCGACATTAGGTTATCAATGTCAGACTTGGACATTAACAAAAGAACACGAGAGAAGACTAACCACCCGTGAAATGAAATGTTTGAGAATGGCTGCGAATAAAACCAGAAGAGATCGAGTGAGAAACGATGTGATTACAAGAACTATTGGAACCATACCCATCGTTAAATTTATTGAGAAGCAAAGAATGAAATGGTTTGGTCACCTAGTGAGAATGGAACCAACGATGCCGGCATCAAGAGCATACAACATGAAAATCGAGACACCAAGAGGCAGGCGAAGACCAAGAAGAAGATGGATTGAACGAGTCACGGACAACTTGAGACTTCATAACATCACGGCATATGAAGTGACTGAGCGCCCCCTGGCTCGGTTGCCGATCATCTGATAGACTGCGACGCCTAGCGGCACAAGCAGATTTTGACAAAAGAAGAAGAAGAAAGTTGAGGATATGCTGGAACTTTCTAGATGTTCTGGAACACTTGTTATGTAATTATTTCGGGTATGTTCTCCTTAGCGCATAAAAAAGCTCTTATTAAGCTTGTGTTAGTCGAGGAAAAACTACCCACGAGGCAGTTCAAGTCGCTTGTATCAACGAGAGCACAGCAAGAAACATCCTTAGTGCCTACAGATGAGAAGGTGCCATTTTCCAGCGAAACTGCGGTGGAAACAACAAAGAGAAGCTGCACACCCAATGTCTTGCAGCGCACTGAAAACCTCATTGAACGAATCCAGATGATACTTTGGTGCAGATACAGCAGCGAAGGAAGGAGAAAAGGACTGATTTGGCCGTATCTACAATTTTCAATGGCCTCAAAAAGGTCAAGATCACCCTAAATTAGTGCCATTATGAACCTGACTGAGTCAACAGCATCACGATGATTTTAGGCCGGAAAACTTATGCTCTTGACTTCTCAGCACATGCTCCATAAATCAAGGAGAATTGCATCTTCATTGATGAGTCTGAATTCAATTTTCATTTACGAAGACACAGGCTCGTTTGAGGAGAGGGACGAGATCAAACATTATCCTGCCCACAGTGAGAGGCCGTATGGTGACACTAATTGTGGCAATTGACAACCGAGGCATAGTTCACTCAAAGATCAACGATGACTGCACATTTGTCAAAGAGCTTGTGACATGTATAGGTGACAGGGATAGCTGAACGAAGCATATCTGATAATGGACAATGCCAGAATCCACAAACCAGATGATCTAGGGAGAATACGGGCTCGTCCTATCATCTATAAGTTCCTGTCACCTTACTCCTACACGCTGAACCCAACAGAAAATCTGTTCTCCAAGTTAAAGGCATCAGCAAAGCGCCTGCTGTGCAATCAGATGCCTGACCAGACACAAAGCAAGGCTATTTAAGAAAGCATTAGAACAGTAACACAGCAAGATTGCACAAATTACATTCTCCATATGATGATGGACTTGACTACAACAGCAGCAACATAACAGCCTTTCATCTTGAAAGATGTGATTTTCTTTGCCATTACTTTCTTTGTTAAGAAGTATTCATTGCTGAAATCAAACTGTGTCCAGTTTGCTTTGAAAAGTGTCATATTTGATTTAAAAATCACCCAGCTTGGTTTGAAAAACATCCGGTGTGGTTTGAAAAATGTCCAGTTTAATTTGAAAAACATTCTGTATGATTTAACAAATGTCTAGTTTGATTTGAAAAGTGTCCATTTTAAAGTAAAAAATGGTATATATTGTATTTTTTAGAAACACAACATTTAATTAGATATGCTAATACTGTTTGGAACCAATGTTAAATGTATTCAAAAAGGATGTAAAATGGGATTAATTAAAGAGAAGAGAACAAGAAAAGAAATTACTGGGCAAACACTAGCATCACAGTAACAAGACATAGAGATGTCTGGGCAAACACTAGTATCACAGTAACAAGATAGAGAAATGTCTGGGCAAACACTAGTATCACAGTAACAAGATAGAGAAATGTCTGGGCAAACACTAGTATTGCAGTAACAAGACAGAGAAATGTCTGGGCAAACACTAGTATCACAGTAACAAGATAGAGAAATGTCAGGGCAAACACTAGTATCACAGTAACAAGATAGAGAAATGTCTGGGCAAACACTAGTATTGCAGTAACAAGACAGAGAAATGTCTGGGCAAACACTAGTATCACAGTAACAAGATAGAGAAATGTCAGGGCAAACACTATAATTACAGCAACAAGACAGAGAAATGTCTGGGCAAACACTAGTATCACAGTAACAAGATAGAGAAATGTCTGGGCAAACACTAGTATTGCAGTAACAAGACAGAGAAATGTCTGGGCAAACACTAGTATCACAGTAACAAGATAGAGAAATGTCTGGGCAAACACTAGTATCACAGTAACAAGATAGAGAAATGTCTGGGCAAACACTAGTATCACAGTAACAAGATAGAGAAATGTCAGGGCAAACACTAGTATCACAGTAACAAGATAGAGAAATGTCAGGGCAAACACTAGTATCACAGTAACAAGATAGAGAAATGTCAGGGCAAACACTAGTATCACAGTAACAAGATAGAGAAATGTCTGGGCAAACACTAGTATCACAGTAACAAGATAGAGAAATGTCAGGGCAAACACTAGTATCACAGTAACAAGATAGAGAAATGTCTGGGCAAACACTAGTATCACAGTAACAAGATAGAGAAATGTCAGGGCAAACACTAGTATCACAGTAACAAGATAGAGAAATGTCTGGGCAAACACTAGTATCATAGTAACAAGACAGAGAAATGTCAGGGCAAACACTATAATTACAGCAACAAGACAGAGAAGTGTCAGGGCAAACACTAGTATCACAGTAACAAGATAGAGAAATGTCAGAGCAAACACTAGTATCACAGTAACAAGATAGAGAAATGTCAGGGCAAACACTAGTATCACAGTAACAAGATAGAGAAATGTCAGGGCAAACACTAGTATCACAGTAACAAGATAGAGAAATGTCAGGGCAAACACTAGTATCACAGTAACAAGATAGAGAAATGTCAGGGCAAACACTAGTATCACAGTAACAAGATAGAGAAATGTCTGGGCAAACACTAGAATCATAGCAACAAGACAAAGAAATGTCTGGGCAAACACTAGTATCACAGTTACAAGATAGAGAAATGTCAGGGCAAACACTAGTATCACAGCAACAAGACAAAGAAATGTCTGGGCAAACACTAGTATCACAGTAACAAGATAGAGAAATGATGCTATAATAAACACATGTTGAGCAGAAATAAGCAGAGAATCACCAAACTAGCACTGAAATTGGAATAGACACACTGAGGAAACATAGAGGTCCAAGAGAAACCTTAAGGCGAAAGTTGCTGAGAGAAGCCAAAGGTGCTGGACTTGATTCAATCCATGATACGGAAGTGAGTCGCGAGTCAGCTGAGGTTCCAACTACACAGACGGGTTATTCCAAAACTGCTCTGCTCCTGCACCAGTGGCAATCACATAAAATGTCCTTTGCTGCTCCATTTGAAAAACTAGTAAAAAACATATCAGTTGCAGCAAAATTGTGAAGTTCGCACATGTAAAGTAAATGTATAAGGCAGCCATAAGATGTTCCATCACTAACAGCCTCCTAGTAGCATTGCAGCTCAGTGCTGATGCTAACAGTCAAGACACTCAAGTGACTGTACAGGATGGAAGGAAACGGAAAAATCGACTGTGAGCCTTATGTGACATATAATGGCACAACACGACAATGAATGAACGCTACTGCTTATTAACTCTTTGAGTCCAAGGGCTTTGGCACCGGATGCCCAAGGAGTAGTCAGGAGAGATGTAAAATCGGTGCATCTTGCGTTAGTTGGGCTTCTAGGTAGGAACATATGAATGTTTGATGCGTTCTTTGGGACTCAAAGAGTTAAATGTTGCAACATCTAATTAAAAATTACCTGAACCAACTTAGCCTCGTGTGTTGGGTCAGCTTTAGAAAATTTCTCTTTTCGCAACTCTTCAGCCTCAGCTAATATTTTATTGTAGGTTTTGATCCGCTGTAAGCAGTCACGTAGAGAATTCTCAAACCTACCAAGAAAAAATAAAATATGTGTACCCAGGGCGTAACTGCTAGAAAAAAGGTGCCAGTACTCGAACAAAAAGTGTCTTAAAAAAATGTGCCAACACTCACTTCAAAGTGTCTATTACAGTGATACTGAACAAAATTCTACACAAAGATGTTACTGCTGCATCATCATCATCATGTAGCAGGTCCTTTGCAGAAGGTCCCTCTCATCACAGTCTGCCTGAAAGAAACTCGGTCTCTCGCCAGTTCTCCCGCCTGATGGACTTTCACACTCAAGTAGTCACTTATATCCTGTGCCCATCTTCGTGTCAGTCGGCCCCTGCTTCTCCTTCCTGGTACCATGCCTTCTGCTATAATCGTTTCCAATCCGTCGTGGCGCTTGATATGACTGCATACCAGCATAAAAAAGGCCTTGTAGGCTCCCATAAAAATGTGTCAAGGTAATTATTTCAAAAGTACATGCACATTTGAGCAGTAGCTGATCAGGTGGCTGGAATGCTGGGCTGTCACGAGTGGGACCCAGGTTCAGATCCTCTGTTAGATGATGGAAGTTGTACCATATTATGGGCAAAAATAAACATTATAAACTGCACAGTTTGTGGCAGCTGCACTAGCTATGTGACCCTGAATCCTTACACTAAAGAAATCTGGCCTCAGTCAACCAATCAGGTGCTGCCCCCCCCCCCCCCCCCCCTATGAAGGTTGGCTACAATGGATCTCCAGCATGCCCTGTCTCTTGTCTTAGCTGCACACTCTTTCATAGTACTATTCCTCCATCTCTTCATGTTGTCCTCCCACTTATATCGTTGACTACCTCTTGCTCTCGACATTTCTCTCCAGTAAAGTTTTTAAAAGAGTGGTATGTCCTACACCAATATAAAAAGTGATTAATATAGGCAGCAAGGGCAGTAGTATTTCTTGCATGCATATATTGTTCTTCAGAAGAAGAAGAGAAAAAATACTGACATTTTAACGGCTCTTAACATCAAGGAAGATTGGGTAATAAACGGCATCTTGTTTTGGTAGCTGAAATTTTTTGGTCAAATCAAGCGCCATGGCAGATTGAAAAAAAAAAAAAATAGCAGAAGGCATAGTACCAGGAAGGAGGGGCAGGGGCTGGCCAAGACAAAGAAGGGCACAGGATATAAGTGAATCCTTGAAGATGAAAGCACACGAGGCGGGAGAACTGGTGAGAGATCAAGTTTTTTCCCCAGGCAGACCCAGACGACGATGATGATAGTGTTAGGAAAACTTGTACTAATTAGCCATTTCACATGACCTTTGAACTTGGCATTTTGTTTTACAACCCAAGCAGCACTGAATGGCTGATGTGGCCAACACTACAATGGCTGCCTTTACTATCCAGAAATTTCCTGGTATCTAAATTAGGTTGAGTCAACCTGGAAGCGCAGGTAAGATTTTATCAAATTGTCCTGCTGCAAGAAAGAGGTTCGATCACATGACTATCAGACGAGCATGCTAGCCACTGCATCACTGTGGCTCCTGTAACCATACTGATAAATTGTAGGGTAGGGCTTTGGTAAGGTGATGGAGTTTTTCTGTTGGGGGCAAAAATAAACATCCGAACCTGTAGCCTGTGGTGATGAAACTAGCCAGGGGGCTATCAATCCGCAGGCTTATGCCCCCACCCCCACCCACCCCCTTCCTAGAATGGCAAATACAGAATGACAGTTTGTTTTTTATCCAAGGGCCAACATTTTGAACATGGGCATCGACATGGGACACAGGCTTGAGCCCTGGCAAAGAAAGATCATTAATTCAAGGCAACTGGCCATGAGCTGTGGGCTACCTGTTAGCTGTCAACAGGTCTGATTTGGTCCGCCCGTTAAACAGCTCTGTTGTAGGGGAAGCAGAGTTGTTGAACCCAACATGGTGGATTAGGAGGTCCAGGGTTCAAACTGGTCAAGATCTGTCTATGCCTCTCCGTGGTCACCCTAGAAACAGGTTCCCCAACTGCGAGCCTGGCCAATGTAGATAGGATCAATTTTTCCTTTAACGCCAGATTGCATCTACCTAAGATGCAAGGAACCAACAGTCTGCATACAAATAAGCAAGATCTGCAGGTAACACTCAAGTACTAGAACAAGGACATGATTCACTATCCCAAACAATCCCCAGAATCACTGATCAACTCTGTGCTCTTGTCCCAACCCATACATGTGGCTAAATCATCCAGATATTTATCTCTGTCTTCCTTTTCACCCTTTTCCTTTTAAGCTTGCCGGCTGTCACCATATTTTTAGTTAATTCCTTATCGTTACATGTAGAAAGAGAAAAAGTTACTGAAAAAGGTCACAAGTACCTGATTGTAAATGTTCCTTAAGTTCTCTTAACTTACCGTGGGTGGACCTCAGGAACAACACTTTTTATAGATGCTATTGTCTTGGCGGACTCCTCAACAATGAAGTCTACACTTGTTGCACAAGTTTTCAGCTCTGAGTTCCTTGAATGTCTCAGAGAGTCCTCTGTAGACATCAATGAATACATTAGACACCATGAATTACAAGATGAATAAATTAGACACCATGAATTACAAGATGAATAAATTAGACACCATGAATTACAAGATGAATAAATTAGACACCATGAATTACAAGATGAATAAATTAGACACCATGAATTACAAGATGAATAAATTAGACACCATGAATTACAAGATGAATAAATTAGACACCATGAATTACAAGATGAATAAATTAGACACCATGAATTACAAGATGAATAAATTAGACACCATGAATTACAAGATGAATTACAAAAGTGGCAACTACAGCTCTCCTCCTTCTTCTTAGCGTTCACAGGCTGTAAACTTCAACCAAAAGTTCTGGTTGTTCACACACTTTTGGGCTTTGGTCCTGTTCTAGAATTTGAGATTTATCTGCTAATCAGTTTTACAGACCTGGCTTACAAGCATGCAGGCTGCTGATTCCTCACCTCTCAGTCAGATGCACTCTGACTTTGAAGGACACACCCCTAATTAGTCGCCTCCTAGGACATGCTGCATATATATTCTGTATATATAGAATGACAAAGTTCGCCATAAAATCACTCAGCACAAAGGAAACTATGAACCTTTTGTTAACAACAATGAAAAAGATGGAAAATTCAAAGACATGGACATCAACATGATATACTGGTCTCTCCAAAAGGATACTACAGGACTCAGTAGAGAGAAAAGGAGAAGAGGCAGATCAAGAAAGACCTGGATACAGAATCTGGATAAATGTACGAGCCTCAAATTTACAAATACCAAGGAAGCAGCTGATCAATTCCAACAATTGGTGACCCAACAATATGTGGTGTTATGGAACTATAATGGTTAAGGCTTTATGGGAGGCCTTATTTGAGAATAAGTACAATTTGGAACAGCAGATTTATCATCACAGTCTGATGAGATGCAGTGAGGAGGGGATCTGGCCAATGCTCAATGCTGAGAGGAAAGGCAAGATGGACATATAATCAGATTGCTACCACTGGTATTGAAGCTCTGTGTTGGCTGCTGAAGAAAGGGACTGAGCACTTAAGAGAATGCCCTGAGTGCTGTGATGTCGATTATTGAATCAGCTCAACTCAACTCATAAAAAGACCCTTCTCCATGCTATTAGGCTACTAGACATTTGGTGCTAAACCTATATTTTATAGATCAACTGGCACCCGGTGGGTAATGTGCTCAACACTATACTGGTCCTCCCTCAGTTTATAGGACTCCCTCTGGAACCCATTTAAAGCTGGGTCAATCTGGAAGCCAAGGTCATTTCTGAAAGGAAAAAGTCCATCTCCATTCAGATTTGATTAAACCTACGACCTTCAGTTCCATAGATGAGCGTTTTATAAATAAATAGTTTACTTGCAGACTAACCAATTCTTTTTGTCCGCTCAATAGTATCTCCTTCCTCATATGTAATCCTGAGTAATTCACATTTTCCTGTAACCTTTCGAAGGACCCACTTCAGCATTGGTCTGAGCAGAATGAAGTAAAGTGTGGTCCACCATCCATAAAGCCAGTCTGAGAACACTGATGGAGATTAAAAGAAAAAATTAATTAATGAAGACAGATAACTACAAATTAATGAAGATAAACAAACACAAATTATTTTCATCCTCACAAACTGCTTTGCCGACCAGCATGGGCTATCATGCCCTTTTAAAACTTGTGACATGTACAGGCACAGGAATAATTTTCCAGTGACGAATACAATGAATGAATGAGTTATCAAGAGAGGGAGGTCACATACGGTGATGACAGCAAAAAGAACCAACAACATACAGGACAGACCCATCTGTAATAGCATGACCCGTATGTAATACTAGGACCTGTCTGTTAAACTATGTCCAGTCTGTCACACTATGGCAACCCCACTTAAAAAGATTCCAGCATGTGAAACATAATCTCATAAAGAGAACAAGCAGAACTTACTAAATGAGTCATCTGGGGGATTACTTCAAAGAACTGTACAGCAGAGAATGACTAGAAGATGTGGCCAACACTCAAAGGAAAGACAGGATGGACAAATAATGTATATTTTCTTGTACCTGAAGGCTTGTCTCATTCAAAGACAAGAAGAAATACAAGAGTTAAAATAGCAGTATTGAATTACTTTATATCTTGTGTAAAAAGCGGCAGCCGTGGCTTAGGCGCTGCGAGTCTGACTTACAGCGATCGAAACCCACTGCTGGCTGCGTGGATTTTTATCATAGTATGAAGCGTTGCAGGTCGACTTAGCCTAAAATGGGTATCAGGATGTACATCCTAGGGAAGTAAAGACGGCCTGCGTAATACTGACCACATTATCCACCTAGTATAGATAGGTCTGTAAAAATATGGGTGCCCTTCCCATATGACCGTTGTGTCTGAAGGCATGAAAAGGGAATCTTTACCTACTTATATCTTGTGTGCATGTGTCATGTATGAGAAAGAAGTGACAGCAGTAACACTACAGTACGGGACTCATGTCCAAGAATGGTACAGCACAGTGGAGAGTGACCATGGTATATGGCCACCATTTGTAGAAAAGGCAACACAGACATATAATTTATTTCTGCATCTTGTAGTTAGTCGGATTCAGAGACCAAAAAAAAAAAAAAATCAATAGTTTTAGTAGTAAAAGTTCGTATCTTTTTTAAGCTTGTTCGAGGCCACGTCAAAAAAGCAGACGACGGAAGCAACACAGAGGTTAGACCCGTCGGCGCTTCTTTGATTTATTCCCCAAAATGGCGGCATGCCACATTCTGGCCATAAAATATCCAAAAATATCCGAACGACGGTGTTCGCGTACATCTAAAATACGGACTTTCTGCCAACGAACAAATCGCGGCAAAAACTAGGATTACTTGACAACCAATATTTCTGCAACATTTGCACACGATATTACCGTACTAGTAGCAGACGATAAACGCGATACGTGGCGGAGCAGACGACAGGACAGGAACAACAACAACACCAAGGATAGACCCGTCCGTCACATTATGACAACCTGACTCCAGCAATTACCCTGCTGTAATACTATAATCTTACCAATTTAACTGTGTTCGTTCTGTCTCTCAACAACTAAAAGACAACCCTAGAAAGCAACAAATAGAACTTACTTGCGGAATCTTATGGGGACCCAGGTCCGAGAAAGGGACCAGCCAGCTGTGGACTCGGCCAAGTTGCCAAGAGAACAGCCAATCAAAAGCCAGCTAGTCTCCCCACTCGTAAAGCTACCCGCTTCAACAGGAATTAGTTTCGCAAAATATCGCAGTCGCTAACTCCCAAATATCTACCTTCTGCCTCTGATTTCGTCGCTTCAACATATTCCACGACAAGTTTATAATAATTACTTGTATTTTCGCCAAGCGGGATCGTGTTTATTTGAGCAGGATAGTTATTGAATAATTATATTCAGATTGACCTTACAGCATGGGAAGATGGCGCGACTGGATGTTTACTCGAGCAGCAAAGTGTTAGAATTTGTTCAACTATTGCTTGTCGTGCACACATTTCACTTCTACACAACATATGTCGCTGCAGTAGAAAGTCATAATCAAGGTATGCTGCCTATTGCCTCTAGTCTTGTATGTATATGTGTCTAAAAGAATAAATTTACAAAACCGACGGTTGGTTAGTGACGAGCTTGGTGCTTCTCTTGTCGCGACGATCCCAACGACCACAGAAGTAATAATAAAATTGTACTATAAACAAATTACATCACAGCATTTTTAAGTGACACTCACTGTCTTTTACGGCTCGACAAGACACACAAAGGCTACAGTTCATACACATATAGTGAAATGATGTGACTGAAGCTTTAAATTGTATAATGAATGATCTCATATCGGAATCAGTAAAAGTAAGCAAACGGTAAAAGTAAAAGAAAAGTAAAAAAAAGAAAAAAAAATGTAATTTGATACTAACTGTACTGAAATAGTAATGTTCACATGTGTTTAGATAGAGGTAGAACAAATGGAGACTAGGTGTTTGAAAAATTAGACTATAAAAACAATGTAAGTAAAACATCAATAGAACTAAAGAAAGACTTGTTATTTATTATAATAATTTACTTAACAATAAACAAGGTGGAATTCCTACACCCTTTACTTTAGGAGGGTGATATGATGTAAATTAACTATGAGTATTTGTAGAGAGTAACTCTAAAGTAGGGCGGTTTTTTGCAGTGAATTTATGGTATTTAGAAAATTATGAGTGCTGTGTGAAGATTATCTGTAGATTTGGCCAAAATGTTTTTAAATTAAGGCTAGATGTAAATAATATTGTAAAGAGTGCTTTGTGAAAAAGATAATCTGGCTATCCTCCGAATAACGGTCCCAAATCGAGGCCTAAAATATACCCTAACAGGGTCTCAGTCACGTGTCAATTACGGACTTCCAGGGACTATGCCACTACCGCCGAATTGCAGACTTCCTGGGACTATACCACCACCGCTCACGTGGCATGGATTAGAGCTAAACTAGATAGTGTACATGTAGGTGTCAAGAAGAACATCTGTATAGGTTTATAGTGTACATGTAGGTGTCAAGAAGAACATCTGTATAGGTTTATAGTGTACATGTAGGTGTCAAGAAGAACAGCTATATAGGTTTATAGTGTACATGTAGGTGTCAAGAAGAACATCTGTAAAGGTTTATAGTGTACATGTAGGTGTCAAGAAGAACATCTGTAAAGGTTTATAGTGTACATGTAGGTGTCAAGAAGAACATCTGTAAAGGTTTATACTAGTGTTAAATAGGTATCAGAAAGAGTGTCTGTAGGTTTATAGGGTGGATATAGATGTCATGAAGAGTATCTGTATAGGTTTATAGTGTACATGTAGGTGTCAAGAAGAGTATCTGTATAGGTTTATAGTATAGAGTAAGTGTCAAGAAGAGTGTCTGTTTGGGTTTATAGTGTAGAATATGTGTCAGGAAGAGTGTCTATGTAGGTTTATAGTGTGTGAGTAGGTATCAAGAAGAGTATCTGTAGGTTTATATACATATAGGTTTCATGAAAAGTATAGGTTTATAGAGTAAATATAAGTGTCAGGAAGAGTATCTGTAGGTTTATAGAGTAAATATAGGTGTCAGGAAAAGTATCCGTAGGTTTATAGAGTAGGTGTCAGGAAGAGTGTCTGTAGGTTTATAGAGTAGATATAGGTATCAGGAAGAGTATCTGTAGGTTTATAGATATAGGTGTCAGGAAGAGTATCTGTAGGTTTATAGAGTAGATATATGTGTCAGGAAGAGTATCTGTAGGTTTATAGAGTAGGTGTCAAGAAGATTATCTGTATAGGTTTTTAGTGTAGAATAGGTGTCAAGAAGATTATCTGTATAGGTTTATTGTGTAGAGTAGGTGTCAAGAAGAGTATCTGTATAGGTTTATAGTGTAGAGTAGGTGTCAAGAAGAGTATCTGTATAGGTTTATAGTGTAGAGTAGGTGTCAAGAAGAGTATCTGTATAGGTTTATAGTGTAGAGTAGGTGTCAAGAAGAGTATCTGTATAGGTTTTTAGTACAGAATAGGTGTCAAGAAGAGTATCTGTATAGGTTTATAGTGTAGAGTAGGTGTCAAGAAGAGTATCTGTGTAGGTTTTTAGTATAAAGTAGGTGTCAAGAAGAGTATCTGTTTGGGTTTATAGTGTAGAATAGGTGTTAGGAAGAGTGTCTATGTAGGTTTATAGTGTAGAGTAGGTGTCAAGAAGAGTGTCTATGTAGGTTTATAGTGTAGAGTAGGTGTCAAGAAGAGTGTCTATGTAGGTTTATGGTGTAGAGTAGGTGTCAAGAAGAGTGTCTATGTAGGTTTATGGTGTAGAGTAGGTGTCAAGAAGTGTGTCTATGTAGGTTTATAGTGTAGAGGAGAATAAACAAACAAACACTTTATTTTCAAAAGGTCACAAATTGTCCATGCAGGCCCATCTTAGCTTACATTCTGCCCTCCTAGGCACCCATCTTTCACACAGCAGTTGTTTATTATCAATAAAGCATGTTATGTTCATATAATAATATTGCATATTATGAATATCAAGAAAACACACAAGAGCCTGATTAGTAAAAATGCATGCATACACTTGCACACTCATACACACAACAAAGACGCACGCACAGATACACCTACACACGTGCACAACACAGAGACACATACACGGGCATAAACGCAGATATGTGCGTGTGAGTAGGTATCAAGAAGAGTATCTGTAGGTTTATATACATATAGGTTTCAGGAAGAGTATAGGTTTATAGAGTAAATATAAGTGTCAGGAAGAGTATCTGTAGGTTTATGAAGTAGATATAGGTGTCAGGAAAAGTATCCGTAGGTTTATAGAGTAGGTGTCAGGAAGAGTGTCTGTAGGTTTATAGAGTAGATATAGGTATCAGGAAGAGTGTCTGTAGGTTTATAGAGTAGATATAGGTGTCAGGAAGAGTGTCTGTAGGTTTATAGAGTAGATATAGGTGTCAGGAAGAGTATCTGTAGGTTTATAGAGTAGATATAGGTGTCAGGAAAAGTATCTGTAGGTTTATAGAGTAGATTTAGGTTTCAGGAAAAGTATCTGTAGGTTTATAGAGTAAATATAAGTGTAAGTCCTTTATCAAGCACATGGGAATATATTGCAGATGCTGTAATGGTAAGCAGATTTGAAGGCAGTATTGTATTTTATAAGTGTAGAGCACAGTCTTAACCCATAAATATTTTTAGCTCATTTTATAGCTATTGAAAAAGTTGCAGCACGGCTGTTTGTTCATAGGTGACCCAGATGTCTTACAATGGGAAACATATTTCAGAATTGATTGGCTTTAAGCGGATTATTATTGTCATGTGTACAGTCATACAAATTTTTGCTCTTCATGTTTTGTTGAGATTCGCTGCTGATGGGTCGCCAAATAACTTCTGTCTTCTTTTGCCAGTGGCAGTTACATAAAATGACCTTCATTGTCCCATTTGGAAATTAGTGATAAACATATCAGTTCCAGCTAAATCTTGAAGCTTGCACTTGCAAAGTAATTGCATAACACAGCTGTCAGATGTGCCAACAGTAACTGTCCACCACCAGAATTGCAACTCACGATTGATGCAAGTAGTTAGTTCAAAAATTCAGCATTGCACCCGCAATAGTGCATAAGTTACCCACCATTCTGAACATAATCGGCCACCTGCCATTGTTTGTTCAGTTCACAACACAAATGCATTGCAAGCACAACAGAAAAATACATTGCACGCGGTATTACAGCATGCTGTGTCATGCCAAGCAGCCAGCCTTATAACTAGCTGACGAAACCTTTTGACATCTGGTCTGGAAATGGGGAATTCATATCAATAGTCGTGGCTAAAAACAAATAACTTTTCAGAGCGTCACCAGCCAGTCCTGTTGAAAGAAACAATTTGTCATGGCTAAAAAAAAAAAAAAAGGCTTGCTGGGTGAAAAGGGGAACATTAATTTATGAATATAATGTGCATCAATGACTGGAGAAAACGTCAAAAAAATGTATACTGCTACTGCTTCTTCTGTCTTGAAGAAGATAGCATACAAATGTGTACTACTACTACTTCTTCTGTCTTTGAGAAGATAACATACAAACATGTACTACTACTACTACTTCTTCTGTCTTGAAGAAGAAAGCATACAAATGTGTACTACTACTACTTCTTCTGTCTTGGAGAAGATAGCATACAAATGTGTACAAATACTACTTCTGTCTTTGAGAAGATAACATACAAACATGTACTACTACTACTACTTCTTCTGTCTTGGAGAAGATAACATACAAACATGTACTACTATTACTACTTCTTCTGTCTTGGAGAAGAAAGCATACAAATGTGTACTACTACTACTTCTTCTGTCTTGGAGAAGAAAGCATACAAATGTGTACTACTGCTACTTCTTCTGTCTTGGAGAAGAAAGCATACAAATGTGTACTACTGCTACTTCTTCTGTCTTGGAGAAGAAAGCATATAAATATGTACTACTGCTACTTCTTCTGTCTTGGAGAAGAAAGCATACAAATGTGTACTACTGCTACTTCTTCTGTCTTGGAGAAGAAAGCATACAAATGTGTACTACTGCTACTTCTTCTGTCTTTGAGAAGAAAGCATACAAATGTGTACTACTGCTACTTCTTCTGTCTTGGAGAAGAAAGCATACAAATGTGTACTACTGCTACTTCTTCTGTCTTGGAGAAGAAAGCATACAAACATGTACTACTACTACTTCTTCTGTCTTTGAGAAGATAACATACAATCTTGTACTTCATCTTCTGTCTTTGAGAAGATAGCATACAAACTTGTACTTCATCTTCTGTCTTGAAGAAGATAGCCTACAACTGTGTACTACTACTTCTTCTATCTTGGAGAAGATAGCATACATACGTGTACTACTACTATTTCTGTCTCGGAGAAGATAGCGTACAACTGTGTACTACTACTACTTCTGTCTTGGAGAAGAAAGCATACAAACATGTATTGGAAAACCTAGTGCACAGCTGTGTACTACTGCTTCTTCTTCTGTCTTTACTCTTGAAAGGGCAGTAGACATGTTGTGTTGTGATTTACATATAGGCTGTGATGTTTGTACCTTTCATCAAACCCCTAATTGGTTGCCTATTAGGACATGTTTATTGTGGGGAGAGGAGGGGCAGTCTTCTACCACAACAGGGGGAAAATATCTTCTCTGCTTGAGATTTGGGTGTGTGTGTTTTCGCCCCCCAGTAATACGTTAATATTTTTTTTTCATGTACTGTTTGTATGTTTAATAAATGTCTGTGATATGTTTGCCTGAACATATCAAAGTATTGCTTAGATTCTTTTTAACATGACATCAATTTTTAATATAACTTAATGTTGTAGTTGGTTAAAGTGTAAAATCCAAGCCTGTATGATTCGACTCTATGAAATCTATTTTTGTAATGAAAAAATTGTATATTATAAGCGTACGTGACACAGCATTTGCCACTATACAATTTGTTGAATCATATTCATTGATTATTCAACTGGATGAGTTGCCAGGCGAGTAATTGATAGAAAAGGAAATGCGGTGGAGGATTACGACTGAACTGGCTGTGTAGCAATTGCTGCGTATTGCTACAGTAGTGGTCTGTTATTTGTACTTAATGTTGTTTTTTTTTGAGAATTAAAATTTGCCTCCTCGTGAGAGATGAAAATCATTGACTTCCTGGGATTAAGGGATTAAATCCTTGTCACCAAATGGGAAAGGCTTGTATTCAAATAACTGGCTCTTTCTTTTTGAACTAGTTTTCACATAAGATATTGGTATATGGTGGCACATTGAGGAAAAGATTAACAATACCTATAGTAGAAGTACATCATCATCATCCTGTTGTACACACAGTACTTGCTGTTTAGTCCTCCATGCTGTTCTGTGTGATCATATGATATGGATAGAACTCAGTCTGGCACTTTTGGCCTCACTCATTTCTCTTAAACCTTCTCAATTCCTCAATCCATTTGGTTCTCAGTGTCTCTTTTTCTGATTCTGCATTTTTTCTTCATGTTCCCAATATTTTGCCATCGTCTTATAACTGATGATACAAGATGTTGTCAAAACATTTATCTTATTTAATTATTTATTCACCTTTCTTGAATTTATCCCCTTTAATGTTCATTAGCTGCCTTGGGCATTTATTTTAGGATGCATTTAACTTTCATTCCATTTGTTTGCTGCTGAATAAATACTCTTTGATAGTTTTTAATTTTCTTCGTCTTCTTGGCTTTCACCAGCTTTAAACTGTGGCAGACATTTCTGGTTGTTTGTTCACTTCTGGACTTGACCTTGTCTCAGAACTTGAATTTTGTATGCACATCCAGTTTACAGATTTGCTTATTTGTATGCAGACTGTTGGTTTTTCACCTCAGACAAATGCACTCCGACTCGGGGCTGCGCGGTCTCGAGGTATTGCGTCCACCTAGAGTGCTGGAGGTCCCGGGTTCAGACCTCGGGGAATTGTGATTTTTTTCACGTGGACTTTTGTTATTTTCCCCTGGTCTTTGGGTAGTAAGAGCGGTGCCCGTGTATATTGTTGCGCACATCAAAAATACCTTGGCAGTTGGAAATCAAAAAGAGTAGCCTAACGACGCTGCCCGGGCAACATTTGGAGTTAAAAATGGACCCAAAAATTATTTCAGTTTCCTCACCCGTGTGTTGGTGCACTGCAATGAGATTCTTCAGACTCAGGCTTGAGTTAGAAGTAGAATGGAGCACTTATGGGTTTACATCCTTGTGCCGTGATATTGATCCGTCCTACTTTTACACCTTTTACATATGCTTGATAGGAAGCAGTTCCCCCTCCCCCGCCTCCCCCCCACCATGGGGCCTCGAAACCCACACATAAAATTGTAAGATATTGTAGCAAGCAGTACTGTAGTAGCTAGAAACAGAACCTTATATCTCCCTCGACACCCACAGCGGTAAAAGAGGAAGTGAAGAAGAAGAAGAAGAAGTACTGTAGTATGTTGATCTGCTGGTATCCATGGTTAACACAACTAAACAGCCACAAATAATGGAGTCTGCCTAACACGCTGAGTTGCTAAAAGGAAATGATGATGAAAAATGATATAGTCAGCCCTTGGAACCACAAGCCTATCTGAGGGAGCTCTCTTTCAAGTTTCCTGGCACCATTAGCAGACCATTTGGTGGCAGTCTGATTGTCTTAGTGCTCAAAACATGTTCTCTGACTAGTGAATGTATCATTTGTTCAGTCAACTTTGTTTTGTGAAAATACGGTTCTCTCTGTGCTGAAAATCTGGGTGGTGATTATATTTTCTTGATGTCTAATGCCCTCTTTTGTGTCTGATTTCAGCATTCATTCAGACAGACAAACACCTCACATACATTGTTGGGGATAGTTATATAAACTCTGGCGTTCCGTTAGAAGTGAGTATTTGTATGTCCTATTTCTTTTTGTAAAGCTTCATGGTTTATTAACACATCTGTTTCATATCAAATTGACTACCCAAAAGCATGATGTAAGTGTCGACTAATTGGGAGCTTCCTTCAAAGTCGGAGTGCATCTGCCTGAGAGACAAGGAACTAACAGTCTGCATACAGATTAGTCAGATCTTTCAAACGGATGCACGCGCAACACTCAAGATCTGGAGCAGGGCTGCAGTACAGAAGTGGACAAACAACCAGAACTTTCCGCCAAAGTTTACAGCTGGTGAACAGTAAAAAGAAAAGATATTGACTTATTAGTTTTATTGTATGAGAAGCGGCTAGAATGCTGGGCTCTCGTGTGGGGATACCCAGGTTCAAATCCTCGGTAAGGCTAGGAATATTTTTTCTGTAGGGGCAAAATATAATCCTCACCTGCACAGTCGTGGCGACAGCACTAGCCATGCAGCCGTAAATCCTCGGGCTCAAAGACCCCCCCCCCCCTACACCACAAAAGTGGTGTATAAAGGCAGTAATTGGCAATTTTTTGGGGGTCAGTTTTATTGTATGTAATAACTAGTTGCGGCTATCCTCTGAATAACGGGCACAAAAGATGGCGTCCGCAAAAACATCCTAACAGCGCCTCAGTCACGTGTCAATTGCTCACTTCCGGCGACTTAATTTGCGGTTTTCCAGCGACCACCGCGAAGAGTCCCCCACGCCGCGTTAGCCATGGCGGTAGTCGCCAAAAGTGCGCATTTGACACGTGACTGAGGCCCTGTTATTGGCCGCCATCATTTGTGCCCGTTATTCAGAGGAAAGCACTAGTTGAATACATTTAAAAAAAAATAATTGTCACTTTTCATATGCTTCATCGAGTTATGTGAAGTATTTCAACATGTTTATTTTATGTAAATAGATCAATTTTGATAAATTAACATGCTTTATGATGCATTATGACGTATGATTTATGATGTGTTGCCACACCGGTTTTATGATATATTATTAGGATTAATTGTCTTCCTCAATTTCTTCAGTAAATCTGCGATTATTTTTTTTTATTACACCTTCCAGTTTTTTCTGTAGTCATAATCTGGCTACACACACACATATACACACACATGCAAATAAGAAGAAAAAGGTGATATCCTCAAGATCAGTTGTAGCAGCTCTGTTTGGGTGATATCCTCAAGATCAGTTGTAGCAGCTCTGTTTGTGCGATATCCTCAAGATCAATTGTAGCAGCTCTGTTTGTGCGATATCCTCAAGATCAATTGTAGCAGCTCTGTTTGGGTGATATCCTCAAGATCAGTTGTAACAGCTCTGTTTGGGTGATATCCTCAAGATCAGTCGTAACAGCTCTGTTTGGGTGATATCCTCAAGATCAATTGTAGCAGCTCTGTTTGGGTGATATCCTCAAGATCAATTGTAGCAGCTCTGTTTGGGTGATATCCTCAAGATCAGTTGTAACAGCTCTGTTTGGGTGATATCCTCAAGATCAGTCGTAACAGCTCTGTTTGGGTGATATCCTCAAGATCAATTGTAGCAGCTCTGTTTGGGTGATATCCTCAAGATCAATTGTAGCAGCTCTGTTTGGGGGATATCCTCAAGATCACTTGTAGCAGCTCTGTTTGGGCGATATCCTCAAGATCACTTGTAGCAGCTCTGTTTGGGCGATATCCTCAAGATCACTTGTAGCAGCTCTGTTTGGGCGATATCCTCAAGATCAATTGTAGCAGCTCTGTTTGGGCGATATCCTCAAGATCAGTTGTAGCAGCCCTGTTTGTGTGATATCCTCAAGATCAATTGTAGCAGCTCTGTTTGGGTGATATCCTCAAGATCACTTGTAGCAGCTCTGTTTGGGCGATATCCTCAAGATCAATTGTAGCAGCTCTGTTTGGGCGATATCCTCAAGATCAATTGTAGCAGTTCTGTTTGGGTGATATCCTCAAGATCACTTGAAGCAGCTCTGTTTGGGCGATATCCTCAAGATGACTTGTAACAGCTCTGTTTGGTTGATATCCTCAAGATCAATTGTAGCAGCTCTGTTTGGGCAATATCCTCAAGATCAGTTGTAGCAGCTCTGTTTGGGCGATATCCTCAAGATCACTTGTGGCAGTTCTGTTTGGGTGATATCCTCAAGATCACTTGTGGCAGCTCTGTTTGGGCGATATCCTCAAGATCACTTGTAGCAGCTCTGTTTGGGCGATATCCTCAAGATCACTTGTAGCAGCTCTGTTTGGGCGATATCCTCAAGATGACTTGTAACAGCTCTGTTTGGTTGATATCCTCAAGATCAGTTGTAGCAGCTCTGTTTGGGTGATATCCTCAAGATCAGTTGTAGCAGCTCTGTTTGGGCGATATCCTCAAGATCACTTGTAGCAGCTCTGTTTGGGCGATATCCTCAAGATCAATTGTAGCAGCTCTGTTTGGGCGATATCCTCAAGATCAGTTGTAGCAGCCCTGTTTGTGTGATATCCTCATGATCAATTGTAGCAGCTCTGTTTGGGCGATATCCTCAAGATCACTTGTAGCAGCTCTGTTTGGGCGATATCCTCAAGATCACTTGTAGCAGCTCTGTTTGGGCGATATCCTCAAGATGACTTGTAACAGCTCTGTTTGGTTGATATCCTCAAGATCAATTGTAGCAGCTCTGTTTGGGCAATATCCTCAAGATCAGTTGTAGCAGCTCTGTTTGGGCGATATCCTCAAGATCACTTGTGGCAGTTCTGTTTGGGTGATATCCTCAAGATCACTTGTGGCAGCTCTGTTTGGGCGATATCCTCAAGATCACTTGTAGCAGCTCTGTTTGGGCGATATCCTCAAGATCACTTGTAGCAGCTCTGTTTGGGCGATATCCTCAAGATGACTTGTAACAGCTCTGTTTGGTTGATATCCTCAAGATCAGTTGTAGCAGCTCTGTTTGGGTGATATCCTCAAGATCAGTTGTAGCAGCTCTGTTTGGGCGATATCCTCAAGATCACTTGTAGCAGCTCTGTTTGGGCGATATCCTCAAGATCAATTGTAGCAGCTCTGTTTGGGCGATATCCTCAAGATCAGTTGTAGCAGCCCTGTTTGTGTGATATCCTCATGATCAATTGTAGCAGCTCTGTTTGGGCGATATCCTCAAGATCACTTGTAGCAGCTCTGTTTGGGCGATATCCTCAAGATCACTTGTAACAGCTCTGTTTGGTTGATATCCTCAAGATCAATTGTAGCAGCTCTGTTTGGGCGATATCCTCAAGATCAGTTGTAGCAGCTCTGTTTGGGTGATATCCTCAAGATCAATTGTAGCAGCTCTGTTTGGGCGATATCCTCAAGATCAATTGTAGCAGCTCTGTTTGTGCGATATCCTCAAGATCAGTTGTAACAGCTCTGTTTGGGTGATATCCTCAAGATCAGTTGTAACAGCTCTGATTGGGTGATATTCTTAAGATCAATTGTAACAGCTCTGATTGGGTGATATTCTTAAGATCAATTGTAACAGCTCTGATTGGGTGATATTCTTAAGATCAATTGTAACAGCTCTGATTGGGTGATATTCTTAAGATCAATTGTAACAGCTCTGATTGGGTGATATTCTTAAGATCAATTGTAACAGCTCTGTTTGGGTGATATTCTTAAGATCAATTGTAACAGCTCTGTTTGGGTGATATTCTTAAGATCAATTGTAACAGCTCTGTTTGGGCGATATGCTCCATATGGCAGATTTTCTTTGCACATGTCTTTTCTAGCAGCTTTTTTATTGTATTCTTCATTGTGATAGCCTGTATTGTTGTTTAGTCTTTACCAGGCTTTGGCAAAGGTATGTAGCTATTCTTCATTGATCGTCACACTTTCAATTCTTCTGTTGTAGATATCAGTTCCTCTGACTCTTTATCAGACAGCAAAGAAATATCTCCATAGCGGATTCCATTTGGACCTTGTGCACTATTTTCTTTGTCTGCCTTAACACAGCTTTGATCTTCCTCCACACTCGCAGTCTTTTTTGCTCCATGTCATGGGCATTATGAATACCTGAAAAGGTGTTCTTGAAACGTGGCATGTTATTATATCATTTTCATCACTCTGCGGAAAGTAGTGAGCAAGCGGACACATCATTTTTTTTATTTTTTCATCTGTTTTGTGCTAAGTGAGGTCACTGCTCTGGTAGTCTGGAATGCACTTGCTTTTAGATGGCACTATTCATATTTCAATACAAGCACTAGAACAGTTTTAGTGATTTAACCCTGGAGACAGAAGAAGCTGCAAAACCCATAATTCTGATTAGGTCCAATTCTCTGTAAATGTTAGGTTTCGACTTTCCTACCTGACGTGTTTACGATGCGCATAGTTAATGCTTTGGCCTAACTCACGCCTGCTTAAATTTTTGGAGGCCAGGATATAAATAATCATCATGTAGCAGGTCCTTTGCAGAACGTCGCTCTCATCACAGTCTGCCTGTAAGAAACTCGGTCTCTTGCAAGTTCTCCCGCCTCATGAACTTTCACACTCAAGGAGTCACTTATGTCCTATGCCCATCTTCGTGTCTGTCGGCCCCTGCCCCTCCTTCCTGGTACCGTGCCTTATGCTATAATTTTTTCCAATCCATCGTGGCGCTTGATATGAATCCTCTATATGGGTAACTATATTTAATTTTTGTGTGTTCCTGGGGTGACAGGGTTAACTTTCACTCTATCTGTGGGGTTTGTGTACTTTTCTATATTTGTATGCCATCAGTGAGAAGTGGGAGCACTTATGGAAATATTTGTACAGTGAAAGTGATCCTCAAAAGGAGAAGGGAGTGAAACCCCAGAAATAACAGCACAAAGAAATATTGATTTTTGTTTAAGCTTATGCCAAGACTAGACTAAGTTTCTCTTGTAGAAATTGGTCAATTATGTAATTATTTGTGTGGGAAGTAGATGTGCTTCTTTTTTTAAACCAGTCAGTAGTATGTGTCAGGATTAGGTTCTTATATGTGTCAGGATGAGGTTCTTATATGTGTCAGGATTAGGTTCTTATATGTGTCAGGATGAGGTTCTTATATGTGTCAGGATTAGGTTCTTGTATGTGTCAGGATTAGGTTCTCATATGTGTCAGGATTAGGTTCTCATATGTGTCAGGATTAGGTTCTCATATGTGTCAGGATGAGGTTCTTATATGTGTCAGGATTAGGTTCTTATATGTGTCAGGATGAGGTTCTTATATGTGTCAGGATTAGGTTCTTATATGTGTCAGGATGAGGTTCTTGTATGTGTCAGGATGAGGTTCTTGTATGTGTCAGGATTAGGTTCTTGTATGTGTCAGGATTAGGTTCTTGTATGTGTCAGGATTAGGTTCTTGTATGTGTCAGGATTAGGTTCTTGTATGTGTCAGGATTAGGTTCTCGTATGTGTCAGGATTAGGTTCTCATGTGTCAGGATTAGGTTCTCATATGTGTCAGGATCAGGTTCTTATATGTGTCAGGATTAGGTTCTCATATGTGTCAGGGTAGGTTCTCACTCTGGTTAGTTTAAGTACTATGTTGCCCGGCTCGCTAGCATAGTTGGTTAAAGCTGTTTTTGCAGTGCCTGGGTGACAACTCCTTGTGGTCCAGGTTCACACCCTGGGGTAGACAGAAAAGCTACATTTCTCCCTCATTTTTAAAAAAAAAAAGTGTGGCTCCGCCAGGGAGTTAACATTAGACCTTTCCGATCTGCACCGACCATCTAGCCGCTTATATTAGATATAAGCATTGATATTTTTAGCCATATTAAAAGATAAAACTACTAAGCCTCATAAAACTTACACTGTCTTCGGCAGGGTTGAACGTGGTCATACTTTTAATTTGTAATCTCTCGAAAGAATGAACAAATGCAACCTCATAATGTAATGTCCGAAAAGTCAAGTGGATCGACTCCATTTCATCCGATTTTCTCATGTAGCTAAGTCTCTCTTTAGAATGGCTAGTCACTCACTTTCTGACAGCAGATATAAATCCTAGGAATCTTCACAGCAACTTACCCTGTGAAGTGAACCCAAGACATTCAGGATCCGCAGCAGGTGGCCTGACCACATTGTCTTGAAGACCTTCAAATACTCATAATTGTTATGGGATGGCTCAGAGGGGCCGGGGACATGCCACTTCTAGTCTCCTCCATCTTGTCCCTGGTGCGGTGAGGTAGTGAGGAAACCACTTGTAAAGATAAATGGGTCAGAGGCCTCTTTACATTGCTATAGACTTGATAGACCTGTTAATTGTAGCAGGCTAGGATTGTTGTTTTTGTTTTATCAGGACAGACAGGCAAGTGATTGCTGTTGTTGAAACATTTCTTCTAAATTGTTGAGTGTCCTTTAGAAAAGTATCCTATTGTCTCCCTACTGCCTGTGTGGATTCCAGGACCCCGTTTTGGGGGAAAAAAGACCTACTATTCTTAACGTTTGTGTGCCAGATCCAATTGTTATAGTAATCCATTATTTCAGCACTGTTACTCCTTCTGTCTTGTAGTGTTATTAAATACTTAGACACTTTTGTTTGTTACTACACTTTTGTTTGTTACTTTAATATCCCCCATATGGGGTTTGTGTCTGCAACTATCTTTTTCCTGTTATAGTGTTTGTTGATAAAGGCATCTGCCAGAATATTTGTTCTGTTGCATGTCTTGTCCCTCCCTCCTTAAGCTCCTAGTTATAATGTTCAGTTTTTTTTAAATGTTTGGCTAATACTGAACCACTGTGCGGGTAAAATCGAATGCAAGTTTATTTAGAATATATTTCTTGTTTATATTAGAACATCATTAACTTGCACTACAGGCAGACTGTTTCCATAAAAAAAAAATTTTTTTAATTTTAAAAAAAATATGTTTTGTTTAATTTCTAAACTTTCATTAGATATAACATATAGTTTTCATGAAATTTTTTCTGTACTCTTGTTTTTGTAGATAAAACCAGGGTCCAGTTTTCCAGATATAGGGTAAGTACACATATTATCTTGTTTAGTACACATATTGTCTTGTTTAGTACACATATTGCCTTGTTTAGTACAGACCTTGTCTTGTTTAGTACACATGTTGTCTTGTTTAGTACACACGTTGTCTTGTTTAGTACACATGTTGTCTTGTTTAGTACACATGTTGTCTTGTTTAGTACACATGTTGTCTTGTTTAGTACACATATTGTCTTGTTTAGTACACATGTTGTCTTGTTTCGAACACATATTATCTTGTTTATGGTGGTTGCTTCATTTCTGGATGTGGACGGTGATTTGTTGTTGTTTCTACCAAGCTGAGTTAGATATTGGCAGCCCTGTTCTCTTCCTATGTGGCAGCTGAAGTTGTTTCAGCATCAGTAGAATGATGGGGAGGTTTTCTCTGGTGTTTAAACAAATTACAGGAGTGCTGGCTGGGTGGATATAATTGTTTCGTTTGTAGAGAGAATAAAAATCCTTACTTGCACAAATTGTGGCGACAGCACTGGTCATGCAGCGTTATTTCCTCAGGCTCACACTGTCAGTCTTTCCCCAATTCTACAGCACCAAGTGGTACTTTCATGCAGTAAAGACGGTTTTAAAATAGTTTAAACGTATGAAGCAGGCAATGAAGATATAGTCAGCGGTCATGTTGATTAGTTCTGGTTGCAAATGAAGTTGACCCCATTAGGACTGCATACTAAGCAACCAACACCCAATGACCCAAAGAGTCACTAAGAAAACACATTAGACTCACCACTGAACAAATTGAAAATGTCAGAAAACTGAAATGCTCTATCTCCAGAATTACCACCAGGGAGACTGTTTAAAAGAAATCAGGGGTCAAGCCATAGCAATACAGCAGCAGCAGTACACACCAGTGCAGTGGTTATACAGCATTGATCATCAGTGCAAATGTTGAACTTTATTACACATTATTGTAGCTGTTGTACAGCATTGCACATCAGTGCAGCAGTTATACAGCATTGTACATCAGTGCAGCGGTTATACAGCATTGATCATCAGTGCAAATGTTGAACTTTATTATTGTAGCTGTTGTACAGCATTGCACATCAGTGCAGCAGTTAAACAGCATTACACATTAGTGCAGCAGTTATACAGCATTGTACATCAGTGCAGAGGTTATACAGCATTGCACATCATTGAAGAGGTTGAACAACATTACACATCAGTGCAAAATTCATGAGCATTAAGATAGGATAACAAACACTGATAAATGAATACAAGCAAACATGTTGAACTTCCAATTTTCCTGTGGTGTCAGACACATACAAAAACTGACAAATAAATACAAGTAAAAATGTTGAACTTCCAATTTTCCTGTGGTGTCAGACACATACAAAAACTGACAAATAAATACAAGCAAACATGTTGAACTTCCAATTTTCCTGTGGTGTCAGACACATACAAAAACTGACAAATAAATACAAGTAAAAATGTTGAACTTCCAATTTTCCTGTGGTGTCAGACACATACAAAAACTGACAAATAAATACAAGCAAACATGTTGAACTTCCAATTTTCCTGTGGTGTCAGACACATACAAAAACTGACAAATAAATACAAGTAAAAATGTTGAACTTCCAATTTTCCTGTGGTGTCAGACACATACAAAAACTGACAAATAAATACAAGTAAACATGTTGAACTTCCAATTTTCCTGTGGTGTCAGACACATACAAAAACTGACAAATAAATACAAGCAAACATGTTGAACTTCCAATTTTCCTGTGGTGTCAGACACATACAAACACTGAACAGTGAATACAAGTAAACATGTTGAACTTCTAACTTTCCACGTGTGAATAATCATGAACCGTGTCAATAAAGGTGAAAACAGGCTTTTGAACTTTAATTATATACATGTGTCCCCAGTGTGAGACTGGGGATTTAGTAGTGGAACACAGTTTATGAAAAGATCCAAAGAAATCCATTGTCCAAATCCAAAGCAGGAAAATGGAAATGCTAATTCTTAACAGTTAACTTCAAGGCAAGACAAGGATATCAGATAGCAGCAGAAAATTGCTGTTTTAAGAGTTTCGGGTGCATACTTATGAAGATTAGCTTTTGTGAGAAAGTAATTCATTCTAATAGATTAGTGCATTTAAGAATAAACTAAGGGGCGATTCATAATTGTTTATGCTGACCAATTTAGCATGTAAAGAAGATTAGTATTACTTGGAATGATCTTCAGACGGAGTGTGAACTAACTAAATTAACATACCACTAAAGGTGGGGTAATTGTCTTACTTGAGGGGGCTTTGCTAAACAAGAAACAGGTGGATCCAGTTAGAACTTCATTGAATTTAGGGTTTATGTGTATAAGGTAAGAGTTGGGAGGTGGACATCCTGCCCTGCAGAGGATTGCAGGTGTCACTAGACTGGTGGTGACCCTTGAGGTAGCTGCATGGAGAGGACAAACCCGTCGATTGGTGCTTGTAGAGGCGAGACGATGAATTAAGGAGCAGAGACCCAAGTAGAGGTTGTCCTGGGAGAACCTTGAAGGTGGGGATGGCCCTGTTGTACTCAGTGGTTAGGGCACTGATAATGACAGTTGGAGGAAGACTGGCTAACATAAAACACGCGGACTGATGCTGTCATATCTGGTATTACTCTCCTAGGAAGGTGTCATGTCCACAATGACGTTGACTGCAATGGATCTCCAGCACCTTCTGTATCTTGTCTTAGGAGTACACTCTCTCAGACTTCTGTTTGTCCATCTCTCGATGTTGTCCTCCCACTTCATTGTCCATTGCTCTCTTGCCCTCGATCTTTTCCTCACGTATGGTTTTAATACGTGTATTGTCTTTAAATGTGGCCAAAATATTTCAGTGTTTTTTTTTAATTTTATTTCTCTAAGTAATTCTCTTTTCATTTGCAGTCTGTCCAAAACCTCTGTATTAATTGGTTGTATTTGTTTCCATGAAATACGATTTATTTTTCTGTTTATTCACATTTCAAAAGCCCCAGTTTGATTTCTAGTTTCTAGTGCATTGTGAAAGTTCCTGCACAATACAGCAGAGATGAGTATGTAGATACTATTTGAGGATTCAGTATCTTGTTTATCTCTGTAGCTTATCTTGTTGAAGATTGTTTCAGCCCTTCCGGTCCTCTTTTTGATTTGTCTCACTTCTGCTATCATCTGCCATTACGTTTCCAAGATTAGAGAAAATCGGGCTTTACTTCAGACATCAGTAATAATCAATCATACATAATATAGCATAATTTGATATAGCTGACATGCAGTAGCCACCATCATCGGCTACATGCAGGCTGCAGTAATGCACTGTTCGAAGTACGCAGGCTGCAGTAATGCACTGTTCGAAGTACGCAGGCTGCAGTAATCCACTCTCCTTGATACACACTTCCCGCTGTTTCTTTCAGTCTCAAAATACAGCAAAGTTTTTATAGCACATTTTAAATGCACCGCCAAGGGGGTCAGAAACAAAGCAGTATGTACAAGTATGCGACATTAAACTCTGTAATCGTGACTTTAATGGCTGGGTTTTCTATACACACATATATATATATATTTAATGATCTGTAACATGTCACAGCATCGGAGAGTTGACAGAAACAGTATCAGACCATCTTAACCGTTGGGGGGTCTGAAATAATTGTTACTGTTTACTTGGCCTCTATTAATTTTAAATAGCTGGGAGTTGGAGGGGAGCAGGGATATGTATAAGAAATCAACGGACGTTAGAAGCAAATGGATTGTGGTAAAGAGGTTTTATAATAATCAGAAACCCTTGCAATGGATGTTCAGTGTAGCCATTGTAATGTCTACCCGGTCATAAATAATTTTAGATTGTTAAAGGAGATTGTAGAAGCTGTATAAATTCTATCCTGATATGCAGAAATGAATCATGGGCAGTTTGTAGATTAGCTAAAAAATTATTTGGGGCTGCAAAGATGTGGTTTTATAGACGAATGATGAGAATACCTTGGATAGCTGATAGAGTAATGAGGATGTTTTGAACGAAACCTACCCACAAAAAGAACTGATTGCCCACATCAGAAAGAGGCAATCTACATTCATAGAATGAGAAAACTGGAGTGCAATATGACAGAGGCGTCCGTGGCTTAGGCGTTGCGAGTCCGACTCGTAATCCAGCGTACCGCGATCGAAAACCACGCTTGCTGTGTGGATTTTTATCATGGTATGGGGCGTCGCAGGTCGACCCAGCTTAAAATGGGTACCAGGATGGGCTGTCCTGGGAAAGGAAAGACAGCCGGCGTAATGCTGACCACATTACCCACCGAGTGCTGATGGTCTGAAAAAATATGGACGCTCTTCCCATATGCCCGATACGCCTAAAGGCGTGGAAATGGATCTTACTTTACTTTACTATAACATGACAGGAAGAAAGTTGGGGGAGAGGCAGAGAGAAAAGATACTACACAGTTTGACATCTTGGCATAGAGGATCATCTGATCAGAGATAATTCAAAGTACACGAGATGAAGGTTGTGGATATACATGACTACCAACGCCGTACGGCATGGATTTTAAGAAGGGACAAAGATCCGCGGCTTAGGCGTTGTGAACGCACTTCGAAAATGCTGGAAGTGCCGGGTTTGATCCTCGCTGTAAGCGATTTTGGCAACAGACCGTTCTGCGTTGGTTTCGACAGTGATATCCAGAACGGACCGTGGCAAAGCACTGGTACTCTACTGAATGTAACAAATTGGCAAGAAGAACCACGACGCCAAGAAATGCTGGGGTTCGTTCTGCATCTTCCTGTAAAGCAGTGTTCCTCTAACCTTTTTATACCTGGAGCCCATTAGAAAAAAGGGGTAGGTAGCAGTGTATTTAGTAAGTCATGCGTCGTACAATCACAAGTTTCAGCTGATGCAGCATACATCGACTACCGGGTTGCCTGTTGGCCCGCCGGTAAACCATATCGTCGCTGGTCGGGACAGTATTTGGGTCTTATCTTTTGATCGCTCCAACACTGCAGGAGTCCTTTTCGGGACTCTCGGTGGCGTGCAGTGCTAAGCCATTTTATATGGCGCACATAAAGCCTAGTCACTATTATAACCTAAACATCCACCTTGGGAGATGCTGGTTGAACGTGACAATTTCATTTCCCCAGCAAATCGCCTGTCTACCTAACAGTGCACCACTTTTTTTTTAAATTCTCTTCCTTGCGGAATTAATCCCACAACAGAGTCCTGGAAGAGAAACACTACTTATCATTCTACCCCGTTATATGATTGTATGGGGAAATCTTGGGCGACCCGCCTAAGCTTTTCTGTGGCCCAAGGGTTAATCAAGAACGCTGCTGTGAAGGATATGCGACTAACTTTTAATTAAGGCAGGGAGGATCTGTCTATTTAGTCATGTTCTTAAAGGACATAGCCTTGGCAGCTTCTGGTATTGTCAGTTATATGAGTCATAAGATTGCCATAAATTAAGCACATTCTCAAATGAAATTGATAAAGAATCACAAAACAGACAATGAAATAAGAAGCAAATAAATTTAGCAGAAGGTGACGTTTAACGACGAACGTCTGTTTAAAAAAAGGTGGGGGGGGGGGGGGGGGAGGCAGATTAGCTACCTTAAACAATTTGGGGAAACCGCCTTGCTGTAGTGGCTAGACGCTCGTCTACTGATCAGAAGGTCGTGGGTTCGTGTCCTGGCGTTACTGGACTTTTTAAAAAATGACTTTGGCTGCCAGGTCACCGCAGCCTTGAGTGATTACCAGTTAGATTCATGGAAAGTAAAAGCGGCCGGCCTGGTACTGAACACATCACCTATATCACCCACATCATCATATATATTTAAGGGGGGGGGGGAGGGAGACTCCAGCTGCCCAGGCGCCAGGTATCGGCATATCCGAAGTGAGCACACCTTAATTGACCACACCATGCCCACGAGCTTCCCGTCTTACAGCAGTGTCATCTGTTAGCTTAGGGCGTCGAATCTGGGCTAGGTGAGATATGTCAGGCATCGTATGACTGCGTATCTGGGATGTTCATGTGAGAGTGAGAGCTTCTTCTACATGTGCCACCTTATCTTGCCACGGCAGAGACTTGTCAGAAGCAGGACATGTGGCCAGGAGCGTGCAGGTCTGTTGTCACCCTAAGTAAAGTTAAGAACCCTTTCCACGCCTTTGGGCGCATCGGGCATATGGGAAGAGCATCTATATTTTTTAACAGACTAATCGGGACTAGGTTGGTAATGTGGTCAACATTACGCCGGCCGTCTTTACTTCCCCAGGACATACATCCTGGTACCCATTTTAGGCTGGGTCGACCTGAAAAAAATCCACGCAGCCAGCAGTGGGTTTCGATCGCGGTACGTTGGAATTAGAGTCGGACTCGCAGTGCCTAAGCCATGGACTTTGCGTTGTCATCCCGAAGCTTGGAATGTACTCGCTGGAACTGACGCTTCGGGGAGCCGCCGTGGTGAAGCGGCTAATCCCTATGGGTCCAAAGGTCTTGTATTCAAATCCGGACATTGCTGGGGTGGGTTTCTTTCAAAAATGACATTGGCACCTAGGTCGACGCAGCCTGAAATGGGTACCAGGTTAAAGACATGGAAAGCAAAGGCTTCAGGCGGGAGGTTGACCACATTAAACGCCAAGTGCCGATTGGTCTATGAAATATAGGCTAGCCCAAAACCCACGAAGGCGTGGAATAGGTCCCTTACACGATTTTACTATAACTTAGGGCGACCAGCAGGATGGCTTAGTGCGGAGCAGACAACATTCGTCACTATCGTATCCTCAGCCAGCGACACAGGGATGCAGAGATGCCAGACCACACATGGTGGTCAACAGCGGCCAGGGCACATGCCGGTTAAGATTTTTATAAACGCCTCTCCGCAAAAAGGTTTCCTGGCCAACGTAGATAGGATCTGGCCTGTGTGTTTGCAGACTGTTGATTCCTGCTCATTCAGGCAGGCAGATACACCACGACTTCGAAGGAAAAGCCCCTAACCAGTCGCCTTTTACGACATACTTGCTAGGAGGCAGTGTGTCTGTTCTATCTTCTCTCCCCCCCCCCTTTCCTCCAAATGGGAGCCCGGGACCCATACGGGGAATATTATACAGATGGTAAAGACAGTTAAGTGTCGATTTATGCAGAAGAGCTTTGTTTCTACCGCCCCACTTCTTTAAGATAAAAACAAGCTGGCTACAGGTGTGTTTACAAAATACAGTGCTTATCCTATATTCTCGACACTTTTACAGGTAATTGCGGGTTGCCCGAGGCCGATCCACCTTCCTTGCATATTTGAATTTTTTTTTACATTTGTTCCTCTGATTTGCTGGGCCAGATTTCGTTATTAAAAGATAATGTGCCGTGGCAGTGCAACCGGCGATTTAATCCTGATTTTTCGCTGCACTTTAATCGCATTTTATAATTTACTGTTATTGATTTCTTTCGGTGGCGCACAATTTGCGGACGTCTGTTCTTCAATTGTTGTATTGTCAAAGATTGTGTTGGTTTTTAATGTTGGTTTGTATGTGTGTTATATAGTGTGGTCAATGTGCCAGATCCACGTCACAGATGAAAGTATAGCGGGGCAGAAATCTGTATCCAAAATGGCCCATGTTAGAAACAATTTATAACAGCATTTTTCCTGAACACCGTGGAAGAACCACACTGCTGTCTTTTATTCGTGGTGATGGTGATAGTAGTAGTAGTAGTAGCAGCAGTAGTAGTAGTTATCGATGTGCTGATGGTGGTAGTAATAACTGTATAAATTTCCAGATTATTGGCAACTATTATCCTCTTTTAACTTATAAGGCGGAAAGTGCAATAGTACGGACATGTAGTAACACCTAACGGCGTCTCAAAAACACAAAGTACTACAGGGCGCAGTAGAGAAGAAAAGAGGTAGACCAAGAACGATCTGGTTACAGAACCTGACTGACTAGACAGGTCTTACGTGCAACCTTGAAATCCATCGCATCTGACTGTCAAAGGTAGAGGTAGCTGATCGGTAAACAGCAACTGATGACCCAACGACATGCATTGTTACGGAGTGATGAAGTAACTTTAGTAGTAACAGCAGCAGTAGTAACAGCAACAGTAGTAGTAGTAACAGCAACAGTAGTAGTAGTAACAGCAACAGTAGTAGTAGTAGTAGCAGCAACAGTAGTAGTAGTAGCAACAACAGTAGTAGCAATACCAGCAGTGGTAGTAGTGGTGGTAACAGCAACAGTAGCAGAAGTGGTAACATCAACAGTAGTAGTAATTGCAACATAAACAGTAGTAAATTGGTTGTAGTCTTTTGCGGTGTATTGATATTGGCCGCAGCATGAGCTATAATAATAGATGTTACACCAGTAGTTGTCTGTGCACTGCCTGCAATCTCCAAAAGTGTAAAAGGCGCCCAGCGCAACTCACACCCAAAACTTTTGTAGAATTTGCGAAATTGTGTATTGGTGCTACTGAACGTCTGATCTCCATCTCTAATCGACAGGCAGCATTCCTCTCGCACTGTGAAAATGAAAATGTCCAGACTCCAATTGGTTTTCTCATATGTCTCCGAGCCATTTGTAGAACTGTGTTGTGTGTCCGTCAGCGTACTGGTCAACTCCTAAGCCATAGTCGTCGACACTTAACATAGAACTACCCACTAAATCAAGACTAATGTGGGTGTTGCTTAAGGAGGTTCTGTTTTCCTGCATTCCTACCAAGACAACACTAAACTTCCCGTGTACTACTACTGTTCAAAACGAAATGCTACACAGATGAGTGCATTTGTGACAGGTCGGTCCTGGCAGTCAGAGGGTATCTTAGCTATGCTTTAGTTAAAGTTATGTATCCTTTACAGGACGTTGCAGAAACAACCCCAGTATTTTTGTGTGGCTGTTGTGGGTTTTCTAGGCAAGTTTGCGTCCACTAGTTTGCCATTGCTTTCTGGGGGTTTGGCTTCTCGATACCACTGTCGAAACCAAAGCAAGACGCAAGACCCGCAGCTGGGATCGAACCCGGCACCCCAGCGTTAATAATCGCGTTCGCGACTCCCTAGTCACAGACGCGACTATGCGTTAGTACCCCTGTTTAATATAGTGTTATACAAAACTGTTCTGCTGGGGACAGATTGAAAATAAAGGTATAAAAAAAAGTAAAGGACCCTTTTCCGCGCCATTAGGCATATAGGGCTAGACCTATATTTTATAGACCAATCGGCACAAGATGAGTGATGTGGTCAGCATTACGCTGGCCGCCTCTACTTCCCGGGACTGTACCCGGTACCCACTCAAGGCTGGGTCAACTAGGGAGCTAAGGTCATTTTTGAAAAAAGTCCGGCTTCGCCATGGAGCGAACCCACGACTTTCCGATCCGCGGCGAGCGTCTAGCCGCTCGCGTGATCATATATCAGAACAAGAACGAAGTTTCTGCTGTCTTGTGGCGGTAATGTTATGGCAAAATTGAGACAGAAATCAAAAATAGAATAGGAATGGTCAAGGAACTGTCTTCATTAGGATGCGAACATTATTGACGGCTAGAGAAATCAACAACACATTAAAAAAAAATAGTCATATGGTATGTCGAGTCCACCTTACTGTATAGTGCAGAAACATGGACAATTAGTAGAAAATTACATTGAGTCCGGAAATGTGGATATATTTCAAGGAAACATTAACGGTTACATAGGTTCTGTTAATATTGCGAATGAAGGGAGAGTTATGGGCTGGGGGGGGGAGGGGCAATTGATATAGTGTTGCCACATTAAAATGTATATCATTCTTTACCTTTACAATCCACACTGGAGGGAAAGGTCAAGGGCAAGAGAATATGAGGTAAGCAACGATATAAATGGGAGGACAGCATTTGGAGCTGGGCAAACAGCTGTCTAGGAGAGTGTAGTATCAAGAGATAGAGTGCCGAGAGCAAGAGATAAACAACGATATAAGTGGGAGGACACCGGGACATTGACGAACAGCAGTCAGAGAGAGAGAGAGAGACAGCACAATCGAGTTAAGGCAGAACTGTTAAAGATCCATTGTATCCAACCTGCATCGCGGAGACGGCACCTGATTGTTTAAGACTGTGTTGAGTTCATTTCTTGTCTCGTTAACAGTTTGCTTCCCCTCTGTCGTGTCCCTGGAGTGTTGGTGATGTCATCTGTGACTCGGTTGTTTTGTACACGAACTGCAAAGCGTGTTTCTGTGTTTGTCTGGTCTGGCAGTTCTACGTCCTGTTTGTAAACCTCTTTTCTTTCCTAGGAAACTAGACGTATGTGGTTTTTGTGTGTGTGTGTGTTTGATAAACATGGCCTCTGTGTAGAATAAGGGGAATGCAGTGAGAGAGAGAGAGGTAGGGAGATTTTGTTAAATTCCAGTGAATTAGCATGCGAGGAAAGACGCTCATCTGGTTAGGGCACACAGAGAAACATATAAGTAGAATATAACTAGAATTTCATTTTACCGGAACCCACGGAATAGAAGGGATATAGAATATAAAACAGATCGTGGAGAACGTGTAAACACGTGTGAAACAACCCATCCGATTCTGCTCCACTAAAATGTTTATAGTAGTTTTACTCGTTGTGATTGAGGGCTTCGTTGGCATCGGCCTTCTTGCTCAGATACCCACCCTCTGCCATGCTCACCGAAGAACACCGTTGGTGTGAACGCTTGTGTGTGTGTGTGGCAAGTGGGCTATTTTAAAGACCATTTACCAGGGACTGCCGAGTGAAGGCGGCGTACAAACCAAATATGTAAAAGGGACAATTGTGTTGGGGATTTAGGTGGGGTTCGCTCACAGAAGACGCTTGAACGATCTAACCGAGTGTCTGGGACAAATTATTTCTACACCATCGACTTTTCTAGTGGGAGGAGGGAAGCATCTTTGAGCTTGCCCGGTTGTTCCTCTTATGTCTTAACAAGTAACTACGCAATTGTAGCTAGAGAGTTACAAGTTAGTTGCTTATCCTCTTTTCCTAGATCAGAATCTATTGTATATAGTTATTTTACAGTACCTATACTGACTCAGCGGGACAGCGCTACCCTCGTGGACCATAGTTTGCCCATCCCTGCTTGAACATGATAGAAAATGGTGACTGCATATTTGAGTGACTGAGAATTATGACTGCATATTTTAGAATGACTGAGAATTGTAACCGCATATTTTAGAGTAAGGATTGTGACTACATTTTTTAGAGTAACTGAGAATATTGACATTTTTTTTAGAGTAACTGAGAATATTGACTGCATTTTTTAGTGTAACTGAAAATTGTGACTGCATCATTTTTAGAGTGACTGAGAATTGGACCGCATATTTTAGAGTCGCTGAGAATTGTGACTGCGTTTTCCTGTTTCTAGTAAGTCTGCCTCTTGGTGACTGCGCTCCTGTTTCTTTAGTCGTTTTCTGCTAACACCCATACAAGAATCAGGTTTGGATGAAAACGATTGTGACTGTAATTGAGAATGCAAGCTCTCAAACAGCTGTATGGGTGATTGTTTATGTGGGCCACTGCTCCATCGGCAGTTAAAAAGGGACATGGCTCTGCAGAATGACATAATCTGGTTACCAAGCACACGGTTCCTCCAGTTGAATGAATGCAGCTCGAAGCTCTCTGATTTACATCTATCTTGTCTTCTTCTTCTTCTTCTTCTTTTGTGTGTTCTTTTTCTTCTTCTTCTTTCTTTTGTGTTTTTCTTCTTCTTCCTCTTCTTCTTCTTCTTCTTCTTCTTCTTCTTCTTCTTCTTCTTCTTCTTCTTCTTCTTCTTCTTCTTCTTCTTCTTCTTCTTCTTCTTCTTCTTCTTCTTCTTCTTCTTTTGTGTGTTCTTTTTCTTCTTCTTCTTCTTTTTTGTGTTTTTCTTCTTCTTCTTCTTCTTCTTCTTCTTCTTCTTCTTCTTCTTCTTCTTCTTCTTCTTCTTCTTCTTCTTCTTCTTCTTCTTCTTCTTCTTCTTCTTCTTCTTCTCCTCCTCCTCTTTCTTCCTCTCCCTCCTCTACACAATCTTCGTCTACTGTAGATGCTGCTGTTGCTCCTTCTGTTTATTCCTTAATCGCCTCTGGTTATTTTGATCTGCCTTATTGTCTGTCTACCTTCTGTTCGGGGGCTAAGATCCACTGTTGTTTTACTATGGAACTATTGTCTTTTCCCACCTCGATTATGTCTGTTTCCTGTGCGTTGTTGCTCTTAGCTATCTAACACAAACCTTAATCCCACCTGTTTCAGTATTTGCAAACTGTTTCCCCATTCCATTGTTGACGACATGGCCTGGTCTCTAGCTGGCCACCAAGCACACCTCCACTAGACTCTTCCAGTTGAGTGAGCGCCACCTCCAGCTGGCTGATTTACATTTTCTGTTGTCGATGTTTACAGCTGGAAATATTTGATCTCCATGATTTGTTTTGTTGTGTGCACTCATGGGGGGAAATAAGCTCGTATATGTCCATATTGGGAGATGGTACGTTGATAAGTTTCGTTATACTTGTCTCGTCTCGATTGACGTGACGTGCTGTGTTAGATTTATAGAAATATTTTACACATTTTGAGGGGGAGGGGGGGGGGGGGCTTAAAGTAACAGCTGGAATACGGGAGGTTAAAGTAGCTACTGGAATACGGGAGGTTAAAGTAGCTACTGGAATACGGGAGGTTAAAGAAGCATCTGGAATAAGGGAGGTTAAAGTAGCTACTGGAATACGGGAGGTTAAGGTAGCTACTGGAATACGGGAGGTTAAAAAAGCATCTGGAATACGGGAGGTTAAAGTAGCTACTGGAATACGGGAGGTTAAGGTAGCTACTGGAATACGGGAGGTTAAAGTAGCTACTGGAATACGGGAGGTTAAAGTAGCTACTGGAATAACTTGAAGTTAGTCGCTTATCCTATACAGAACATTGCAGAACCAACTCTAACATTTATGTGTATGGCTGTTGTGGTTTTTCTAGGAACATTTTGCGTTTAGTAGTTTGCCATTGTTTTCTCAATGGCCAGCTCTCGGAAACACTGTCGAAACCAGTGCAATGCAAGCTGTCCACAGCTGGAGTCAACCCGGCATTACGAAGCGCGTTTGCAACGTATAACTAGAAGTAGCTAATTGAATAAGGGAGGTTAAGGTAGCAACAGCCCCAGGCTGTTGTGTGGTTTTTCTAGGCAAATTTACGTCCAGTAGTTTACCATTGCTTACTGGACGGTCGGCTTTCTTGATACCACTGTCGAAACCATTGCAAGGCGCATGGCCCGCAGCTGGGATCGAACTGGGCATGCCGGCATTACGGAGCGTTTGCAACGAGTTAGCCACAGAGCCGACAGCAACTAGACAAGGGGAAGTTAAATTAACTAGTGGAAAAAGAGAGGTTTAAATAACTACTGAAATAAGAGAGGTAAAAGCAACTACTAGAGAAAAAAGGTAGTTGGGGCGGGGGGGTGTAATGTAAGAACTATAATAGAGGAGATTACGATACAATCTTGCCTAGACTGCGGGAAGTGAGTGTCAAACAACAGCTCCTCCCACCTGGATCTCTCCAGTGTTCTCAGTGTCACCTAACATCCCACGAGTTTCCCCCGAGTGCCGATACACTTGTCAATTGCCTGATCATAAATTCAGTGCAAACAAGTTGGGGCAGACTCTTAACAGGCCACACAACTATTGGTACAAATCACTCGCCTAGCGGGGGGTTTTGTCAATGCTTATGCTCAATTACCATGTTTGTCTGGTTGGACAGTCAGTTGACCGAACTTCCAGCGGACATACGAGTCAAAGTAACGGTTTCTTTACTCGCCGGTGGCGCATCGGGTTGCCATATTGGCATTTCTGATGCCAGATTCCATTAATTTGGCATATTCTGGGTAATGGTTTGGCATAGAATAAAGTTTTTCATCTGGCAACCCTGGGCGCGGGTACTGGTCGGCACAATGGACCGAGCCATATGAGGACTACAAGAGATAACAGGAAAACCCGATATGACCGAATCACCCACCAAGTGCCGATTGGTCTGTATAGGTCTGGCCCAACACGCTGGAAGGCGTGGAAATGGTCTTTTCTGCAGAAAACAGGAAGTTTTGACGGGGGCATTTTGTTGTTGAGTTTAGTTGGTGCTTTGGTTGTTAAGTCCTAGTAACCCCTTGCTTGATGTGTCCTATTAGGAAAGTCCTAGTAACCCCTTGCTTGATGTGTCCTATTAGGACTTTTTTTATGCGGGCTTGGTGGCTTATTCCGCTTGATATTCCTTGAATTAATTTTCACGACCTCACGTGAACGCTTCAGTATAGTTGATGGTAAATCTGAAACAGGCGGTCTTTTGATGTTCTGTGTGTTCTGTTGTTAGTTCAGCCCCACTGGAGTATTATCTCGTGCGGTAGTAATGTCCTGGAGTTGTCTGACTTGTTTACGAGTAGTATCTGTATCATTGTAAACAATGGGAGTTTGTAGACTCCTTTGGCAGATTGATGGGCTATCGGTTATGGTGTTTTGTGGTCATAGTTCGCCTAGGGGTTGGCACCAACACTATCTGGAATAGCTTCTGCAGATGGTGTATGCGGTGCCAAGGGTAGAAGAGGAGCGCAGTAAAGACATTTTGGTAAAGGGAGACGTATGATTCATATTGTGCTAAATGAATAAGACACGGTGCTATAAACTTTCTCAGCACCAGCGCTTCTCAAACTGTTTCCGGTTGTCACACATTTCCTCCGGGTTCACATCTCTGTACTTCCCACTCTCTTCCTCCCTATCTCCCTGTGTGTGTGTGTATGTGTGTGCCTTTGTTTCTTGGATTTAACTCATTAGCATGTGTACTGCTGGATTTGATAGAATTCATATGCTTGAAATCCCTTGTTTAAAAACACCGGAAGTTGACAGATGCAAATATCTTAGTAGCTGGTTGGTTAACGAGCTCAATTTAGGCTAGATTGATAAACTTTTTTTTTTCAATTTACTGTTTCAAATGCTGTAAGGTTTGACACCCTTTGAGTCAGGAAACCACTATTCTGTTGCGAATCCAACAAAGTCTAGTTAGTGATGTTGCAGTAAAGATTGACAAGCTTATTGAGATAAGTTCGGTGTCGATTGACGGACTCATCAGTCTCGCATATAGGGATACAGTCCGCCCACTTGGGTCGTTTAGGGTCGACTGCTGTAAGTTAATGTATAGAAACTGCTTGTCATCTTTCGAGGCTGCGGTGTCCCATGTTATGTGCACTTATAGAAGACACACAGAGAGAGAGAGAGAGAGAGGGGGGGGGGGGAACTGATGGTTAATAAAAGTAGATACATAAGTTTAGTCACGACGATTTCAAACATTTGATTAGTTTCAACTGCTATGAAATGGTCATCCGACTGACCAGCTGGGTCACTTCCGGTGACCAAACAGAGTGGCGTAATTACTTTCCTGTGTCGGAAGACTAAATCCTGAACACCACTTTGGTGTCTGTGCATGAGATAAACATTGATCCACACGCACTGCTGGTCTTATCAGTACATCTGGCCTAGCAGCTCTTCGGGGAAAGGATGTTTCCTGCTGCATACGTGACCACATACCTCTCATTAGCCAAACACAATGGCGTGTTACTTGTCGGCTAAGACAGATGCAAATACTAATTTAAATAGCATTTTATTTATTTTATACTGTGTTTTTTAGCTAGATTTTTCTAAAGTGCCAATTGGACATTGCTGCTTAGAGGCTAGACAATTTGTTCATTACAAAAATTCATGTTCTTCTTCTTTTCTGTACTTCTAAAATGCGTCGTAGCGTCGGGCAGGAAGACACCTCTGGTACGGGGTTTTCCGATCGCTTTGTATGTATCACTTTTCAGCGTCTCCCATATTTCTGCAATCTATATTCTGCGTGGTCGACCCGTGGATCTGTTACGGCTGTTTCTGTATTACATTGCTCCCTGTGGTGCCCTGTCTGTTGGGCTATCTTGTTACTGGCTAAAGAATTTGATCTGTTGTCTGCCGATAAAGTTCAGAATTGGTTCTGTGCCGACTCTTTTCCTGACATCATCGCTCCTGAGTCTATATCTTTTCTTGTTACACCTAGCATGATACGTAAACATGTCGTTTCTGCCGTTGACCCATATTTTACGGCGCGATAAGCAACGCGCTTACCTACAATCTTTTGTGGGCATTTCATAAACGGTTGACAGCACCACTTCTGTTAACAGTTGTAAACACGGAGTGCTACTCGAACGGAGAAATGGAAAACATATTGGCACCATAAATTGATTTATACTGGGGAAGCGGGTTTCGCATTACTTGTCAGCTGTTGCTCAAGGAGGGGGCTTCAACAGTGCTATCTGACACGTTGTTCATATATTTCTTACCAACACCACCGCCTCTTCTTCTTCGTCCTCATCACCATCATCTGCTTCTTCTTCGTATGCTTTGTCTGCTGTTGACACTTCTTCTGTTTTCCTTCGTCTTCTCTGGTTATTCTGTTCCACTTTACTGTCGTCTAACTTCTGTTCGGGGGACTGGGGTTTACTCTTGTTATATTGTAAAAAAAAAAAATTGCATATCTTACAGAGACCACATTAGAAACGAAGAGGTTCGCCTTATAATTATGTATAAAGCACATTAGCAACTATGAACCTGTTAAACTACAGTGAAAAGACGAAAAATGCAATAGTACGGACAAGTAAAAAGATCTAGCGGCCTTTCAAAACAATACTTCAGGGCTCAACAGAGGGAAAAGGGAGAAGCGGCAGACTAAGAAAGACCTGGTTACAAAACTCGACTGGACAAGCCTCAGGCATGCAACCATGAAGTCCATCGCAACTGACCGACAAAGATGGAGAGAGCTGATCAGACAGTCAACAGAAACTTGGACAAGCCTCAGGCGTGCAGTCATGATATACATCGCAACTAACTGCCAAAACTTGAGAGAGCTGATCAGTCAGTCAACAGAAACTGGTGACCCAAGGAAACGCAGTGTTACGTGATGAAAAAACACATAGTTCTTTACAACAGAAATTCACCATATCCGCGATCGCCTTAAGCGGTCTGCTCTGTATAATAAACTAATAGACATAAACTGATAGGCACTTATAGAAATAAGTTCACTCCTTGTCTGTTTTTTTTTTTTTTTTTTTTTTTTTTTTGAATTATTATTATATACTGTTTTTACAACCTCAGTGGTTCCCTTTTGCATATTTCTGGTACTAAAATTGATTTAATAAGGGCTGCTTTTGTAAAACTGCAGCCTGCAACTGTGGTAAATATTTTAACGCTTGGTATTTATTAGAACTGAAATGCCGGCCGTTTGGCTTAAGATTTTCTGATAAATTGACTGATTTTTTTTTTTACCCCGGTGACACCAAGTGGCACCATGTTAATGAGGATTACCCGTGGAGAGGTCCCAGAAACCCCGTTCAACCGTCATGTTATAATAGAGTCCCCGTCAACAACTTGGTTGGCGCTCCAAAATAACGAAAACAATGTCCCACATGGAGATGGGGATTAGGTCACTAATAAACTATTGTGTTGCCTGCCTTCCTTCACATTTGCCGTATTTCGATATTTTGATATTGAAATTTTGATGTTAAAAAAAAATGGGCCAAACGTAAAAAAATAAGACACACTGTGCGCTATTTGGGGCACCCAGGAAGAACCAGTCACGCCACTCGTTGCTTACGACGGAGAGAGCAAAACAAAACAAATAACCTATGGTAATAATAAAATGTAAACTTCTAACAAAAACAGTTGAGAAAAACATAGTTCTATTGCGGCGTCGAAGGACATACATAAAGAAGCCAGTAGATCAGGACGAACTTTTACACACTCGTGAAGTCAGCGTGAAAGCCCAAGGCGGTAGCGTTTGTAAAGGTATTATGATAATGGCCGATATAGATATTATTGCTGAATATTTAATATTTCTAGAGCCTGGTATGTGGATGTGTTTGTGTTGATATTGATCCGCGGTTGTTTGTCCCTTCCGCCCGTCCTCCCATTGCCACGTGGCGGTATTTGTATGTGTTTACGTGTTTTGTTCTGGATCTCAGGATGTTGAGGAACGAGTAGGTCCCTGGTGGGTCTTGGAGCGGCGGGCACTCGGCTTTGTGACCTCAGGCTTTTGTGTGAACGATGTGGTGGTTTTGTGTGTGTGTGTGTGTGTGTGTGTGTGTGTGAGAGAGAGAGAGAGAGAGAGAGAGAGAGGAGAGAGAGAGAGGGAGATAGATGTTGGTGTACTGCTGAGATGAAGTGGAGATGTTGGTATATTGGCGAGTTGGATTGGAGATGTTGCTACAGTAACGTGTTGTATTGGAGATTCCATAGTGACGTTTGAATCAGCAATGTCACAGTACGTTTTGCCCGGGATAAAATGTTACAGTGCATGCCGTTTAAAAAAAAAGGGGGGGGGGGGTGCGTAATAAATATTACAGTACATGTTGGATTTGAATGAGGATTGTTACTGGGCGTTTCGAATGAGGAATGCCTTTGATGTCTCACACTGGGTGCTCCTGTTAGATAGTTCATATCCCAATTGGGCGACAGTTACACTCACATTTTTACACATATGTATGCGTATTTTCAAATAACTGACCACGTCTGCAAAGCACGATGACGGGAACCGGATTTAATCCTAAGCCCACATTCTGCTGACCAAAGGTCACTCGGCAGCTGATGTAGTCGGTACCATTTTGATCGCTTTATTCATGGAACAGTTAGTGGGCCGCTCTAGGATCAGGTTTAAACTCGGGAGCAACAGGTAAGAGAATGCTAGACAGTTCTCGAACGCTTGAAAGCCCAGCTCACTCATTCCTTTCCACATTTGGCGAGTCTTTATTGCCCTATGATTCCATTGCCAAACTTTAGGGTGATATATGGTAAGGTCCCAGTCACTTCCACGATGGCCAGCCGTGTTCACTATTGTATCCTGAACACGCCCCATGTGTGCCATGCACTCTGCTGTTTTGCTTTACAAGCCGTTGATCTTTATAGATTCCTCCTCCTTGTTCACCGTCCCAGTCTTCGTGTTCTATGGGTGGACTCGGAGAGCTATTAGAACAAGTAACAAGTTTTTCCCTGTCTGACACGTAGTAACAGATGATAGAAAAAGCGAAACAGAAATCAAAAAGACAATAGGAATGGGTAAAACTGTCTGCAATAAGATGCAATAAGTTGCTGACAGCTAGAGAGATGAACAAAACACTAACAATAAGAATTGTCAAATGTTATGTAGACTCAGTTCTGCTATATGGTGATGAAACTTGGACAATGAACAAGCAATTAGAAAATCGAATTGAGTCTCTGGAGATGTGGATAAACAGAAGAATATGTCGAATTTCATGGAAACAAAAGCAGAGCAATACAACGGTTTTGGAAGGGTTACAAATGACAAGAGAATTACTGACATTAAAAAAAACAAAGAGAGAGAGGCAATTGAAATATTTTGCTACATTAAAAAACCATACTGGAGGGAAAGGTGGAAGGCAAGAGAGCAAGAGGTAGACACCGATATAAGTGGGAGGACAACATCAAGAGATGGACGGCAGCAGTCTGATAAAGGGTACAACCAGGACAAACGACAGAGCGTTTTGAGATCTATTGCAGCCAATCTTCACTATGGAGACGGCACCTGATGGAATAAAATTGCCCTACATATTTGGCTGCCTGTCTCTCCACCGTTTACAAATCTGAATTACGTTATTCCGCCTTCGAAATCGCTAAAGCACTCAAATTTCACATACCTATTGTTGTTTTTTTTTTTTCATGTTAGGCTCTGTAGCATGTCTGTGTGTTTCTTCTGCTTGCGTTTTTGAGGCTGAAAGAATACATATGTGATGAAGTCATATATACCAGGTATGTTAAACTGGCGGCCCTTTGCAAGCACACCGTATAAAGGAATTATCCTGCAGTAATGATTAAATGACCTTAGATTTTCGTGTGCAGGGCCGAGCCATACTTCAGTACGTAGACTCGGCCGCATCAGGCAGCACCATAGGGGGATTGAGCGGTATAGGCAGTGATAGCAGACTTGTTTGACATTTGTATCTGACAGCGCGAAGCTATTAGGGGCGGCATAAAGACTTGCTTCATGTTGAGACAATCTACCGTGCGGACGGACGGGACTGGTCGTTTGTGGTCCTCCTGGCAATGTTTGATGGCTATATCCCTCAGGGAAGCCTCGGTTCGACATGCCTGGTATATACAACTTTATTAGGCTTGGCCTGGAACCACCTTCTCCAGAGTCGGCCATGGCCGGGCTTGTTGGCTAGGTCAGTTGGAAACAAGGATCCAACCCGGTTTCCATCAGGTTGGTAAGTGAGCGCGTAATTGTATTATACACTGATCTGTGGGCGGCCTATTAAAATGAAATATCTACCGTATTCTGTCTTCTAGCAAGCTGCCGGTAGGGACGGATGTTGGCAGGAACACAAAGGGCGGGGAGCGTGGTCGCGTATGCCCAATCACCGCGCCGCTTCAAGTGGGGTGTAGTGTTCCTTGTTAAATTACAGTACATCTCTACGTTTCAGGAAAAGGGCGGTCGGCGATTTTTTAAAACACATAGTTCGACATGTCCACACGCACGCGCACACACACATACATACACACACAAATCTAGTTATATGTCTTCTACTACCGCTCACTTCCTGCACGAATCTCCTCCTCCCCCCCCCCCCCCCATGCACTCCCTCCATTCCTCACATTTATCATTTCAATAAAATATGCATTGATTGATGTATATTGGATCAAGGGGTAGTGTTGCGATGGTCAGATATTACTGAAGACTATCAGCTATATAGCATAGCGCCTGTTTCTTCATCCTTTGGGTTTTAGCCCGAATAGTGGACCTAATATTAACTATTCGATATTCGGCCCGAATAGTTGCGGTCGGGTCGAATACGAATAGTGGTTATCTTACATTCGTTTTTGGACTGGTGGAAAATAAACATATCAAGATTTCCCACCTTGGTTCACACTGTCAAGCTTTATCTTTGTGCATCACCTACGAGCGTATCAAGTGAACGTCTGTTTAGTACAGCTGGAAAATACCTTCAGTGAGACAAGAAGCTGCCTTAATGCTGACAACATGGAACGATTTTGTTGTTGTTGGAAAGCTAATGCCGCTTTCATGGATCAACTAAGCTGTCAGTGACAATTTACAAGTTTAGTTACTGGTTATAAAACTAAGAAAACTTTCATTCCAAGGTATTAGTTACCACAGACTGATTGACTGAAGGATGCAAAACATGAAACGTTTTTAAATGTTTACTATTCTGTACCACATTTTGTGAAGTAAAATTTCAGCGTACATTTGACATTATGGATTTTTTTTTTTTTTTAGATCTATTTTATACACGAAAGTGGAGGAATGGGCCTCACTTTGAATAGTGGGAAGACAGAGGTAATGGTGGTATCAAAGAAAATAATTATTCCTATGTGTGAAATAAAAGTCTTATAAAAGTTTTATTTTGGGACAAGTACGGAAATTTAAGAATTTGGGCACATTGATAAATAACATCAGATGGAAGATGCATTACTGAAATAAGATACAGAATAGGACAGGCGAAACTGCATTTTATCAAATGAAGAACATCTAATGCAATATATCTTTGTCATTGAAGGTTAGAAAAATAATTCTTGCTTGCTACATACATCCAGTTTTAACATATGGCTGTGAATCCTGGACAATCGGTAGACAGGCCAAACAATTTCTTGAGGCCTCAGAGATGTGGTTTTACAGAACAATGCTTAAAATACCTTGGTGAGCCAAGGAAAAAAAAAGCAACCAAGAGGTTTTGATAGAGGCGGGAGCTTGAAGACAACTACTCACAGACATCAGAAGGAGACAGTCTTCATTTTTCGGCCATGTTATAAGATGAGGGGCAATGGAACATGTGGTGACCACTGGAAAGATATGTGGAAGGACGGATATAGGAAGACAACAAGAAAAGATTCTTGACAGTCTTGTGGCATGGCATGGAGGTGTGTCAGCACACGAACTAATACAGTCTGCAAAGCACCTGATAATGATGATTCACTATTCGGCCGAATAGTTGGTCCAGCTATTCGTATTCGGCCGAATAGTGAAAATCAGTATTTGGTACAGCCCTAATCTGAATCATTCATGTACACATTGTTATGTCGTAGTAGAGGCCGAGGCCATTTTCCAACTATCTGTAAATCATAATATCATGATATGTTATGAGACGTTAAGGGGCTGTAGAGCGGTCTGTGCAGCAGCCTATTTCAGCCGAGTCATTAGACGGCCTAGGGCAACGTATTGTGGCAAGTTTATTTCGGCATGGGAGTTCTGTTTAGCCTTCGCCGGCTTTACATTGTGAATGGAGTAGTAACGAAAATAACTGTATGTTAAGGGGTCGCCAAAGCATGAAGAACTGTATGAAAGGGTCGCGGTGCTAGAAAGGGTGAGAGCCACTGGAATAGACGTATATATACATATAAATACTTGGCACCACACAATGGTTACAGTGCAACCTGTAGTCCAGCGTCAGTTAGTGTGCAATGGGCGTTCTAATTCCTTGACTCCTTAACTTTTCCCATCTTGTTCATTTCTCTGCGCCTCTTTCAACGCCTCTCTCTCTCTCTCTCTCTCTCTCTCTCTCTCTCTCTCTCTCTCTCTCTCTCTCTCTCTCTCTCTCTCTCCACCTCCTTCTGCATCAGTTTACACTTGTCTCTTTTTTCTACTCCTTCCATATTTAAGTTTTCTCATTTATTTCCTTTCCTTTCCAGCCTCTGTGACTTTTTTCATCAGTTCCTTTCATGTCCGTTACTCATCCTTTTTCTTTTATCACCCTTATGACTCTCTCTCTCTGTCTGTCTCAGTCTCTCTATCGCTTCCACTTCCCATTCTTCACACATTATTTGACCATCTCTGTCTTGATCTCTCCCTAGCTCTATAGGTGTGTGTTTTCTCTCTCGCTTTTCCTCTCTCCCTCCCATCGGACTTGTCCCTGTAACAGTAATTCAAACAGGAAGAGGGTGGTCGTGTGCTGGCGCCAGTGATTGGACAACTCGTTTTTCTAGGCAGATTGGCCAGGTCAAGACGGGTCGACCCGGTCTGAATATTAATTTGGCGGCAGCCTATTGTTGATAGAGTCAACTCTTCGCCACATCTCTATGCACGTGAAACATGTTGAAATGCAGCGTATCGCCTGTTGTAAATATTCGTGGATGGTGGCGTGTGATACTGTGATGTCACGGGGTTCAGCTTTGGCCTATATTTGGCTATAGTTACCACAGTGTCTTGCGTTGAAAACGGGACATTCCCAGCAAGTCAGTCTAACCCCCAAAATATTCTAGAAATTATTGTTGTTACTTTGACTATTATTATTTTTTTGTTAAGGCTATCCTTCGAATAAGGGGCACTAAAGGTGGCGGCCGCAACATATCCTTTCGAGCCGCAGTCAGATGTTAATTGCGCACTTCCGGCTACTTAATTTGCGGTTTTCCGCCAAAAACGGCTACCGCCAACGTGGCCCCCACGAGGCTCACGCCGCGTAGATTGGGGCTGAACTAGATGGCTAGGACTCGCGAGCAGCAGCTTCCGCATCTCCTGCAGCTTTGCTCGTGAGTCCTAGCCATCTAGTTTAGCCCCAATCCACGCCGCGTTATTCGAAGGATAGCCTTTGTTAATATTATGAAGTATCTAAGCCAGTGTTTCCCAAACTCTCCTTGGTCGCTGCGCCTTTTTTTTTTCCCAGTTAAACTGTTTCTACGACGCCTTAATCTAAGTAAAAGTAGGACTATTGTGTCTTGGTTACATTAATTATGCAGCTTTTACAATATTTCGCGGCGTCCCAGTGAAGAAATCGCGGATCCCCAGCGCGCACAGTTTGGGATACGCTGATCTAGACTGTCAACTCTGGGGTCTGCGGATATAACTACATACAGTATATGTTCTGTTCTCAAGCTTATTTCTAGATTTATATATTTTTTTATTATTAAACTGGACAATTTGTGCTGTTTTCTGGAGTACCGACGGGATGATGGACACACCTACAACAGCGTTTCTGCCCGGTGAACCCGTGGCGTATGGTCACCTTTGATGGTAGCGCAGCCTTGTTTTCCTGGCTGCTAAAGCTGAACGTACGGGTTATTACGAGTACAAATGCACTCAGTTTCAAAATTGTCTGACGTTCTTCTTGAAACCGCCTTACACCTCATAGGAAGTCGCGCTCTCCCAGATTGGAGACCACTGATTTACGTTTTTCGGAAACCGTTTTACCACTGCCATCTTGTGTGTAAGATCTTGTCCCTGGGAAGACACCGACTGACTGACTGACTTTCTACCCCACCAGGGCATCACACGAGCGATAAACACACGATGACACAAAGTGTCAGCGTTCAGCCATTAGGCCATATTTATGGCCTGGCTATATTGCGGCCCCTGGCAAGAGCCAGAGTAGGGGCTTCAAATAACGAAAAATTACATCCCACAAAGGAATGACTAGATTAACAACAGGGAAGACACCTCCGACTTTAGCTATTTATAAATAGAGTCGGACTTGGGGAAGACCACAGAGATAAGCTGACCTGGTTGTTATCAGGGTTGTCTAAGTTGGTACTTTCGTAATCATTTGAAACTGTTTGACCCATCCTTTTAGTACCACCCTGGATGTTTAGGAACGTTTTAGAAATTGTGCAGCAATATTTTACATTTTGTCATTACGAAAATGTACATAGAATATTATGCGATGATTTCTCAAAATGAACTGCAAGAATTTTGACTAATTCTACATTTGTCTGTTAAACAGCAGGTGCTTGAGCGCGCGCTCTCTCTCCTACAAATTTTTTGAGTGTTTATTATGCCATTGGCTATGGTTTCCCAACATTGTTAAGGAAAAGGATTAAGAACAAATAAATACATAATGGAGGGAGTTATCTTCTTCGCGTTCACCGACTGTAAGCTCAGGCGGAAAGTTCTGGTTGTTCATCCACTTCTGGACTCTAGCCCTGTTCCAGAACCTGAGTGTTGCGTGTACAACCGTTTCACGGGTTCTTTGCCGCTCATGCAGATGTACTCTGGTTTCCAAGGAAGCTCCCAATTAGTCGACTCTTACGACATGCTTTTTGTTTTCCCCACAACTGGGCTGCGTAACCCACACGGGGAAGAAGTGAGCAGTTGGTCTATTCTTGTTTTCCCCACAGCTGGGCTCCGTAACCCACACGGGGAAGAAGTGAGCAGTTGGTCTATTCTTGTTTTCCCCACAACTGGGCTCCGTAACCCACACGGGGAAGAAGGTAGTTATTAATGCAAGATCAACCACATATTGGTCGTTACACTTTCAGAAGAAAAATATGGAGATGAACATCGCTTTCCATTGGTATCAGAATGTATGCTTAGTCTTTTGGCATCACCTCATTCCTCTGCAGGGAGAGTGTTCTCTCTGCTTGAAACTGTTAAGGTAAAATCGCACTTCTTTGAAGACTTCAACAACGAATGCATTGATGAGATCAAAGTTATTGCTGCAGGACATTTGGGAACCGCTGCAACAGCTCTTTAACAAACTAAGCGAAACAAAACGGTACAGCAATTATGTAATGGACAAATAATTTCAATTCCGATCAACCTTTATATATATATATATATATATATATATATATATATATATATATATATATATATATATATATATATATATATATATATATATATATATATATATATATATATATATATTAGAGCTGTACCGAATAACGGGACCAACTATTCGGCCGAATACGAATAGTGTATAGTGTATAAAATATATTTCCCCCCCCCCCCCCAAAAAAAAAAACAGGCATAATGTCAAATACTGAATTATTACTTGACTTAAAGTAGCACAGAATAGTCATATTCTTCTTTAGCATTCTGAGCCCTTGAGGTTAACTGCTTCATTTATCTTTCTGGTAGGCCTTCTCTTCACAATCTGTGACACCAGTTGTTTACAGGTTTGTCTGGACATTATCTCTCGAACTTCTTTTTTGTTTGCCTGGTGGTCTACGCCGATTTTCTCTCGGGTGTATACAGTTTTACTTCTCTTTCATCTGACATTCTTTCAGTATGCTCCAACCATTTTAGTCTGTTAGCTCTCATGATGCCAGTGATCAATGGTGATTTAAACAGATTATGTGTTACGTTGTTGCTTCTCACTCTCCATTCCCCGCTGTTAGCATCTTTGATGGGTCCAAAGATTTGTCGTAAGACTGTTTTCGAAAACCTGTAATAAGGCCTCATCTCTTTTATTTCTGCTTTAAGTTTCAGAGCCATATAAAACGTCTGGTCTTATCAACGTTTTATGTATTATGATCTTGGTGTTGCGAGAAAGCACTTTGACCTTAGCAGATGTTGAAGGACATAGATAACTTTATTTCTAGATTGTATTCTAGACTATTTCTTCACTGACAGCTGCATTAGCTTTCAACTAAACCAATCGTTCCATGTTGTCAGTATTAAGGCCGTGTATGCAGAAGCGGGTGTAATGTAACTACTATTCGTATTTGGCCCGACCGCAGCTATTCGACCGAATACCGAATAGTCAATAGGTCCACTATTCGGCCCCGAAGCAAATATTCGGTACAGCCCTAATATAAAAATATGTGTGTGTGTGTGCGCGCGCGCGCGCGAGAGAGCGTGTTAAAAGACGTTGTAACGGTTATTTTAAATTTTAATTGGGCACTTTCTTTTTAATAGATCCGAAACAAAGGAAATTATCGGGAAAGTCCAATATTCTAGAGGAAGCGATCGGGGCTGACAAACATGCTAACCCTATAACACCTCTAGAATTTCGGATTTTCATGGAAACACCGGGATTTCCTTTTGTTTTTGGGGGGTCTGAATAAAAAATAAAGTACCAAAACTGTGGCACCTTTTAATATATTTTTGTACCTTTTCACACACAAACTGTATATTCCAGCCCGCCCCCAAATAAAAATAAATGTCAGCAGCACTCGGTCCATGTCTACATGTGGCTGAGGGTGCCATTTCTGTCAGCGCGATTTGTGGGTATTGTTGACTCCTAGGCCGTCTTATACTGTAGCTAAAGATGGCCGTGGTTCGCGCCGTTACTTCTTCCTTCTGCAGATAACCGAGTTTTCTGATTTTTGTCAGGGTGACGCAGTGACGTAAGGGTGTCTTGCGTGGTGGTGAATAGTTTGTCACGGATCACATTTTGATGTGCCAGGTTCAGTTCTTTTTGGGCATTTCTTCTCATAGAAGTATTAGCCCGTCAACTGGCTAACGGGTCTGTGTGGAGAGACCAAGCTGGGCATGCGAGACAGTACAGTGATGTCGACCTTCTCATCGTTCAACTTTAAGACTTGACTCTTCTCTCCTCCAGTGGATTGCCTCACCGGTTATGCACCTCTAGCTTAAGATGTCTTTGAATTCGACTTCAGCCTTTATTTATGTATACATTTTCTTGACAGCCTGTGTGTTATTCCTACCTATGGGCGGGGTTTCTTTTCCTCATAATGTTATCAAATCTGCAGTCTTACATACACAAATAGATGACTAGATATCATACGTGCAGATTTTATAGAGACATCCACGACTGTGATTGGTTGCGAACACCGTCACCTCTTGGTAACTTGAAGCGTTATGTTACTGGTTTAAGGCGGACTGAGTAGCATACGACGATAGATGGTTGAAACATCAGCAAAAGACTGTTCTTGTACATTGATAACGGGTGATTATTTGTATGGTTTCGGGAAAGGGTTCCTAGTGGAATGTGGCTTTCTGAGTCCCATTTGGGGAAGGGTGGAGTAGACCCCCTGCCGACCCCCCCCCCCTCCCCCTCCCATTCCGTAATAACCATATCGTACAGGGCGACTGATTAAAGATTTGCTGAATTCTGAAGTGTTGGGCCAACAGACACGTATAACGCACCCTAGCTGTAATGCTGCAACACAACTTGCAACTTGCCAACCGTCTTTTTAAGCGCATGGTTAGTTGCGTATCCTTTACAGGTCTTTGCAGAACCAACCCCAACAGCCCCTGGCTGTTGTGTGGTTTTTCTAGGCAAATTTACGTCCAGTAGTTTGCCATTCTAAACGCATACGGAGACGAAATATAAACGGATGGTTCCTGGTACAGTAATGGTGGTTAGTCTTTGGTACAATAGGAGTGGATAGCTCCGGATACATAAGAGTTGAACAACCCGTGGTACTGTAGCGATGGATGGCGCCTGGTACCGACGCGATGGATAGTCTCTGGTACGGTAGTGATAGGAGAAAAATTGTACTTTTAAAAAAAAATCATTATTCAAGCCAAATAGAGGGAATGCCGAAGTTCACGGAAAAGTCTAATATTCTATGTGTGTTATGGGTTGGTGTTTAGGTTGTGATCTTTGAGCTTTGAACAACTGAACCAACATCATGGCACATAGGTAGTAGCCCATAAGTGCTATATTCTTTTTCTAACTCAAGTCTGATTCCGAAAAATCTCAGCACAGTGCACCCCCCCCCCCCCCCCAAACCACACACACACGCCCCCCCCCCCCCTCCCGGTTGTAATCTTTTTCAGACCCGAGACTGTGTCTGGTTGAATAGATGAACAAGGCCGCGCTAGCTAAAGATGGCGACGATCAGATGTGAAACACGACCACCGAGTAGTTGTCTCCGGGGCTAAGACCTGGCTGTTTCAGCCGGCTGGTTTCATAAATGGCCGCCGTTTGTTCTCGTTCAAGAAAGATTCATTATTGATTTGATTAAACGTTGTGCTATCGCTACCATCCGACCGGCGCTGTTCACAGTACAGTTCTTCTGTCAGTGATACTGTCCATACTATACTGCATTTGATTTGTCTGAGTGGATGGTGAAGAAAATAGACCCCGGCGTATTATGAGCTGCGGGTGATAACTGTAAGGGAAAGTTAGTTTCTGTATCCTGTAGAATAAGGCTTCTCAGCTGGCGGCCCGCATACCGAATACGGCCCGCAGAGGTCTAGCAATGGCCCGTCTATCATTGTCAGTTGTACTGCATTAATGATCTTTCTGTGGAAGGACTCGGCCACTGGCCCGTGACGACTCTAATTTTCAACACTTTGACCCATAAGTCAACTTAGTTGAATGGCCCAGAAATCTATTTTTGTTCAGTCTGTAATCGATGCACCGACAATTTACTGACTTTAAAGGCTTTTTTTCCCGGCTGGCCGAACCGTTGGAACGCTATGATCTCAAGCTGTAGTTCGAATCCTCTATAAGGCTGGGGAATTTTTTTTTTCTGTTAGGAGCTAAATAAAATCCTTACCTGTACAGTCGTGGCGACAGCACTGGCCATGCGGCCGTACATTCTCAGGGTCAAAGACACCCCCCCCCCTTTTTTTTTTCTTCCTACACCGCAGAAGTGGTATAATAAATGCAGTCAGCAGTTGTTTTTTTTTTTTTTTATGTATCCATCTTTCCTCTGACATCTTTTACTGTAATCCAAATCCAAGAAAGATGCAAGTCAAAGTTTGTAGCTTAAAACTACATATTATTTCATCTTTGAAATCCATCGCTGCAGCGATCGCGTTAGACTCAGAAAATTAAGATAACGAAGGATTTTAATTAAAACAGAAATCAAGAACAACGTTTAAAGTACTGTTGCTAGTCGGGATGATTTTGGCCACTTGCACAACGCCCAGCAGAAGTACAGAAGTAACTTTCCTAAACCTCTCGATCAGCTTTGTAAATTCAGTTGATACTACAACCCCACCCCAGCACCACCACCACAACCACGTCTTTGTAACATTCCATGGGCGTATTCCCCCCCCCCCACCCCACGGTTGGTGTGGACCGCAACCCTCACGAGGCGATGCTAATTGAACGGGTGTACCTATTTGACATACACAGGTGAAATAATTGTTCTTTTGTTTATGTGTATTTCAGGTTAGAAGATGACAATTTTTACTCAAACAATATTCGGCTGGATCCGCCCATGCTTGATTTTCAAAATCAGTAAGTGGAAAGTGTCTTGTCAGTTGATATATGTGTTGTGGTGTTGTCAGGACAGCGAGAGAACACGTCTTTGTGTGTGTGTGTGCGTGCGTGCGTGCGTGTGTGTGTGTAAGAGTAAGTAAGTAAGTAAGTAAGTGGATGTATGTGTCGTAGAGAACTGTTAGAAACAGTAAGTAGAAAGTGTCTGTCAGATTTGTTTGCGGCGGTATACTTTCCATGTGCTTTGGGGCGGCAGAGGTTGCAAGCCAAGCCCCGGGAAATCATTAGCTAAAATCTTAGATCATTTTTTCACTCTGTTGTCTCTCTCCACCGATTTGTCTGGCTAACATTCTGCTTACATTCCCACCTCTCGGCTGTCTGTCCTGTGTATAACGGCCAATCTGGATAATATCCTAGTCACCATTCTGCCTCCCTGGTGTGTGTGTCCTATTTATAATTGTCAGTCTGGCTAATATTCTAGTCACATTCCCACATCCCTGCTCTGTGTTCTATTTATAGCTGCTAATTTTGATAATATTCAAGTCACATTCGTACTTCTCTGTGGAGTATCGTAATTATAGCTACCAATCTGGAATACATTCTAGTCACATTCCTACCTCTCCAATTCCAATTCGTCCAACAAAAATTTCAAATTTGATTCTCTTTCAGCCGCCCGGAGGCCTGCTTTATCTAAGAAGGTTCCTTAGCTGTCTTATATGGTTTCCTTTTATTTGTGGCGCGTAGTCACACCTGATATTACGGTTGTTTGCTTCCTTGCTGTGCTGCGGTGATTGTGGTTTTTGGTTCTGGTGTGGTCCAGATCTTCTTTGCAATGATATCGATGGGAAATAGCTGACTGTTGCTGGTGCTTGGCTTGCCTCGTGCTGGTCGCTGTGCTGGTGCCCTGTTGCTGCTTGGTTGCCGATCTGTAAGCCGCCGAAAAAAAGCCAAACAAACATCGGATCACGTCGTCATGAACAATGTTCCTTTTCGGGACAACCAGGGCCGTCACAATCTGTTGTTGTGATCAGTCCGGTTTTTTTTTTCCCACGGAGTGTGGAGAAGTAGTGGAGGTAAGATAGACTGCAAATGAGAGATCAAATTTGCTCGAATGTGCCAGGAGATGTGATAGTTAGGTCGGGAGAATGAGGGTGACAGATAGATTGAGATATGTGGCTTCTCGTCGCTGGAACTTCGGGTGGGTTGAGATCCAGTGGCCTGAAATAAAACTAGAGGCATTGGTAATGTTCATGTGATTGGATGTGGGGGGGGGGGGGGGGTTGTGTGGCGTAAGAGAGTCTGGAATTTCCGAGTGTTGGTCCCAGCAGTCTGCTTCAGAACGTCGGGTGGCCTTTGGTGGTTTCCGTTGTCAATTTCTGCCTGAAAGAATGTTAATTCAAGATTTTGTTATCATTTGGGGCCTCATGCTGGTGTTCGTCCTTAGGGCAGGGTCTGAAATAGGACTGAAAGGCATTGTTTTAGGTACATGTGGAGTAGGGTAAAGGTGGCGTAAGTTTAGACTGGAATTCCTTAGTGCTGGTCCCCTTTGGTGCAATGCCCTTGGCTAGCTGCTTTAGAGCGTCGGGTGGCCTTTGGTGGGTTCCGTTGTCTACTTCCACCTGAAAATATACTAATTTAAGATTTGTGTTACAACTTTGGCATTTACGATGTTATTCGCCAGCGGACAGGAAGAGGCAGTGGTAGTAGCAAAGGTTTAGAGTGCTGGAATGCTTCAGAGGACATAAAGCGAGGTCGGAAGAGTGAGAGGAAGAATAGGAAGGATAGATTCCTACCTCTCTGTGGAGTGTCCTATTTATAGCTACGAGTCTAGATAACATTCTAGTCTCATTATTACCTCTCTGTGGAGTGTCCTATTTATAGCTACGAGTCTAGATAACATTCTAGTCTCATTCCTACCTCTCTGTGGAGTGTCCTATTTATAGCTACGAGTCTAGATAACATTCTAGTCTCATTCCTACCTCTCTGTGGAGTGTCCTATTTATAGCTACGAGTCTAGATAACATTCTAGTCTCATTCCTACCTCTCTGTGGAGTGTCCTATTTATAGCTACGAGTCTAGATAACATTCTAGTCTCATTCCTACCTCTCTGTGGAGTGTCCTATTTATAGCTACGAGTCTAGATAACATTCTAGTCTCATTCCTACCTCTCTGTGGAGTGTCCTATTTATAGCTACCAGTCTTGATAACATTCTAGTCTCATTCCTACCTCTCTGTGGAGTGTCCTATTTATAGCTACCAGTCTAGATAACATACTAGTCTCATTCCTACCTCTCTGTGGAGTGTCCTATTTATAGCTACGAGTCTATATAACATACTAGTCTCATTCCTACCTCTCTTTGGAGTGTCCTATTTATAGCTACCAGTCTGGATAACATTCTAGTCTCATTCCTACCTCTCTTTGGAGTGTCCTATTTATAGCTACCAGTCTTGATAACATTCTAGTCTCATTCCTACCTCTCTTTGGAGTGTCCTATTTATAGCTACCAGTCTTGATAACATTCTAGTCTCATTCCTACCTCTCTGTGGAGTGTCCTATTTATAGCTACGAGTCTAGATAACATTCTAGTCTCATTCCTACCTCTCTGTGGAGTGTCCTATTTATAGCTACCAGTCTGGATAACATTCTAGTCTCATTCCTACCTCTCTGTGGAGTGTCCTATTTATAGCTACGAGTCTAGATAACATTCTAGTCTCATTCCTACCTCTCTGTGGAGTGTCCTATTTATAGCTAGCAGTCTGGATAACATTCTAGTCACCTTCGCACCTCTCGGCTGTACGTCCAGTTTAAAACTGCCAATCCGGATAACATCCTTGTCGCCATCCTGCCTCCCTGATGTTTGTCCTATTTAAAGTTGCCAGTCTGGCTAACATTCAAGTCACATTCCCTCCTCCCTGTTGTGTGTCCTGTTTATAGTTCCCACTCTGGATAACTGGGGATTGACCCGAGACTTCTGTCTTGAGAAGCTAGCACACTGACTGCCGTATTTCCTGGGAAGGGAGTCCTAGATTCTCGGAGAAGTGGGCAGATTTGCTTCGTCTGTTGAAACAGCCATGAACATATTGATTTATAAAGTGATGAACGTATAAATAAATAATACACTGTTAAAAACGCATAGTTATCCGATGGCGCGTTTTTATTAATTGACGACACGGCTCTCACACCAAAAGAACTGTCTATTGATTGGTTAAACCCTAAGATATTCTTGTGTGAAGTTTTACTCACTAAATTACAGTGATTGAGAATGTCAGAATTATGACAGATAAGTTCCTTTCTTCTTCTATTGCATTCATAGAAAGAAGTAATTACTTTGTGTCGTTTACAGCATGGCTGCGATGTTTTCGCCGTTCGGCCGACACATTCGACTTCTGCAGGCATTTGTTGACCGGGTTAGCTTCCCGGATTTTTTCCTCCTTCTTTCTCCCCTCGAAATTTTTTTGGTATTAAAAATTCAGTAACAAATTCTAAAATTGCTGCATCTGGTGAATAATACGTCCGTGGCGTTCTAAATACGGGACATACATGTATGCAGAACATAGATTTCTCCTCCTCCTCCCAGATTCACTCTTTCTTGCCACCTCTGCTCTCTCCCAACCTCCTCTCTGTGTTTACCCCCCCCCCCCTCCTTCCTTCCCTCTTTCTTTCGCTTGTGTCCCCCCCCCCCCTCTCTCTCTCTCTCTCTCTCTCTCTCTCTCTCTCTCTCTCTCTCACTCTCTCTCTCACCCACTCCCAATATTTTTTTAAAATAATTTATTTATTAAGCAGCACAAATAATCCCCGACAGTGCAACCAAATCGAAGATAATATACAAAAATAACACAGGGACTTGTAAAGGAAATGGTCTGTTTATACTTGTAGTTCGTCCATCTCAAGTGATGATGACCAGTCGTTTCTGGTGACGTTAGGGTTTGTAAGTGCGAAGATGGCTTATAATACCATTCTAGCACTGAAAGTTCTTGAGCAGCGCGGACAGGGAATAAAAGCCACATCTGTGGTGATTTGCTTCAGTGTCTTTTCTGGCTTGTCTTTTCCGAATTGCTGCTGCAGTTCTAGCAGCTTCATGGGTCGCAGATCCTCGATGAAGAGAGGAGCGCTAGGATGAGCGGTCCCGTGCAGCGACTTTCCAGGTTTTAGGATCAATACAGAAGTCTTCCAGTGAGGTCTTGAGGATGGCCTGTGTTTACAGGTAACAAAGGAAGAGGTGTTTTTACAAAGCCGTCAGACTATGATGTGCCTCCCTTGCTTGCTTAGGGAATGGTTTCTCCAGCAAACCTGAAGATGAGAGAGAGAAACATGCCAACCTGTCTCTAGCTAAGACGGTGGCCAGATGACAATTTCTAGCGGTCTACAGCAATTGGGTCCACATCAGACAGTTTTGGACTGACGAAAATCGACTAAAAAGTTTGAGTATATTCAAAATATTAAGAATTTACAAACACAGCCTTCTTTGATATCCTTTCAGTAGCTGTTTTTTTTTGGGGGGGGGGGGGGGGGATGAACGGTTAGAACACTGGGCTCTCAAGCGGGAGACCCGGGTTCGAATCATCGGTAAGGGTAGGGATTTTTCTTTCTATCGGGGGTTTAATAAATCCTCACCTACACAGTCGTGGCGACAGCACTAGCCACGCGACCCTAAATTCTCATTCCCCCCCCCCCCCCCCAGAAAGAGTGGTATAATAAAGGTTTATTTTTAATAAAGGCAGTATTTTTTCTGTTTTTCTTTTTGAGCAGTAAAGTGCTATAAACCATGCGTTGAACACAGTATGTTATAATTATTGGCATTGCTGTTTTAAATACATTGTAATATAAATTGTAATTAAGAGTGCCTAAAATAAAGATATCTGTAAAAGAAACAAATAGGCCAAGGCGTCTTTTGGAACACAAATTTTAAGAAAAGAAGACCCGGTCTTTAGACACAGTATTACGCCATATTTGTAGGTTATGTTTGCCGTGAACTAGGTCACACAGACACAAACGAATCGCCGGGTCCTGCAGGCAACGCAGCTTTTAATAATGTGGATTTGGTAACGATCGTCTTCTCTCCCCTGGCTGTTCCAGATGAGTGCGTTTTAAGGTCACCAAAGTAAATGGCTGTTGTGTTGTGGGCTCGAGTGGGTTGTATGCCTGTTGTCGTTGTGATTACGTTAAAAGTGCACGACTGACTGATATTGGGTGTCGCCGTGGCGTTGGTGGCTAGACGCCCGCCTGCGAATCGGAAGGTCGTGGGTTCTGACGGAGCCGGTTCACCCCCCCCCCCTTCCAAAATGACCTTGACTTCCAGGTCGACCCAGGCTTGTGTGGGTATCAAGTGCAGACCTGGGAAGTAAAGGCAGCCGGCGTGATGCTGACCAAATCATCCACAAAATGCCGATCATCTAAAACAATATAATCCCAATACGCCTAAAGGCAAAGGGGACCTTTACTTCACTCCTTTACTGACAGATGTTGCACCATACAATCCCGTCGGCCCTCACCAGCATAGGACTACGGGTTGTACCCGACTATTGTAGCCGTTACGAATGCCCCGATTATAGTTTATTTTGGAGGTTAAACGAGTTAGCTCGGATCTGTCTTAGTAGTCTGCCGTCCAGATATGTAAAGGCGAGTGGATCCACTTGATTGCGCAGGGTTTTTGTCCCATATGGTTGAGTCGCTCTCCGCAGAATAGCTAGCTGCCGGACGAGAGGTCGCACAGAGCGCTACCCCTGTGAGTCTTTCAGTAGTGTTCATCTAATATGTTCTTCTGTAAGTGGGTTAACTTTCTATATGGATTCTTTCAGTAGTGTCTGTCCATCTAATATGTTCTTCTGTAAGTGGGTTAACTTTCTATATGGATTCTTTCAGTAGTGTCTGTCCATCTAATATGTTCTTCTGTAAGTGGGTTAACTTTCTATATGGATACTTTCAGTAGTGTCCATCTAATATGTTCTTCTGTAAGTGGGTTAACTTTCTATATGGATTCTTTCAGTAGTGTCTGTCCATCTAATATGTTTTTCTGTAAGTGGGTTAACTTTCTATATGGATTCTTTCAGTAGTGTCTGTCCATCTAATATGTTCTTCTGTAAGTGGGTTTACTTTCTATATGGATTCTTTCAGTAGTGTCTGTCCATCTAATATGTTCTTCTGTAAGTGGGTTAACTTTCTGTATGGATTCTTTCAGTAGTGTCCATCTAATATGTTTTTCTGTAAGTGGGTTAACTTTCTGTATGGATTCTTTCAGTAGTGTCTGTCCATCTAATATGTTCTTCTGTAAGTGGGTTTACTTTCTATATGGATTCTTTCAGTAGTGTCTGTCCATCTAATATGTTCTTCTGTAAGTGGGTTAACTTTCTATATGGATTCTTTCAGTAGTGTCTGTCCATCTGTTTTTCTGTAAGTGGGTTAACTTTCTATATGGATTCTTTCAGTAGTGTCTGTCCATCTAATATGTTTTTCTGTAAGTGGGTTTACTTTCTATATGGATTCTTTCAGTATATGGATTCTTATGTTTTTCAGTAGTGGGTTTACTGTCCATATGGATTCTTGTCAGTCTTGTCCATAATATGTTCTTTTGTAAGTGGGTTAACTTTCTATATGGATTCTTTCAGTAGTGTCTGTCCATCTAATATGTTTTTCTGTAAGTGGGTTAACTTTCTATATGGATTCTTTTAGTAGTGTCTGTCCATCTAATATGTTTTTCTGTAAGTGGGTTAACTTTATGGATTCTTTCAGTAGTGTCTGTCCATCTAATATTTTCTTCTCTAAGTGGGTTAACTTTCTATATGGATTCTTTCAGTAGTGTCTGTCCGTCTAATATTTTCTTCTGTAAGTGGGTTAACTTTCTATATTGATTCTTTCAGTAGTGTCCATCTAATATGTTTTTCTGTAAGTGGGTTAACTTTCTATATGGATTCTTTCAGTAGTGTATGTTCATTTAATATGTTCTGCTTTAAGTGGGTTAACTTTCTATATGGATACTTTCAGTAGTGTCTATCCATCTAATATGTTCTTCTGTAAGTGGGTTAACTTTCTATATGGATACTTTAAGTAGTGTCCATCTAATATGTTCTTTTGTAAGTGGCTAACTTTCTATATGGATACTTTCAGTAGTGTCTATCTAATATGTTCTTCTGTAAGTGGGTTAACTTTCTATATGGATACTTTTTTTTTGTCAGTATGTTATCTAACAGTTACTCTGTTCTTGTGTTAAATAGATATAGGCTTGTCAGTTAAGCGTTTTGGGTGCACATGCTAGTGTGTGTGTGCGCGCGTGTGTGTGTGCGTCTGTGGCGGGGGAGTCTGTCCAGTATATAAAACTATTAGGACATCTGTTGCTCTTTGTGTTTGTTTGTCTTTTTATGCATTACCCGGTGATTGGTGCATTGTGTTGTGGTTTACAGCTAGGCTGCAATATGTCATCATTTCATCATATTTTTCTCTGCACAGTAATGTGGAAGAATACTGACATTAACAACAATGTATTTGCATGATTGTTTATGTCAAATTTCACAAACTTTACACCATAATTCTGTTCATTCTAGTATACCAAAAGAGCAACAGCCTTATTTCAGATAAATAGCATATTTATAATGCATATAAAAGGCCACATGAACGTATTTCTCTCTTTACGGCTGTTAGGGTGGGGAGAAGAACTAGAGTGCATCAAACATAGCTGGGTGATGCTTCTCGTGTGCTTTGGGGTATACTCCAGGACTGGTTTGTGTCTTTGACATTTGATCAGTTGAAGGTTACTGTGGCCTTGTTTGGATTGCAGCATTGTCTCACATTCTAGTATGCCTGTTTTATCCAGATCCCTCTACAGGTGTTTGTATATTATTTATGTTGAACAATCTGTCTGAATAGAGTGATGCTTTGCTGATGCTTATGTTTTGTTAGTTCCCTGTTCCACTAGTCTTGTTGCTTGTGTAACAGGAGATCAGAATGACAGTGCTGAAGTTGTAAGCATTTGCTTCATTGTAGGTCCTTCTGATGGTCATTTGAGCACAAGTATGATATTCTACCACATGGTGTGGCATTTTGTCACAGAGTGACAGTCTAGCACACATTGTGACATTTTAGCACACATTGTGATATTCTAGCACAAACTGACATTCTAGCATACTGTATGATATTCTAGCACCCAGTATGACATTCTAGCTATAGTATGACATTTTAGCACATAGTATGACATTCCTGCACATATTAGGATATTCTAGCACACAGTATGATATTCTAGAACACAGTATGACATTTTGGCACACAGTATGTCATTCTAACACACAGTATGATATTTTAGCTTACAGTATGACATTCTAGAACACAGTATGATATTGTAGCTTACAGTATGACATTCTAGAACACAGTATGATATTGTAGCTTACAGTATGACATTCTAGAACACAGTGTGATATTGTAGCACACAGTATGACATTCTGGAAGCAGTGTGACATTTATGTATGTGGTGTGGCATTCTAGCACACAGTATGACATGCTAGCAAACAGTGTGACATTCTAGCATACATTATGACATTCTACCACCCAGTATGATATTCTAGCATATAGTATGACATTCTAGCAGACAGCATGCCATTCTAACACATAATATCACATTCTAGCACATAGTGTGACCTTCTAGCAGTGTGACACCTGTTCATGTGGTATGACATTCTAGCATACATTGTGACATTCCAGCACATAGTATATAATTCTGACAGGCAGTATGACACTCCAGTGCACATGGCTTTTATGCAGTCAGTAATACACTATTATAAACAGTTGGACATTCATGCACATGATATGACACTCTAGTACATAGTAGGACATTCATGCAGGCAATATTCATGCAGTCAGTAATAACACTCTATTATAACATTCATGGACATTCATGCACAGTAGATTTATGAGGCACTCTAGTACACAGTAGGACATTCATGCAGGCAATAACACTCTATACACAGTAGGACATTCATGCAGGCAATATAACACACTCTAGTACACAGTAGGACATTCATGCAGGCAATATAACACTCTAGTACACAGTAGGACATTTATGCAGGCAATATAACACTCTAGTACACAGTAGGACATTCATGCAGGCAATATAACACTCTAGTACACAGTAGGACATTCATGCAGGCAATATAACACTCTAGTATACAGTAGGACATTCATGCAGGCAATATAACACTCTAGTACACAGTAGGACATTCATGCAGGCAATATAACACTCTAGTACACAGTAGGACATTAATGCAGGCAATATAACACTCTAGTATACAGTAGGACATTCATGCAGGCAATATAACACTCAAGTACACAGTAGGACATTTATGCAGGTGATATAACACTCTAGTACACAGTAGGACATTCATGCAGGCAATATAACACTCTAGTATACAGTAGGAAGTTCATGCAGGTAGTATGTTATGTGTATATGCCTATGTATATTCCACAGACCAGTGGGGATGCCACGCATGGAGAAGGTCACTGTGGAGAATAATGACCCCAAACATAGCCTACACCTTTTGTCCATATCAGGCAGTACAGTTCATTTCCATTGCTCATTTTTTCAAGACAAAGTAAGTGCTGGTTGTCTTGTTCACATGAAATATGGCGCTGTGTGTTTCACCATTTGCATTAGTTTTCTGTTCGATTCTACTGTTCATCAATATTACATTCGCCAATAAGCCCAAATATAGTTCTGAATACTTTATATTATTTTTACCTATGTCATATTTGGGCTGAATAACATAACATAACCCTAGACCCATTAGGGTGGTGGAGGTGTATTGATGGAAGCACTAGCACATAAAACCTGCCATCTTTCTCTGTCTTCGGCTTGATGAATAAGTGTATGATAACTTAGTCATATCCATTTCTTGATGTTGCCATTCCAGGTTCTTCTTTGCCCTTCTTTTCTTCAACTATCCACCCACCCCCCACAACAAATGTTCCTTGAGGTACATTCTTTTGCAATCGAATAATGTCTTACCACATGCCCAAACCAAGCTAGCTTGCAATGTTTCACCACTGCCAAGAGAGGCTCCTAATGTCCCACAAATTTGAATATTTTGTCTAAATTGTTAAATTAGTCTTGAATTGTTGATTAACTGTTGAATAGATTGTTAAATATATTCTGGATTGTTAAATGATCTTGAATTGTTGAATATATAGATTCTGGATTGTTAACAAGACCTTTATTGTTAAAGTAGATATCGGCTTGTTAAATAAAGTAAAGGATCCTTTTCAACACGTTCAGGCATATTAGGCATATTTTATAGACCAGTCGACACTTGGTGGGTGCTGTGGTCAGCATCACGCTTGCCACTTTGACTTCCTAAGACTTTTCCTGGTACCCATTTTAAGACTGTGTTGACCTGGGAGCCAAGGTCATTTTTGAAAAAGGTCTGGCTCCATCAGGACCCAAACCCAGACCTTCCGATGCACAGAGGAGAGTCTGGACTGTTCAATTCAAATTATTAAATAGATTATTTATTGGTAAATGATCTTGGATTGTTGAATAGATAGATACCTGATTGTTAACAGGAGGCTAAATTAAAGTTAAATAGATTATGAATTATTAAACACATCTGATTGTTGAAAAGATTCTAGATGTTTAAGTAGATTCTGGGTTATTGAATAGATTCTGGATTGTTTAAAAAGTCTTCGATAGTTGAAAAACATGCAGAATAATTTGAACATGGCTGAACATTGAATGTACACACAGTGTCAGAATACTATTTTAAAAAAAGGGGGGGGGGGGGGGGGTGAGGCGGGGGTCATCTTACCACATCTCTTTAGAATTATAAATATATCAGATGTGGCTCAGTACCAGAAAGGCTTATGACATACTTCCCAAGCTCTCTTCTTCCACATGTGGTTTCAACCTTGGGTTTCCCATTGGGAAAACAAGAATAGACCCACTGCCTCTACAGAAAGCATGTCAAAGAGTCAACCAATTGTGGGCGTCCTTCGAAGACGGAGTGCATCTGCCTGAGAGGCTAGGAACTAACAGTCTGCATACAGATGTTTGATCTGTTAACTGGCTGTGCATGCATCATTAAGGTTTTGAAAGAAGACTAAAGTCCAGAGGTGGATGAACAACCAGAACTTTCTGCAGGAGTTTGCAACCGCTGAACATGACCCAAAAAAAAAGAAAGCTCTCTTTTAGTTAGGAAAATGGTTCCGTGACACATTGTTCTCCTTAAGGGTGTTGCTAGAATCATTACAGGATAGTTAATGGGATTATCATGTCTCTTGAAAGAGAGTATCGTGGAGGTTCTTGAAAGGGTGTTTTCTCATCTCTTAAAGAAGTATTGTCAATGGATGTTGTCATCACTTAAAGAAGCATTATTACATATGTGGAAGGTGTGTTATCACATATTATGAAGTGTTATTACACCACTTGGATGTGTTTCACATCTCTTGAAGCGTTGTTCCAATGTCTCTTGATGGGATATTTTCACAGAAGAGTAACTGAATGTCTCTTGAACAGGTTCTGCCATGTTTTAAGGCTGAGGATGTGACATTTCATAGATTTCATATTGACTGGATCACTGTCTTTTGATTTTGATTGACTGGACTCCATCCTCCTTAACTTGTCCTAGCCCATTGCACATGCCTGTTGTAACTTATTGTTTGAAATCAAAATAGGTTTTAAAAAACATGACCAGTTACACTCTACTATGGTATATCACCAAAATTAGGGGGGGGGGGGGGGGGGGGAAAACATGACCAGTGATTAAGATAGGCCTCAACCATGATATATCAATGTGTGCAAGCAGGGCATGAATGATGTGGGTATCGAGGTAGATTGCTGGGAACAGTATATTATGGTCTGTTTTATGAGTTATGATTTGGGTTATCTTCACGGCACCCCAGACACGTCCGTAGGTACTCAGATTTCCCCTTCAACATATACATCAGCATCCCACGGTTGATAGTCCCAGTCCTATGTTGGTTGACAAGACTTTTTGTGCTTCCAGTGTGCTTCTCATGCCTGCTTGTGCTGATCTTTACTCCCAGTTCTTGCACTTTTAGCAAAGATGTGGAAGTTATTTTGTTAATATGGTCTGTGTTGATTGGAAGGGGAAATCAGGAAAGGAATGAAGTTAAGGAGGAAATAATAGCAGATAGGTTAACAGCTGAGCATTTGGTCTCGAAATCTCATGCTCTAATTATGGATGACTGTTCTTCTTGTGAGCAAATCTTGCTGGGCACAGTTACCTTCACCATGGAGCTGATTCACATACCTTTCTGCCTCACACACAACTCCAACATTTAGAAAGACAAAAAGGATGCCATGGGGTTGAGATTAATTGACACAAACAAGAAGTCTTATTTTACAGATGTGGCTTATGTCATCATTGAAGGTCGGGATGTTCAGATCCGCATGGTGCTGGATTTTTTGGGGTTTAAACATGATCTTGACTCCCGGACTCACTCAGGCTAAAATGGGTATCAGGTGAAGGTCTGGGAAGTAAAGTTGGCCAGCGTGATATTGACTACATAACCTATTGTGAGCCAGTTACTTAGTCTAGCCTCCAGTGCCAGATGCATGTTACGGGACCTTTACGCTACCTTACTTAATATCATCAAAAGAAAACTGATGTGATAACTGCCATTTTTGTTTAATGTCTTTTCAGATAGTCCCACCTGGGGGTAATACCAGTTTTGATGTGGTATTTCTGGCTCGCCAGGTGGGAAATGTAGAAAACACATTATTCATCCACACCTCCATAGGGTCTATCCGATATCAGGTAAGTTGTTTTACCTAGTTAAGAAAACTTCTGATGTTGACACAGCTGTAATGTTCACAGTCCTGTGGTGTTCACACATTCTTGATGTTCACACAGCTCTACTGCTCACACAACTTAAAAACACCTAAAGAGATTGACAAAGAACAACTGACATAACTAGCAAAACTGTCCTTTAACATTACGATCTCCCTAGGTCAGTTAGCTCCGCCCATTTACGCACTAGGTTACTTTTCATTCATAGTTCCTTAGGCTCGTCTACTTTACTGAGGGTTACAGAGGTGTCCCGGTATAGTGTTTCTCGAAAAGCTTTCTGCATTGTCTAACATTTATGTTTTTATTCCGAGAAAGAGAATGCGTGTGACCTAAGTTGCAGCATTCTCGCAAAGTAGGAGGGGGATGGGGGGGTGTTGTGATAGGGCCAGTCCTGCCTGTTTGTGGAGCGTTAAGAACGCTGATGTTCTGGAATATACCATACACGATATCAGTGGTGTTGTATCTTCCATCATGTCGGCACTTTTAACGCTCCAAAACCATGCAGGGCTGGCCCTAACACAAACCCTCCTACGAGAATGCTGCAACCTAAGTCACGCGCATTCTCTTCTTTAGTTGAAAATGTAAATGGAAGACAGCGCAGAAAGCTTTTTAAGCAAACAGTACACCACGACACCTCCGTTACCTCAGAAAAGTTGACGAGCCTGAGCAAGCACCAATCAAAAGTGACCTAGTGTGTACATAGGTGGGGCTAACTGACCTGGGGAGATCTTTGTAAGGTTTACCAAACTGTCTTATCTCAAACGGATATATAGTTCAACATATTGTAGTACTAATAAAGGGAGCTTCTAGTTATGTTTGCTAAAAATATTTCCTTTATGAATAATATCTACCTAAATAACTTGTAATTGAACTTTGGCAGTATACAGTAAAAGTAAAGGACCATTTTCCACGCCTACAGGTGCAATGGGCATATAGGGCTAGACCTGTATTTAATAGACCAATCAGCACTCTGTGGGTGATTTGGTCAGCATCACACAGGCCGCCTTTATTTCTCGGGATTGTACCTGGTATCCATTCAGGGCTTAGTTGACCTGGAATCATTTTTGTTTTAAAAAAATCAGGCTCTGCTAGGATCCGAACCCCTGACCTTCGATCCTCAGGTGAGAATCTAGCTGCTACACCACAGCAGCCCCCTCTTTAGCAGCGTATCAGTTGATGAGTTAATGCTGTATCCTTTACAAGATGGTGCAGAACCAATCCCCGTATTTTTTGACTTTTGTGGTTTTTCTAGGCAAATTTATGTCCAGTTATTTGCTTGGCAGTATATACAAACTCATAAATGTTTTTTCTTTTGTTAAAATGCAAGGCTATCCTCTGAATAACGGTCCTAAATTATTGAGGCTAAAAAAAAACCTAACAGGGCCTCAATAATATGTAAATTGCGGACTTCTTTCCAATGAAAATACCACATACCACGGGAAACACTCCTCCAAATAACGGTCCCAAACCATCGAGGGTGTCAACAGCTCCGACACTGAGTGCTAGGTTTAACTTCTCCCCTGGGTCCTAGGTTTAACTTCTTCCCTGGGTCCTAGGTTTAACTTCTCCCCTGGTTCCTACCTATGTTTAACTTTTCCCCTGGGTCTTAGGTTAAGGGTTAGGATTAGAGTTAGGGTAAGGAGTATTGCAATTATAACGCTGCCACCAGAATCTCACAACAATGGAACCGCGTCACTATCGATTGCAGGGTTATGGATGGAACGTTCGTGGACGCGACATTACCACAGCGGCACTAGTCGTAGTATCCTAGCTGCAGTCACAGACATTGAGGCCCTGTTAGGGTATTTTGTTAGCCTTGATAATTTGGGACCGTTATTAGGAGGATAGCCAAATGCCCTAGGAAACAAATCAACACTAACATACCTTTTTTTTTTTTTTTTAAGGAATTGCCTTTATGCACATTGTTATTGCTAATTTTGGCGGGTTTACCTACCGTTCAGTCACATCTGCTCTCAGCTGGTGTTTGATATAGACATTTTGTTTCTGCTCTTAAATCGTGCAGGTTTTTGGGGTTGGCATCCCAAATCCATATCGGCTACGACCCTACCTAGGAGCTCGGGTGCCCATCAATAGCAGTTTTACACCTGTTATACAAATACATAATCCATACAGTACCCGACTGCAGGTGAGTGTTTGTTTCACTCTATTCATGGCTTTTCTTTGTTCATTCTATTTATGTTTTTTTCTTTGTTCGTTCTATTTATGTCTTTTCTTTGTTCGTTCTGTTTGTGACTTTTCTTTGTTCATTCTATTTTTTTTTTCATTCTATTTATATCTCGTCTCTGTTCTGTTTGTGTCTTTTCTTTGTCCATTCTAATTATGACTTCTTTGTTTATTCTATTTGTGTCTTTTCTTTGTTCATTCTATTTTGTGTCTTTTCTTTGTTTATTCTATTTGTGTTCTTTCTTTTTTCATTCTAATTAAGTCTTCTTTGTTCATTCTCTTTATCTCTTTATCTTCTGACAGAGTATGGTCACTTAGTGGTCAGTGACCTGGCTTGTCTATACAGTTATCATTCTAAGTTGTAGAATTTTGCTTCCAGCCAGAACCGCTTTTGCTATCTCTGGCAACAGATACCTGCAGAAGTTGGATGTGTCAATCAAAAGGCGCAAATATCACAGCCATCTTATAAATGTATTTACATCTTTTGATGAATGTGGAGCTGCATGGTTTCAAGGCATGGTGTCCGCCTCTAGTGCTAGAGGTTACGGATTCAAATCCCGGGTAAGGGCTCCGATTTTTTAATGTGGACTTGAACTTCTGGTAATTCCCACTGGTCTCTGGGTAGTGAGATCGGATCGTCCGTAGCCTAATGGTGCTGCCTGGGCAAAATGTGGAGTTTAAAATCTACACAAAGTATTTCCGGATCCTTGCCGGTGCTACAGAGCCTGTGCACTGTGCTGAGCTTTTTCGGACAGGAGTAAGAAGAAGAACGGAGCACCAATGGGTTACAAACCATGTGCCATGATGTTGATCCGGTATTCAAACCTCAAACCGCAGAATACGAAGAAGAAAGAACTGCTATTAGGTTTGCAGAGATTTCCTTTACTTGATGTTTTTACCCTTGGTAATGAATTTATGTTTTGATCTGCAGGTTAATCCTTTGTATTATATCATCTTGTTTTCTGTACATGGTGATGTTCTTGTACTGCTGGTATACTCACCTGTGTTCTAATTGTTTCCCTCCGCAGGTACTGGAAATGTTTGCAAGCGAGGGAGACTTGCACTTAGAGCTGCCTTCAGGGGAGAGGGAATCCACAAGAGATATTTGGGTATGTATGTGGGGGGGGGGGGGGAGGGTGTAGGATGGTAGAGAGAGGCCATGTGTATATGTGCGAGTGATCGGCATGACCCTGTCTCATGGGTGCCAGGCAGTACCCTTCGACGTTGAGGTATTAAACATGATGTTGACCGCGTCACTCATTGAGTACTGATTGTACTATACAAATAATAATCTTGTGCTTTAGACAGAACGAGCAAACAAACTCAATTTTGAGAGGGTGACAAATTGGGCACACAGCCCTGTCTTACAGTTGGCCCTTCCAAGCACCCATCTCTCACACAGCAGTTGTATTTCATCAATAAAGTATGCTAAGTTCATATAATGTTAGGTGTATTATGAATATCAAGAAGAAATCGCACAAGAATGTGTGATAAGATGCATCTTCACACTTGTGCATGCGCACACACCCACATACACACCCACCCACTTATTCACTTACACACATACATGCACATACGTAATACATACAAACACACACAGATAAACACAGACTCATATACACACGAAGACACACACACACAGTCACATACAAAGACACAGTCTCACTCAAAGACACACATGCAGACATGCACACACAAACACTCACATATATAGACACTCACAGGCTTACACACACATACAAACTCTCATACATACACACTCTTGCTCATACATACACTCTCAGATTTATTCATATACACAAACACCTAAACATACACAAACAGCCATAAATACAAAAACACACAATATGTTGGTAGCATGAGAAGGTTCCATATTTCCATACTTTATTAGACAATCCAGTTTAATAATGAACATACACAATATAGTAACTTCCTCAGTTATAAAATAAGGAAAGGAAGGCAGACAGTCAAGTACAGGTAATCAGCAGGTAATTGCTGTTGAAACTTTATAGCAAATTGGTCAGCTTATAGTTTGCTCCATTTTTGTGCCAGTGAAAACCACTGAGAGTGTCCATCACTGTCCCTTGTTGAGAAAACAAATTGACACTGCAGTCTTAGCAAAGCTAACAGCATACAGAAACACATTAAATTAAGGTAAGCAGCAGTCAGAGGTGCTGACACAACAGTCCGACACTAGAAATGCAAATATTTTTTCAGCCTCATTTGGGTGTTGGATCACTTCTGGTATTTATCAGAGGTATAAAAAGGGAAGGCCGGAAAAGGAACTAACCACCCTACTGCATTATTCAATGACCAGATAAATATGTAGGCCCAAAACTTCAAATCAACATGTCATTATCTGTCATAGGCTAATCTTAACTTCTCTGCTTCTTCTTGTTCATGTTTAACGGCTGTAAACAGCCCGGCTCTCTAGCGAAGTTGGTTAAACCTGACTTTCACGGCGGCCGGGTGACGAACTCCTTGTGGTCCGGGTTCACTCCCGGGGGTAGGCAGAAAAGCCACATTTCTCCCAGATTAACGGTACCTATAATGGAATCAATGCCGAATGGTTGCGATATCCATAGTACCGAGCCAAAGGGTTTACAACTCATGGTTTCTGGATACGTTAAAAAAAAAAAAAAAACTGCTGTAAACTAAGGCAGAAAATTCTGGCTATTATTCCACTTCTGGACTTTGGTCTTGTTCCAGAATCTGAGTTGCATGCACATCCATTTATAGGCTTATTTGTATGCAGACTGTTGGTTCCTTGCCTCTCTGGCAGTTGCACTCTGAATTCAAAGGATGCCTCATTCAGGCGACTTCTACAACATGCTTGTTGGGGAGGCAGTGGGTCTATTCTTGTTTCCCCCACAATGGGGCCTCAGAACTCACACAGGGCTTATCTTAACTGCTGATTAAGATTTGTTTTTCAGCTTATCCTTTGTTGTATCTGCAGGAAATCAAGCCCTTTGAGACGAAGGCGGTGATGAAGGCCAATTTTGTAGGTAGAGTAGAAAGCAATCATTCAGCCTTTATCCGCATCAAGACAAACAAAGAGGAGGAGCATGCTAACATCCCAGAGTTGCTAATTTTACCTCTGGAGGTGGAGGTGTCCTCAGGTGCTTGCTTTTGTTCCCCTGTTTTTTCATGTTTTTTAGGTGTTTTAATGTATCAGCCACCGGAGTTAAGGAGTTTGTGCTTTGTGCGATATCCTGAGCAGCCAGTTTGTTGAAAGAGACTAACCCATATGGGATAAAATCTGGTTCAGTTAAGTCAGTCCTCTCGATTTTAGTGTAGCAGCACTGGGGATTTGATCATTTTGTCAGAGGCGTGGAACCAAGGCTTATACTCCTGAAGATCTATCTGCAACCCTCAACAGTCATGCTAGAAATTGGTTCACAGCCAGAGAGAGGCCTAGCCAGTGTAGATATTTTCCTCATTTCCAATAAAGTCAGAGTGTGCCACTTGAAAGGTGAGGTTGATATCCACACTTTCTTTGAAGTTGGAGTGTGCCAACTTGAAAGGTGAGGTTGATATCACATTTTCTTTGAAGTCGGAGTGTGTCTGCTTGAGAGGCGAAAAACCACACAAATAAGCCAGGTGTTACAATTTTAGAGCATGAACTGTTGTGAACTTCTGTCTTCATTTTAACAAATGATTATTGTTCATACGTGTTCCTGTGTCAGATATGGTTTGTGCAGAGATGACACCATAAAACTCTAAGACAAAACTGTCTCTCTCAGCCAGTGTTTTGAAGTGTAGATGCTTATCCTTGCACAAAGAAACGGGTTGTAAATAAGTCCTGTTTGTTCTTCATTTGTTGCCATTGTCCCCATTTCAATGTAATATGCATGTTTGGGCAGTCAGGTTGAATCATTGCAGTGAAGTATGTGCATGGTCAAGTCAGGTGTTAGCTGCATGTTCTTTATAAGGGCCACAATGCTGGAAAATGGGGATCTTTGCAGGCCAGCAACCCGTGCCACAGCACAGAAAGATCATTAAAACAATACAGTTGGCAGGTGATCTTAGGGCCACTTGCTAGGCCTCTGTGGGCTGCCAGTTGAATAGCCTAGCTTTAGGATGTTGCAGACCAACAGCAGCATTTAACTAAACCATTTCTTGTTCAGTAGCTTGTGTTAGAAATTAATAGTATCTCTCTCATTCGCAGTTCAGTTTTAATTTAACTCATGTATTAAGAAGTTGCTACTTAAACTAATACATGTTTGGGCCTGAATAGGTTAAAATAATACTACCACGAGGTAGACAGAGATAAAGTAACAAGTGGGACAGCGTAGTTTACTGTAGCACCTGAAAAGGTCACACCGATGGGAGGAAAGTATATTACATCATTTGAAACAACAAACTCGTATGAGTTCATTGGAAAACGAAATTTGAGTAAAATGATACAGAACAAGTAGAGTATCTGTCTTCTGTGAAGAGTAGAATGAGATGGTCATGACTTGTATCTTCAACTATTCTCACTTCCTGAACGGGACTTTTGATGGTGAAATGGTTAAGCTGTTTGCCTCAATCCGTTAGTGGGTTTAGTCTCCAGCTCAGTTCTTAGGTTTCCTAGTGCAGTGTTTTGGATCATTACTAGAGCTTCAGAGTTTTCTGCTTTGTGTGATACTTTCCGCTGATCTGTGAAAAGAGGCAAAGCTATTCAGCATAATACTTTGAGCAATGAAGTCTATGCACTTGCTTGTAACGCCTGACTCTATCAAACAGTTATTGTCCATTGAAAAATAAAAGTCTTGTAATCATGATTGTCTTCCTTCAACGTTGACAGATCCAGGCATCTATTCGCCGGTGGAGCTGCTGGATTTTGGCATATTGCGGACACTGGATGAGCCTAAAACTTTACCACTGAACCTCATCAACACAGGGCCAAAAGCTATTCATATTACAGTGAGTGTTTATGCTAGCTATAGTAATTTGTGAGATTTGAATTTCTAGTGCCTTATTAGAAGAGAAGATTAGGAAAACTTTTTTTATTTTTTTATACATAATCTTTTTTTTTATTGACCAAGAACACTTTTTTAAATTGGAGTTCACAAAATCTGATAGTCTTCAACTGATGTGTGCTCCTAGGTTTTTGTGTATGTATGTCTAGGTCAGGTCAGGAGTATCAGTTTGTTGATTTGATTGGTAGACCCTGGGGAACTGAATTGTTAGTCTCACTTCTGATTTATTGGAAGGTCATTTGAGTGAATCATTAAAGAGCAATACATGAGATGATTTGAGCATCTAATAAGAATGCCCTGGTACCACAGAGAGCCATGCTGAAGAAAAGCTGTGAATGCAGAACAAGAGGAAGACCATGCAAACATAGAACGACATGACAACATCAACAGTTAAAGAAATGGAGACATCTTAATCGTTGAAAAAGTTATGCAGTGTATTTGAAAGACCTGGTACCACAGAGAGCCATGCTGAAGAAAAGCTGTGAATGCAGAACAAGAGGAAGACCATGCAAACATAGAACGACATGACAACATCAACAGCCTTAAAGAAATGGAGATCAGCTTAATCGTTGAAAAGTTATGCAGTGTATTTGAAAGAACACACCGAAGATCATACAAGGAATTGTGGAGAGAACAAACAAACCAACAGTAAACATGTGCAAGACCTCATCAGCAGACTTAAACAGAAAACCATGTTGAGCAGTTTTCTGTTTAAGACCAGGACACCACAGGCTCAACTACCACATGCATAGAATAAAGACTACAGTCCCCACAGTGTGCATATCAGATGGGACCACAAACACCTGAGCACATTCTGCAGACCTGCCAACTCTACCTACAACTGTGAAGACAAGCCTGGCCTCAAGAGCAAAATGTGCAGATCAAGCTATGGGTAACAATGAAGGACCGCTGCTGACATGCAAGTTCATAGAGGCAACTGACCTGAGCATACGAAACCAAATGCAAAGAAGAAGAAGGTCTTGTCTCTTTGTGTATTACTACATCCTGGCACAGGATGATGGCAGTGACTGAGAAATTGGTGACATCAGCAAAATAATAGAATTTATCATCTCTGTTTTTTTAATATATATTTAGATTGATTGATATGCTTGTAGAAGATTGTCTAGTACTATTTAACATTGTTGTCATGGTTTCCTTGATTTATTATGTCTTGTCTAATTCTTCTTCTGCGTTCACCCAGTGTTGTGGTTTATTGCAAGGCTGCGATATCTGCTCTTTTCAGCCCAACACATTTGATTTCAGCCGCTAGTCTGCCTTTACAGCAAGCTCGTGAAAGGGACAGTGAATTTGTACAGGAGCACGTCTGTTGTCTGTTTGATTCAATTTAGTTTTTATATGTTTGATAATATCTGCCTGTTTTGATTGCTTGATTGTATCTTTCAGCTGTGAAAGCTTTACAGTTCAAGCAGTTTTCTGGAAGGATTGTGGTGAAAACAAAATACAACAACCAGAAGTTGGTCATTCCATACCAGGCCAACGTTTTACATGGGTGAGTAGTTAAATTTGTGCCGTAATGGTGACTGAGTTGTGTTTGACTTGCATGTGAGTGAGCTGTGTGGCATTGTGTTTTGGTGGGGTTTGTGTGGATGGTACATGGGTCAGTGAAATGTCTGAGACAAATCCTGAATGTCACAAGAAGTGGATGTCGAACACGGAAGTAGTAGATGTATAGAATATCAGAAGAGACTGCCAGTATCTAGTTAACACACACCAAGGATCGCATGTGAGGCCTCTTCCAAGCCTGATTTCAAAATGCAGCGCAGGCTGTCGGTTAAAAAAAAATGGGAGGAGAAGGGTACATATGTAATATTCTTTCTTCTTCTTCTTCGTGTTCATCGGCTGTAAACTCTGGTGGAAAGTTCTGGTTGTTTGTCCACCTCTGGGCTTTAGTCTTGTTCCAGAACCTGAGTGTTGCGTGCACATCCGTTTAACAGATCTGACTTAATTGTTCAGATTGTTGGTTCCTCTCTTCTCAGGCAGATACACTCCCAACTTTGAAGGCAGCTCCCAGTTAGTCGACTCTTACGACATTCTAATTGGGGAGGCAGTGGGTCTGTTGTTGTTTTCCCCCACAATGGAGGCCCTGAAACCCACACAGGAAATGTGTGGTATTATGTGTGGGTACTCCCTCCGAGACCAGACAAGGGGAACACCTTGTACGGAGGAGAAGAACAGCTTGTGAAAACATGCAAATTCCACTACATGGCATTGGGCCAGAGGGCGAAAGCTCATGCGCCGCTGGATCGATAACAACAACAACAAAAACAACATGTGTGGGTAAGGGGTATAATTGTAAAGCCTGTCTTACTGAATTGTTCATGACTTGATGGAACTGAGGAGTTGTGATAATTTGATGTCAGTAATCATCTACTGTCTTGAATTGCCATGTGGGACATGCAAAACTGAGAACTGCTTGTCTGTCCTCATCATAGTTGATTGCTGTGACTATCTCACAGTCTCAAAACCTAGAGAGTTTGGGGTCCATTTATTTCAGCAGATTAGTGTTTGATTTAACAGTGGCTGCATGGAGGTGAATTGAGTTGAGTTATGGTTCAGAATCACAACACTGAGAACATTCCCATGAGAGCTCCATCCCCATGTTCAGCAGCTGTCACAGAGTTCCAGTTCCGCTGGTACCATAACAGTGTGATTGTTATGTCCAGTTTGATTTTCCTCCGAGTGTAGACCCCCCCCCCTTCCCCCCCCCCCCCCACACATGGAAGATTAAGAGTACCAGAGACAGGATAAAATTTTGGACATTTTACTGGAGTAGTACGGAAGACAATCAGTGATGGAACTTACCTGACCACAGGAGAGCATGATGCCTGCACAGCATGGCATGTCACCGTGTTGTGTCAGTGATATTTTTAGTTATCACAATAAACGATAAACTGAAATATTTCGGCAATGTCAGACGCCACAGATTAAAATAATAATATAATAATAATAATAGCAAAAGGCATGGTGCCAAGAAGGAATGGCAGGGACTGACTAGCACGAAGACGGGCACATGATATAAGTGTCACTTAAGATAGGAAGTGGACAAGGAGGGAGAGCTGGCGAGAGACTTGGTTTCTTTCAGGTAGACTGTGAAATGAGTAACTTTCTGTTTCAGGTAGACTGTGAAACGAGTAACTTTCTGTTTCAGGTAGACTGCGAAACGAGTAACTTTCTGTTTCAGGTAGACTGTGAAACGAGTAACTTTCTGTTTCAGGTAGACTGTGAAACGAGTAACTTTCTGCAAAAGACTTGCTACATGATGATGAATGCACGATAACGTGAACTGTTTTCTGCAAATTGTCTGTTTACTTGTCTCACAGGTTGTCTTGTTTCTTGCCCTCTTCACAGATCGCTGGTATACAGTGTCAACACTACACAGTTTTTTGGTGCCAAAGCTCTGTGGAACGTCACCAGGCCACTAATCTTCACAAACACATTCAACTTCTCTGTGGTCATTTACAATGTTAGTTTACCACCTGAAGTGGCACCATTCTTTACGGTAAATTTTGTTTGTTTTCTAGAAGACATCATAAACATCATCATATCTCAGTCTTAGCATTCTGAGCCCTTGTCGTATGGCAGTTTTGTCGCGCACCTTTACTAACGGAATATTTTCACAAATCCCTCAGGTGCTCTGAGACAGGAGTGTTTTGAATGGTGGCTCTCGTTCGTCTAGAGGCCTCACCCTCGGTTCAAACTTTCCATTCAACCTATCTCAGGGATGAGGTGACACGAGCTCTGACTCCACAGGGTTATTATGAACACTTGGGTACCTCTCGGCCAGACGTCCTCACCACTTTGCCCCCAGACTGGTATCAATGTAAACCCAGTCGAACAAGTAATCAACAGTGAATTTGACAAGACAGGACTACCTTTCTGGATACGACAGCGAATTCCAATAAAACGAAACTTTTCTAATAACCAGAAGATTGATGAACTATAACATAAATGTAATAAGTTCACTATAACAAAGTTGACGAAAAGTAGCGTGAAGAATTCAAAAGGAATGTTCAAAACTCTGAAAATCTAACACTAGAGAAAGAGTCTTTCTACATAGACACATCAACTTCCTGGATCATCATGGCGGAGGTGGAGAACTGATTACAAAGGCCCATTGGGAATCGAGCCATGTTAGGGATGTCGCTTTGACTTATCTGATTAGATCTCGCAGCTCCTCAGGATGCCGGAATGGAGTTTCACACTGCCGTACTTTACAGCACGACTTCACAGGAACGAAGCAGCTTCTCAGGATGCCGGAATGGAGTTTCACACTGCCGTGCTTCACAACACGACTTCACAGGAACGAAGCAGCTTCTGGCATGGATCTAGGACAAACAACTCGAGATCGGAATATGTAGACTCAAGTATCGTCCACACATTCAGCCCAGCAATTCACCACACGTCAATCGCTTATTGGGTAGTGGCAGATGGAACCACTCAGTCAGACACAGACGTTTGTTGGATCTTCAGAAATCCTGAAAAACGCAAAGCATAACCCATGAGCGAACCGTACCCAACGCACCTAGTTAATCAAAGTCCTTACCCCCTCCCAATGCTCAGATATACTTGAGGTTATTCCAAACCATGAAGGTTGGTTACCTCTATCTTGGAATCCATTTAGTTTCCTAGAGTGAGCACTAGATCATTAACTCGAATAGTTCCTGGATTCAGTCCTGTAGCGAAGGCTAGACAGATCTACATTATTTCCCCTCCCTTTTAAAATACCTTTTCCACTAATGGGGAAGATAAGGGATAGGCGATGAAGTCAAACTAAGATCGACTGAAATTCTCCGAAAATAGTACGACAGTCTAAGCTTGTTGTGGTTACGAAGTCTCCTAGCAACAGCGGATATGACGTCATGCCCGCCCAGAAGCTCCTTGTCATTCACAACGGTTCAGCTACTCACCAAGTTCTGACACCGAATAACAGCAAATAACTAATCATACAAAGTCATCAATACCATAAACCCACTCCAGATAGGTGGATTGATTGATCCGAAAAGGTTTAGAAGGCCATTTCGAAGAATTCTCCGAGAAATGTCAGCCGAAAGTGCATTCCAATCCGGAGCTCCTTTCGCCGTCTTCCATCGCAAGAATCGTGGACAAACAGATTCGCATTATCAATCTGCTGACCTTACTTACCCACACCACAGACACTTTGAACACAAATATTCAATTAAAAGCCCCTATGAAAACTCACCCATGATAAATGAAAAGAGAATAAAGAATCTTGTCTTTTTAACGGTCAATTGGCACCACAGAAGGACAGCGACTGCCTCAAAGACCGGACCATAGAGAAGTGACGCATAAAAATACGTT
>CAJHNH020008536.1:320925-353604 GCA_905116865.2 Candidula unifasciata
AACGCAAAGAAGCTCGTCCGACTACATGACACTGCAGTCCTGCTCCAGAACCTGAGTTTGCGTTCCCCTTCCCCATTTTAATCTCAGATTAAATTCATGAACTATGAATGAACAGCAAACTTGGTTAAACTTGCCTACTTGGGTGCAGATTCACTGCTCTAACATGCTGAAAGAAGAAGTACAATCTAGAAATAAAGTATACTATGAATTCAACATCTGCTAAAGTCAGTCTCTATCTCGCAAAACCAAGATCAAAATGTATAGAACGTTGATAAGACCACTCGTTTTTTTATGGATCTGAAACTTAGGGCACAGCTAAAAGAGATGATGCCTTATTAAAAATTTTCGAAAATAGAGTCTTACGACGAATCTTTGGACCCATCAAAGATGCAAACAGCTGGGAATGGAGAGTGGGAAGCAACAATGAAATTCACAATCTGTTTAAATTACCTTTGATCACTGGCATCATGAGAGCTAATAGACCAAATGGCTGGGACATATTGAGAGAATGTCAGATGACAAAGAGGTAAAAACTTTATACACAGGGAAGCCGAATTGTCGTAGACCACAAGGTAGACCAAGAAGATGATGGAGAGTTAATATCCTGACAGACCGCACAGATCAACTTGGTGTCACCAACTGGAAAGGGAAGGCCAACCGGAGAGATGAATAGAGGCAGGTGATATCTACAGCAATAAACCTCAAGGGCTCGAAACACTGAAGAAGAAGAAATGGTAACTAAATATATAATTATCACATAAGATGAGTGATTCAGTCAATGTGCTCGAGGTAAGAAAAATTAAAAACGGCAAAATTGTTTTTCTCTGTCACTGCATCTCAGTCCTTCACATGACTCAGAGGGATACATGAGACAACATGGAGAGAGAACTGACCCGCCAGCTAAACGGACACAGAAAATGATTAAATCGTTCTCCAGTGGATACCGGTTCACTGAAGCATACCAGGAAATGAGTTAGCAGAAAGACTTGCAAAAAATGGAACAAAGGAGAAATCACACGCCCATTCATTGTCATTACCAGAAATCAGAACACTTATTAAAGGAAAATACAAGGAATTGTGGAGAGAACAAACAGTAAACATCCACAAGACCTCATCAGCAGACTCAAAGAAAACAACATACAACAATTTTCTGTCTACGAACAGGACACTGTAGGCTCAACTACCACATGCAGAAAATAAAGATTGTACAGTCCCCACAGTGTGCCTGTCAAACAGGACCACAAACACCTGAGCACGTTCTGCAGACTTGCCCACTCTACCTACAACTTCGAAAAGAAACCTGGCGTCAAGAGTAAAGTGTGCAGAGCAAGCAATGGGGAACCTTGGAAGGACCTGTTAGCTGACATGCGAGTTTATAGAGGCAACCCACCTGATGGTCTGATCTGAGCATACGAAACCAAACCGAAAAAGAAGACATAAAATGAGTATACAAAGGTATTGTAAATTTGAACAAAGAAGATACAAACAGTAGTGCATTTTACAGTAACAGTTAATAAAATTAAGCAAATAAATGAGTCTACAGCTGAAGTACAGAATCACCTACACTCAGAAGTAACTGCCTGTTTAACCAGGCCAAGCAGAATTTCCCGATGATGTCTTTTTGTTTACACAAATCTTGAGAGAAGTGATTAGAAGTTGCCTCTCCAAGACAAGTATTGTAGCTAATGATAAGCTGAACTGGTATGTTTTTCCTTCACAGATTGTAATAGCTCGCTTTGAGACCAACATGTCGTGGGCTTCTGTGGAGATCTTAGGGATAGAAAAGGGGAATGGAACCACTCTTACTTGCAAACATAATCAGTCAGAGATCAACATAGACCCTGTAAGTTACCCCTCTGCTCTGTGTGGAGCATCGCTGCTGTTTCATGTATCATACATGCTGTCTTTAATATGCTGAAGGAAACATCGAGCAGGATCTCTGATATTAAGAAAATGAATTGATATACTTCTAGACATTCAAAATCATTCTAGATTGCCATTACAATTGGGTGGGGGGGGGGGGGGTGACTCTGTACTAACAGAGTAGATTGTCACTACAGTGTGCTAATGGATTTATACAGGGTAGATTGTCACTACAGTGTACTAATGGATTTATACAAGGTAGATTGTCACTACAGTGTACTGATGGATTTATACAGGGTAAATTGTCACTACAGTGTACTAATGGATTTATACAGGGTAGATTGTCACTACAGTGCACTAATGGATTTATACAGGGTAGATTGTCACTACAGTGTACTAATGGATTTATACAGGGTAAATTGTCACTACAGTGTACTAATGGATTCATACAGGGTAGATTGTCACTACAGTGTACTAATGGATTCATACAGGGTAGATTGTCACTACAGTGCACTAATGGATTCATACAGGGTAAATTGTCACTACAGTGCACTAATGGATTCATACAGGGTAAATTGTCACTACAGTGCACTAATGGATTCATACAGGGTAAATTGTCACTACAGTGCACTAATGGATTCATACAGGGTAAATTGTCACTACAGTGTACTGATGGATTCATACAGGGTAAATTGTCACTACAGTGTACTAATGGATTCATACAGGGTAGATTGTCACTACAGTGTACTAATGGATTTATACAGGGTAAATTGTCACTACAGTGTACTAATGGATTCATACAGGGTAGATTGTCACTACAGTGTACTAATGGATTCATACAGGGTAGATTGTCACTACAGTGCACTAATGGATTCATACAGGGTAGATTGTCACTACAGTGCACTGATGGATTCATACAGGGTAGATTGTCACTACAGTGCACTAATGGATTCATACAGTGTATATTGTCACTACAGTGTACTGATGGATTCATACAGGGTATAGATTGTCACTACAGTGTACTGATGGATTCATACAGGGTATAGATTGTCACTACAGTGCACTAATGGATTTATACAGGGTATAGATTGTCTCTACAGTGTACTAATGGATTCATACAGGGTATAGATTGTCACTACAGTGCACTAATGGATTCATACAGGGTAGATTGTCACTACAGTGCACTGATGGATTCATACAGGGTAGATTGTCACTACAGTGCACTGATGGATTCATACAGGGTAGATTGTCACTACAGTGCACTAATGGATTCATACAGGGTAGATTGTCACTACAGTGTACTGATGGATTCATACAGGGTATAGATTGTCACTACAGTGCACTAATGGATTTATACAGGGTATAGATTGTCTCTACAGTGTACTAATGGATTCATACAGGGTAGATTGTCACTACAGTGTACTAATGGATTCATACAGGGTAGATTGTCTCTACAGTGTACTAATGGATTCATACAGGGTAGATTGTCACTACAGTGTACTAATGGATTCATACAGGGTAGATTGTCACTACAGTGTACTAATGGATTCATACAGGGTAGATTGTTACTACAGTGTACTAATGGATTCATACAGGGTAGATTGTCACTACAGTGTACTAATGGATTCATACAGGGTAGATTGTCTCTACAGTGTACTAATGGATTCATACAGGGTAGATTGTCACTACAGTGTACTAATGGATTTATACAGGGTAGATTGTCTCTACAGTGTACTGATGGATTCATACAGGGTATAGATTGTCACTACAGTGTACTGATGGATTCATACAGGGTAGATTGTCACTACAGAGTACTAATGGATTTTAGACACATATGAAGATTATTTACACACACAAATGTTGTGCTTACCTTACACTTCTTTAGCAACACTGCTATCCATTTTTAAGAATTCACATGCCTTCTCTGTTCAATTATGTATCAGCTAGTCTTTATTTGAAACAGTTAAATTAAATACTTTGGATGCTATGACCATTTTTGTATGACAAATCAAATCAGATATCACAATAACTTAAATCGGGTAACCAGCTGATCAAAACAGAGATGATTCAATTGAAATATTTTATTCAATCTTCATCATAACCTAAATTATCGGCAGTAGGTTTGCCACACGCATTATCAGTCATAATATCAAGACTGTTGTCACTATCTGGCTGAGATTCATCAACAACAGAGTAGTTTGAACAGTTCTCGACCTTTTCCCTCATCATTGGGTCTGGAATAAATTGAAAACTAATCAGAAATTCACGCAAACACCATGCTGAACTTTAAAAATGAAAGGATTTTGTTTTGCTAATTCTAGTTTTTTTTAAACTCATTCATAGAAATTTGTTTTCCCAGCAAACGAAACAATAATAGTGTCTCTATGAGGTGCCACTATAGTTGCAAATAGTCTCAACGAGATAGATTCAAAAGCCACTTAAGTGGCGACGATTCTGTAAAAAGTTAATAATGAGTTAATGAACCTGAATTTGAGTTCACACCTTTGTTTCACATTGTTCTTGTTTCAGTTATATATAAAGCCTTATCACTATGCAGTGTTCAATGTTAGCATCATTGCCCCAGAAGAGGAAGGGGCTTACGTGGCAGACATTTGGATGTTCACACAGTTTCAGGATCTATTTATACCTATTATTTTCCGTGCTGCCAAGGGCAGCCTACATGCCATTCCAGACAAGTTTGTCTTCGATAAAGTGTATCCCGTAAGTTTTTTTTTTTTTCTTCTTCACATTTCACAATTACAGCATTGTATGCATTAGGTGTTTCACTGCTGTCGCTAGATCTCAGAATCTGGTTTACATGGAAGACTAACATGGGCAGCAAATCCCTGAAGAAGTCAGATGTGTCTGCCAAAAAAGTGCAAATATTGCAGCAAGATGAAAATGGGCACAGTGCAGTTATGACTTTGGATGAATGTAGAAGAAGAATACAGTTGATAGATTTTAGTATGTTGTTTCCAAAAAAAATATCCTCATTGACACAGTCTCTGCCTTGTTGACTCAGGAATACAGACACCAGTATGTGTCACGAATTGACGGAATAATTCTTCCCCGTATGGGTTCCAGGGCCACTTTGGTGGGGGAAGCAAGAATAGACCTACTCCCTTCCCCCACAAGCATGTAGTAAGAGTCAACTGATTAGGAGTTTTCTTCAAAGTCCGGGTGCATCTGCCTGAGAGGTAAGGAACCAACAGTCTGCATACAGATAAGTCAGATCTTTAAAACAGATGTGCATGCAGCACTCAGTTTCTGGAACAAGTCTAAAGTCCAGTGATGGATGAACAACCAGAACTTTCTGCCGAAGTTTAAAGTGGGTGAACGGGAAGAAGAAGACAGAATAATTATAACATTCTCTGCCATTTGAGACAAGTTTGTCTCTGATCAAGCGTATCACATACGTTTGTTTTTCTCTCTTCAAATTTCACAATTAGAGCGCACTGTAAATGTCAGTTGTCCCAGACCTGTTGCTAGATCTCTGAATAGGGTTTGCAGGAAAGGCCAGTACAGGCAACAAGTGCCTGAAGAAGTCTGCTGAAAGGTGCAAATATTGCAGTCATATTGAAAATGAGCACAGTGCATTTACATCTTCAGATGAACACAGAAGAATATTGTTTATAGATTTTAGTATATTTATAAACATGTCATTATCTTCGTTGACACAGTGTCTTGCCTTGTTGACTCAAGAATAGAGGACCAGTATAAGTCATAAATTTATGAAATAATTCCTAACTGCAGTTGGATCGCCATTCTTAACAATTCAAAGATTACCTGATACTGTTAACATATCTGGCTAAAAAAGAAAATGAAAGAAATTGATGAAAAATTAAAATAGGGGACGATCAAGAAGATGGATTGAAAGTCTAGTGATACCTTGAGACTCGACAGCATAGCGGGCGACCGGGTATACCATAACTTGGAAACTGATCATCTCTTAATCTGCAATGCCTAGCTGCACAATAGAGAAAATGAACAGTAGAAAGAATGTAGGATTTCAGCTGTCAACACTCCACATCCTACAGTGAGTTTAGGGATTTAGAATAGCTAATTTATGAATTATTTATCTAGTTACTTGCCAAATGGATATCTGTGTGACCCTTCTGCAGGGCCGTGTGCCGTACAAGGTGGTGCAGATACACAGTACTTTTGATGATTACATGGAGGTCACCAAGGTCTCTTTCCAGCCAGCAGATGTTCGCTTTTATTTTCTTCCACAAAACAGCAACACTGTCCTCTTGCAGCCCCATGAGCACACCATTGTGAGTATCCTGATGGTATATTTGTTGCTCGCTAGTTTGACTAATTTGTTCCTTTATTTCTGATCAGTCTCACACTGTTCTCAATTCTGACCAGTCTTACAGAAGTCTCATTAATAAATAACCTTGCTGTGTCCTTGTTACTGACTACCATTACCAGTTTGTTTCATTTCGGGCCTGTCTCAGAGTGTTCTTATTAATGACCAGCATTACTGTGTCCTTTTTACTGATTAGCATTACCAGTTTTTGTCATCATTTCTGACCAGTCATACAGTGGTCTCATTAATGACTAGACTTACATTGTCCTTGTTACTTATGAGCATTACCAATATTTATCATCATTTCTGACCAGTCATACAGTGTTCTCATTTCTGACCAGCCTTACAGTGTTATCATTAATGACTGTCATTTATGTCCAGTCTTACAATGTTCTCATTTATGACCAGTCTTACAGTATTCTCATTTATGACCAGTCTTACAGTGTTCTCATTTATTACCAGTCTTACAGTATTCTCATTTATGACCAGTCTTACAGTGTTCTCATTTATGACCAGTCTTACAGTATTCTCATTTATGACCAGTCTTACAGTGTTCTTATTTATTACCAGTCTTACAGTATTCTCATTTATTACCAGTCTTACAGTGTTCTCATTTATGACCAGTCTTACAGTGTTCTCATTTATGACCAGTCTTACAGTATTCTCATTTATGACCAGTCTTACAGTGTTCTCATTTATGACCAGTCTTACAGTGTTCTCATTTATTACCAGTCTTACAGTATTCTCATTTATGACCAGTCTTACAGTGTTCTCATTTATTACCAGTCTTAGTGGTCCCATTTATGACCAGTCTTACAGTATTCTCATTTATGTCCAGTCTTACAATGTTCTCATTTATGACCAGTCTTACAGTGTTCTCATTTATGACCAGTCTTACAGTGTTCTCATTTATGACCAGTCTTACAGTATTCTCATTTATGACCAGTCTTACAGTATTCTCATTTATGACCAGTCTTACAGTGTTCTCATTTATGACCAGTCTTACAGTGTTCTCATTTATTACCAGTCTTACAGTGATCTCATTTGTGACCAGTCTTACAGTGTTCTCATTTATAACAAGTCTTACAGTGTTCTCATTTATGATTAGTCTTACAGTGTTCTCATTTATGACCAGTCTTAGTGGTCCCATTTATGACCAGTCTTACAGTGTTAATTAATAACTGGCCTTACAGTGTCCTTGTTGCTAGCATTGCCATTCTGTTTTTGTCATTTCTTACCAGTTGTAGTGTTCTCATTTGTGTCCAGCCTTACAGTGTTCTCATTTATGTCGTCTTACAATGTTCTCATTTATGACCAGTCTTACAGTATTTTCATTTCAGACCAGTCTTAGTGCTCTCATTTATGACCATTCTTACAGTGTTCAAACTACTGGACGTAAATTTGCCTAGAGAAACCACACCACAACCATGTGCTGCTGGGGTTGGTTCTGCAACATCCTGTAAAGGATATGCAACTAACTTACATTATTCTCATTTATGAACAGTCTTACAGTGTTCTCATTTATGACCAGTCTTACAGTGTTCTCATTTATGACCAGTCTTACAGTGTTTTCATTTATGACCTGTCTTACAGTGTTTTCATTTATGACCTGTCTTACAGTGTTCTCATTTATGACCTGTCTTACAGTGATCTCATTTGTGACCTGTCTTACAGTGTTCTCATTTATGACCAGTCTTACAGTGTTTTCATTTATGACCTGTCTTACAGTGATCTCATTTATGACCTGTCTTACAGTGTTCTCATTTATGACCTGTCTTACAGTGATCTCATTTATGACCGGTCTTAGTGATCTCATTTATGACCTGTCTTACAGTGATCTCATTTATGACCGGTCTTAGTGTTCTCATTTGTGACCTGTCTTACAGTGTTCTCATTTATGACCTGTCTTACAGTGTTCTCATTTATGACCTGTCTTACAGTGTTCTCATTTATGACCTGTCTTACAGCGTTCTCATTTATGACCTGTCTTACAGTGTTCTCATTTATGACCTGTCTTACAGTGTTCTCATTTATGACCAGTCTTACAGTGTTCTCATTTATGACCTGTCTTACAGTGATCTCATTTATGACCTGTCTTACAGTGATCTCATTTATGACCGGTCTTAGTGATCTCATTTGTGACCTGTCTTACAGTGTTCTCATTTATGACCTGTCTTACAGTGATCTCATTTATGACCTGTCTTACAGTGTTCTCATTTATGACCTGTCTTACAGTGTTCTCATTTATGACCAGTCTTACAGTGTTCTCATTTATGACCTGTCTTACAGTGTTCTCATTTATGACCTGTCTTACAGTGATCTCATTTATGACCGGTCTTAGTGATCTCATTTGTGACCTGTCTTACAGTGTTCTCATTTATGACCTGTCTTACAGTGATCTCATTTATCACCGGTCTTAGTGATCTCATTTGTGACCAGTCTTACAGTGATCTCATAAATGACTAGCTTTACATTTTTCTGTTTAATGTTTAGTCTTACAGTAAAATCTAGAACAGTATAGTGAGAAAAAAGTTTTACTTACATGTTTTGTGTTATGATGAAACCTTTTATTCATTAATATGAAGTTACACTTGTAAGTCATGTTGTGACTACGGTGAGCTTCCGGCGGCCAAAATACACACACACAATGTATCAGAAAAAACTATTCACATTTCCGTTGGATTTATTCTGTTTTATGCTTTATTTTATATTGAGATACAGCGAAATATGCCTGGCAATAAATTGTGCAATGTATTGTTTGTGTCTGCGTTATTTAAATTCATTACGGGAAAACATTGTTTTGAATATGTCTAGCGTATAGATATAAGGATATAAATTATATAGTCATAAGCTTAATCTGGTGCAGTAATTGTGTCATAACCTGTTATGTATATTGCTTTAGAAAACAATTTAATATTTTTGAAATTCAAACAGGTGGGCAAAATATATTTTGATTCTAAAAAAGAATGCAAGGACGATTGTTACGTCGGATTGCCAACATCATCGCCTGGTGAGTCTTATTTAGTCTTATATAAAGTTAGTTGTGTATCCTTTAGAGCAGGCATGTCCAACTGAGGTCCCCTCAGAGCATTATGGATCCAATTTTTTTCATCATGGGAGCCACACATGACAACTAGTTTGAGTTATTTGATTACAGTTATTGCAGAATTTATCCCTTGTGCATGCTGCAGGTGTGCATGCTGCAGGTGTGCTTGCTGCAGGTGTGCATGCTGCAGGTGTGCTTGCTGCAGGTGTGCATGCTGCAGGTGCGCCTGCTGCAGGTGTGCTTGTTGCAGGTGTGCCTGCTGCAGGTGTGCTTGCTGCAGGTGTGCTTGCTGCAGGTGTGCTTGCTGCAGGTGTGCTTACTGCAGGTGTGCTTGCTGCAGGTGTGCATGCTGCAGGTGTGCATGCTGCAGGTGTGATTGCGAAGGGCTGTCATTTTGAGGTGTCTGTTTTACAGGACATTGCAAACAAACCGCCATATTTGTTGTCTATTTGTGGTTTTACTAGGCAGTGGTACACTAAGTAATTTGCTGTTGCTTTCTGATTGGTCATCTGTTGATACCATTGTCAAAATCAACGCAAGGCGGTCTGATATATGTAAATATATTCTGTGTCAGTGTGTGTGTGTATGTGGGAATAAGACTGAGTCTTAATTATTTTGACAGAAAGACATGAAATAGTTCAGCCATTTTGGGAAAAAGTAGCCAAGACCAAACTGCATATGGGGCTTTTTACATCAGAACATCTGGAAGGAAGGCGAGGGGAAGACCAAGAAAGACATGGATAAATAATATAACTGAAACATGCAGAAAGATGAACAAATCTGTCACCCAGGCCACCCGGGCAGCACAAGACAAATACAGAAAACCACGACACTAGGCTACAGCCTGGTATCAGTGAGACGACAAAACCACGTCACTGGGCTACAACCTGATATCAGTGAGATGACAAAACCACGACACTGGGCTACAGCCTGGTATCAGTGAGACGACAAAACCAAGTCATTGGGCTACAACCTGATATCAGTGAGATGACAAAACCACGAAACTGGGCTACAACCTGGTATCAGTGAGAAGACAAAGCTACAACCTGGTATCAGTGAGAAGACAAAGCTACAACCTGGTATCAGGGAGAAGACAGAACCACGACAATGGGCTACAACCTGGAATCAAGGAGAAGACAGAACCACGACAATGGGCTACAACCTGGTATCAGGGAGAAGACAGAACCACGACAATGGGCTACAACCTGGTATCGGACAGCAGAAAATTCTGTGTTTATAGGACTTCATTTGTCTTTGGTAGCACTTTTGCCTACTGCTCTGAGTGTTTTGGCGTTGTATCACTGTAAAGCAGTGCAATGATTACCTTGGTAATCAAATGAGACATGAGCACGGTGGATACTGTCTAAATGTGCAAGGAAACTAGGGGATATTAAATGGTACATTTTTGGCTAGAAGAGACACAACTGAGACAGTCTTGCAAAGAAGACAGTTTGTGTACTTAGATAGACTGGACTTCGAGGACATTTGAATAAAAAAAAGATGGGAATGGCTTGACATGTTTCATGTCCAGTTCTTCATTAAAATGTTCTCCAGCTTTGACCTTTAAAAGAACGAAGAACACATTGTGTTGTCATTCACTGCCATGCTGCACCTGTCAGCCTGCGCATCCAATTTCAACAAATGCTTATGCCCGGCACTCCAGTGTAGTTGGCTAAACCGGAGTGCGCGGTGACCGGGGGATAAACTCCTTGTGGTCTGGGTTCACTCCCGAGGGTAGACATAAAAGCCACATTTTCTCCCAGATTTACGGTATTTACAATGGAATCAAGGCTGAAAGGTTGCGATATCCATAATACCGGGCCTAAGGGTTAACAACTCATGGCTTCTGGATACTAAAACAAACAAACAACAACAACATGCTTATTTAATCCTCATTTATGAAATGCTCATTAAGGACTTTTTTTTAACGCCGTCAGACGTATTGGGAATAAAGGGCTATTCAATATATTATAGACCAATTAGTACAATGGTGGGTGTGGTCAGCATCACGCCGGTCGCCTTTACTTCCCAGGACCCCAACTGGTACGCATTTAAGGCTGTGTCAACCTAGAAGCCAAGGTCATTTTCGAAAAAAGTGCCTAGCTTTGTTGGGTCTTGAACCCACAACCTTCGGATCTGCAGGTGAATGTCTAGCCGCTGCACCACGACGGCTTGCGTACCCATGTGGGTTGTGCGTACAAACCACAGAATATGTCAAACAAGACTGTTCTCCTTGCTGTCCATATATAAGGGAATTCTAGCACAGTAAGTTGACACCACACTCAAAGTTGTATGGAGGAACTCCCAGAAACAGTTGTATAAGAACTCATTTGTGAGTGTATATCACACATGCAGTCACAAGAAGAAGAAGAAGAAGAAGGTACTTGTTAGTTATTTATTTGGCTGATGTGCAGAATGGATGTACTTGACCTTGTTTGCATGTCCCCGTCTGCAGCTGGGCACCAGTGGCTGCTGGGAGTGGGTCTAGATCGAGATGTCGCTGACACAGACCAGTATCTCTTCACCAAGTTTCAGCAGAAGTGGAACCGATTGGAGAATTTACAACAGAATATGTAGGTTCCATTTATGTGTCATTCGCTGCCTGTGTCATTGTGAGAGCATGTGTGTGTGTACATCTCTCTCTCTCTCTGTCTCTCTCTCTCTCTCTCTCTCTCTCTCTCTCTCTCTCTCTCTCTCCCCCCCCCCCTCCCTCTCTCTTTCTGTCTCTCTCTTCCTCCCTCCCTTTCTCTCTCTCTCTCTCTCTCTCACTCTTTCTCTTCCTCCCCACTTCCTTCTGTCTCACTCTCTTACATTTGTACAGTGCTTCAGCACTTTGTACAGTGCTTCAGTTTTGCCTCTATTTGATTCTCTCACAGTTGACAGATACACACCTCATACAAATATCCCAAGGAGTATCGACTGCCAACTACCCTAAACAGGAATCTGTAGTTTGTTTGTTGTGAGCCATTTTAGATGCAGGTCAAGCATAGAATTGACCACATCACCTGCTGTGCCAATTTATCTTTAAAATACAGTTAGCCCCATATGCTGGATGTGCTTCATTTTTTTTTTAAAATAATAAGCGCTGCTTTGGTTATGTTTCTCTTGTACAGAGCTCATAATCATTGTTATTGTTCCTTAGTGCTATTATTATATGTTACATATGGTTCGCAGTCTACTCCCCTGTTCAGTCCTATCCTGTGCCGTCACTTCGATATCTTGGATGGAATCTAGTTCAGCACCTCTAGCTTCTCTCATCAGTGTTTCCCTTGGACATCCTTGTTTCATCAGTCCCTCTATTTCCCATTTCAGCACCTGTGTGGTGATTCTCTGTTCTTCTTGTCTCAGAATCTTTTTAATTTAGCTGTTACAGAGGTTGCATGTCAATAAGTTTTTTTTTTTTTTTTTAAGCTGTTCACAGCCCATCACTTGACTGTTGTTCTGTTTTGTAACTACAGAGCCAATGTCACTTTTGTCCTTGACACCAACCAATTTTCTGTTTTCTATCTACAGAGCCAATGTCACTATTGTCCTTGACACCAACCAATTTTCTGTTTTCTATCTACAGAGCCAATGTCACTATTGTCCTTGACACCAACCAATTTTCTGTTTTCTATCTACAGAGCCAATATTGTCGTTGACACCAACCAATTTTCTTTTTTCTATCTGCAGAGCCAATGTCACTATTGTCCTTGACACCAACCAAGTGTGGGGTTTTTTATTTTCTGCTCAAGCTTACCTACAGTGGCCTACGCTTGTCCGGAAGTCCAGGATCAAATATCCTCTCACCCAGATAGGAAACTTGTCTGTAAGTTGTCAGTGCTGTATTATTTATTCAAAAATTTTATAACTCAATAACAAAATTTGTCTTTCAGATTCGTTTTGCGTTATTGTAAAATTTTCTAACTCCGAAATAAAATTATGTTGAGTTATTGTATTAACGAATTAACGACCAAACTTTATTTTAAAAGATTTTAGAAGAATTTGTCTAACCCTGTATGCCCAATACACCTCAGGGTGTTAAAAAGGTTTTTTTTTAACTACTGAGTTTTTAATCTTTTTATTTATTTATACATATTGTACATCTTACATGAAGAGTGTTGCTACGGCCTCATTTTTCAGTGAAGTTTGGCTTCCTGTATAACAGACACAAACACAAATGGATTGAAACGCATTATTGCACCCGAAAAGATTATTTCCCATTTGTTGACTATTGAGCTTAGACCTACTAACTACTGTTCATTTTTTCATGTGAATGGAAGGCAAGTGAAAGGAGGTCTGGCTTCAGTCAGCAACTCTTACTTGCAAGTTGTAATTTGGAGGTTGTCTGTTGTCTACCTTGAATCAGTTAACAGGAAACAAATCCTTTCACCCTGGTTACTCTTAAAGAATAAGACTGTGAAATTAAATTTCCTCTTCCCTCCTACATCTTTTATCATCAATCCTTTTTTTTACAAGCAGCTGGAAAATAATGAATAGTGTTTTTTTTTTTTTTTTTTTTTTAAACTTCAGATTTGCGCAATAGTTTTTTTTTTCTTTCTTTTGTAAAGAAAACAAAGGAGAAGGCAGTAAATACAAACGGAGGGGAGAACTAAATGAAATACATTCCCTGGTGCTTGAAAACACTAATACAGTCACTCACACTGTAACCCCCATTGCTATGCAATGACTACAGACCAATTATGACATCATACTGACTTGAAAAGCAATTTTTTTGTTGTCTACAGTAAAGTGTGTTACCATTGTGTTGTCTGAGTGTTAAAGTGATGTTGTCTGTTGTTTGCTGCGCATGTGTTGCCTGTTGTTTGCTACCACTGTGTTGAGTGTTACAGTAATGTTGTCTGTTGTTTGCTGCGGGTGTGTTATCTGTTGTTTGCTACCACTGTGTTGAGTGTTACAGTAATGTTGTCTGTTGTTTGCTGCGGGTGTGTTATCTGCTGTTTGCTACCACTGTGTTGAGTGTTACAGTAATGTTGTCTGTTTTTTGCTGCGGGTGTGTTATCTGTTGTTTGCTACCACTGTGTTGTCGAGTGTTACAGTGATGTTGTTTGCTGCGGATTTGTTGTCTGTTGTCTGCTACCACAATGTTGTCGAGTGTTACAGTGATGTTGTTTACTGTGGATGTGTTGTCTATTGTGTGCTACCACTGTGTTGTCGAGTGTTACAGTGATGTTGTCTGTTTGCAGGTATCAGACTTTATCATAGAGAACCCTGGAGATGAAACTGTATTATTTCAAGTTCTTCCACTCTCTCTGTATCCGAACCCTCATACAATCCTAGATCTGCTGGGTCATGGGTGAGTTGCTTGTTGTCATTGCCAGTTGCTACACATCCGGCTGCTTTGCCAATTACTACTACACATCTTGCTGCCTTGCCAGTTGCTACACATCTTGCCACCTTGCCTGTTGCTACACATCCTGCTGTCTTGCCAGTTGCTACACATCTTGCTGCCTTGCCTGTTACTACACATCCTGTTGTCTTGCCAGTTGCTACACATCTTGCCGCCTTGCCTGTTGCTACACATCCTGCTGTCTTGCCAGTTGCTACACATCTTGCCGCCTTGGCTGTTACTACACATCCTGCTGTCTTGCCAGTTGCTACACATCTTGCCACCTTGCCTGTTGCTACACATCCTGCTGCTTTGCCAGTTGCTACACATCTTGCTGTCTTGCCTGTTGCTACACATCTTGCTGCCTTGCCTGTTGCTATACATCTTGCTGTCTTGCCTGTTGCTACACATCTTGCTGCCTTGCCTGTTGCTACCCTGTTGCTACACATCTTGCTGCTTTGCCAGTTACTACACATCTTGCTGCCTTGCCTGTTGCTACACATCTTGCTGCCTTGCCTGTTGCTACACATCTTGCTGCCTTGCCTGTTGCTACACATCTTGCTGCCTTGCCAGTTGCTACACATCTTGCTGCCTTGCCTGTTGCTATACATCTTGCTGTCTTGCCTGTTGCTACACATCTTGCTGCCTTGCCTGTTGCTACCCTGTTGCTACACATCTTGCTGCTTTGCCAGTTACTACACATCTTGCTGCCTTGCCTGTTGCTACACATCTTGCTGCCTTGCCTGTTGCTACACATCTTGCTGCCTTGCCTGTTGCTACACATCTTGCTGCCTTGCTTGTTGCTACACATCTTGCTGCCTTGCCAGTTGCTACACATCTTGCTGCCTTGCCTGTTGCTACACATCTTGCTGTCTTGCCATTTGCTACACATCTTGCTGCCTTGCCAGTTGCTACACATTTTGCTGGCTTTGCCAGTTGCTACTACACATCTTACTGCCTTGCCAGTTACTTCTAAACATCTTACTGCCTTACCAGTTACTACTAAAAATCTTGCTGCCTTACCAGTTACTACTACACATCTTGCTGCCTTACCAGTTACTACTACACATCTTGCTGCCTTACCAGTTACTACTACACATCTTGCTGCCTTACCAGTTACTACTACACATCTTGCTGCCTTACCATTTACTACTACACATTGTCAGAGGCCAGTTCGGCTATGGGAAGCACAACAGATGTCCTATAGTGAATCATCACGTTTGTACGAGTTGACCTTCAGTACAACTCAGTATGTGAACGGACAGCTCGTCCACGCAATAAGCCGTGCCCAGTTTAGAGGCCAGGTCGAATTCACTCAGCTGACACTGAGTGCTGCGGACTGAGCCATGAACTCTGCGGAAATACAAAAGGCTTTGTCCAAGCGGGTTTGAGGAGAGTTGTGTGCGGACAGTTGTGTGCTGGTCGACAGAGAGAGACAGGACGAAAACATTGCGACGAGGTAACGGTTAGGGTAGCAACGGTTAGGCTGAAATAGGATATTCGTATTTAGTGTCTATGATAGGCTGTATTTGTATTTAATGTTTCGTCTAGATAGTATAGAGAGTTAAGGTTCTTTGTGTAGTAGACATTCCATGCAGTATTTGTTTGAGCAGTTAATCGAGGTGACGCACCTTGTAATGGCGATACCACTGCCCTGGCACACTTAGGCCATACACCTTCCGTGTATCGCTGGAGTCCCGTCTTGCAATAGACGGCGGATTGATTGGCACTGAGACACTGCCAGCTAAGAGTCGTGCTCCCCTAGATCCATGGGAGCTGGCCTGGGGTGACTAGTGATTGTAAAGCTGTCATCGCCAAGGCAGTTTCGGATGGGAGCTGCTTAGCCCAGTTGAAGTGTTATACGTCTAATGTTCATTGTACATCAAAGATTATGGTTGTACTCAGCAGGAGTGTCGTCTTAAGTGTGTCTGGGTAGTAGAGTCTGTCAGCTGGCCTACCTAGCAAGCCATATAAAATAAGTAGTGTAGATTAGGTCCCTGACACACATCTTGCTGCTTTGCCAATTGTTACACGTCTTACTGCCTTACCAGTTACTACTACACATCTTGCTGCCTTATCAGTTACTACTAAACATCTTGCTGCTTAGCCAGTGGCTACACATCTTCTGCCTTGCCTGTTGCTATACATCTTGTTGCTTTGCCTGTTGCTACACATCTTCTGCCTTGCCTGTTGCTACACATCTTACTGCCTTGACAGTTACTACTAAACATCTTCTGCCTTGCCAGTTGATACTACATATCTTGCTGCCTTACTAGTTGCTGCTACACATCTTGTTGCCTCATCTGTTACTGCTACACATCTTGTTGCTTCACCTCTTGTTACACATCTTGCTGTTTTGCTAGTTGCTACACATCTTGTTGCCTCACCTGTTGCTACACATCTTGTTGCCTCACCTGTTGCTACACATCTTGTTGCCTCACCTGTTGCTACACATCTTGTTGTCTCACCTCTTGCTACACATCTTGTTGCCTAACCTCTTGCTACCCATCTTGCTGCCTTGCCTCTTTCTACACATCTTGCATATTCTCTTGCTACCCATCTTGCTGCCTTGCCTCTTGCTACCCATCTTGCTGCCTTGCCTCTGGCTACACATCTTGCCTCACCTCTTGCTGCTACACATCTTGCTGCCTCACCTCTTGCTACCCATCTTGCTGCCTCACCTGTTGCTGTTACACATCTTGTTTCCTCACCTCTTGCTACACATCTTGCCAGTTGCTACACATCTTGTTGGCCTTGCCTATTGCTACAACACATCTTGCTGCTTAGCGATTGTGGAGCTGATTGCACCAGTCTTTAAAAACACTAGACTACAGATTCTTAGTTGGTCACAGCTTATACTATCTGCCAGAGACTAGATAAAAGATCCTGGCCTGTTTACGAGGCATCAGAGGCATGCATTTATACAAAGTCTCCAACAAACATGACTGGATGGATACTCACACCAAATGGTCTCTGCAAGACATTGTGTCATATTGCAACATGTTCACGTTTTTCAGTGTAGGAAACACGCACACACACACACACACACACACACACACATATATATATATATATATATATATATATAAATATATATTTATATATATATATATATATATATATATATATATATATATATATATATATATATATATATATATATATATATACATATATATATTAATATATATATTAATATATATATATATATATATATATATATACATATACATATATATTATTCATATATATATATATATATATATATATATATATATATCAAGAACAGTGTGTCATATTCCAACATATGTTCACGTCTTCCAGTGTAGGAAACACATATATGTATGTATCTCCCTGAAACTTGGCACTAGAACTGTGCTCCAAAATTGAATTATGCTGCCAACAGAGACGCAGTCTGGCCGGATCCGACCTGAATAAAGACAAAGCTGTAGGGCACACAGGAAGATTTGGACTGCACAATATCTTTTATCAAGGCTAAGAGCCTTCTGCTGTACATTTTCTGACAGAAAGATCTAAGAAGAAGAAGAAGGGGGAAGAGGGGGAGGGTATGTCTATTCTTTTCCCTTTACAAAGGGACCCCTCATAGGGAGCATTATATGAATTATCTGCTATGCTCTATGTCTGTGTGCTCACTGCTGGTTTCTTATCTTTTGCAAGCCTCAGCCAGGACCTCACAGATTACGTGGACACTGATGATACCAATACTTTTGTGCTGTATGACCTGGAGCCCATATCTGTAAGAAGTACTGCTGTGTCATATGTTGTGTTGGATGTCTTGTACATTTTTGGAACTGTAATTATGTGTACAAACTTGTCTTGTTTTCTCTCTCTGTCAGAATTACTTTAATTCATATAGATGTATAACAATAAATAAATAAGATAACTATCGCCAAAAGTTTCTTTGAGTAAGGCATTAGGAAAAATCATACTTTAAAGGTTATTCAGCAGTTTGAATTGGGAAAAAATGTACGTCTGTGTTGTGCCCTTGTTTATTCAGTCATCTCATTGTTGTATCAGTGACATGCCATTCATTGCATTCTCTCATTGTTGTATCAGTGACATGCCATTCATTGCATTCTCTCATTGTTGTATCAGTGACACGCCATTGCTCATTGCATCCTCTCATTGCTGCCTCAGTGACATGCCATTGTTCATTCCATCCTCTCATTGTTGTATCAGTAACATTCCATTGTTGATTGCATCCTCTCATTGTTACATCAGTGACACGACATTGTTAATAACATCCTAATAATAACATATATATACATCAGTAACATGCCATTGTTTATTGCATCCTCTCATTGTTAAAAAATACAATCCTAACCTGCCCAGTTGGATGGCGACAGTACTAACCATGAGGCCCTTGATCCTCAGACACACCCCTAATCCTGGTCTTAAACACAAAAGTGGTAGACACAGTCAGTAATTGGCATTTTTTCGGCAGTTGACATTGTTACATCAGTCCCATGTCATTGCTCACTTTACCCACATTTCCTTTTCCTTTTTTTTTTTTCAGCAGAAGAGTGCAGGTGCTTCGGCAGCAAATTTATCTCAGCATCGGAAGAATGTGGAGAGCACACTGGGTGTCATTCCTCATAAAAAGACCATAGCCGGTTTGCTGCAGCCGGGCGGTAAAATCAAAGTCAAAGTTGGCTTCCAGCCCAAAGATGACCTGGCCAGATCATCTCTTATAGTTATCAGGTGAGTCCTGCTATTTCCATGTTGTCTGTCATAGAATGTAAGCACTCTGTCCTCGTCATAGGGGTCAGAGAGTTGAAAATTTTTTTTAAAGCATGTTAGGTTACAAGATCAAACAAAAGTTATCCCTTGTGGATTCAGAATGCCCAGGTTTTTATGGGGGAGGGATAGACACCCCCCATCCCCCCCCCCCCTTTTCCCCTAAAAAAAGCATGACTTAAAAGGTGACTATTTGAGGATTTGCCGAAATTTGTATAGTTGGGCTGATAGGCACAGATATCACAGCCTAGCTGTAAACCACAACACATTGTGCTAACATAAGATAACGAGGAATAAAATATTTCAGAATCTAACTTTAATTTGTGTAGGAAATTAGTGCAAACTTTAAATTGTCACCATATGGGGACAGGGTGAAGGTGTCTGGGATCAGTTTGATGATGCTGTGGGGCAGTATATATATCGTCAAGGCCGACTTTTAATCAGGTAACAGCTGGCATCTTGGACAGCCAAAAAGAGCAACCAAGAGGTTTTGAAAGAGGCGGGCGCCCGAAGACAACTTTTCACAGACATCAGAAGGAGACATCATTTTTCTGCCATGTTATGAGAAGGAGGAAAATGGATAATGTTGTGACTATTGGAAAGATCTGTGGAAGGAGGGATAGAGGAAGACAACGAGGGAAGATTCTTGACAGTCTTGTTGCATGGGATGGAGGTGTGTCAGCATATGAACTGATACATGCTGCAGGAGATCGCAGATTGTGGAGAGGCATGATCGCCCACGCCAGCTGGCAAGGCACCTGATGATGATGATGAATACTGGCACCCTCACTATGGGAACTCACTCTTGTTTCGGCCACTGAAGAAAGAAGACAGAGCACCTATGAGAATGTTATGAGTGCAGAGATGTCAGTTCTGGATTGGATTCAGTCATGTTGACACATACCAGTTAGTTGTCTGTATCATAACATTATGCCCACTCTGTGTATGAATGACAGCCATTTTTACCCCCTTATAATGTTTCTTTGCACTGTCATTTCAGGAACAATCTGACCATTATAGATGCAGTCGTCGTCCAGGGTCAGGGGCGCAGAGGTGAAATGCGGTTCAATAATAAAAAGCCAGGCTCTCACTCAGCCTTAACCTTTGAGATGACAGAAAAGCATCTCAAAAATTGTGACAGTAAGTTGTAAATTTGTTCGGTTATTTTCTTTCATTACACAGATCCAAGTATGTGTAGGGCAAGCACACACACACACACACACACACATATGCGTGCACATACACACACACACACACACATGCGTGCACATACACACACATGCGTGCACACACACACACACACACACACACATGCGTGCACACACACATGCGTGCACACACACATACACAAGCAGAGAGAGAGATGACATTTTTGACCCCAGTCATTCTCCACAATATAGAATCACATTTAGCAGGGGGAGCAGTTGTTTCAAACACTTTTTTGATGTAGCTGAGGTTTTTCTATCAACAGACTTTTATTGTTTAAAAATTGTATGTTAGAATCTCTATAGCTAGTGTCTCAAAGCAGCCGGGTCGATGTCTTGTCAGTAGACTGGCCAGCTTTAAAAAAATTTATGATGAAGGACAAGTTTTTCAGGGACTTGAGTGGTGCACACACATCCGTTTTACAGATCTGGCTTATCTGTATGCAGACTGTTGGTCCCTTTCTTCTCGGTCAGATGCACTCCTAATTCAAAGAAAACGTAGACCCCCATCTACTTTACCCAGGCTCCTGGTTTGGAACCAGTTTCTAGGGTGATCGCCGAGATCATAAGTGCTGGTCCTGGTGTTCCACCATGTGTAGTCTCCCTGTCTCCCTCTTAAAATGTTCAGTCGATCTTGTTACCTTTATTTTACAGACATTTTGCAAGTTGCCTAATTTTAGAGACATTTTGCAAGATACCTAATCTTGGAGTCATTTTGTAAGATACCTAATTTTAGAGACATTTAGCAAATTTCCTAAATTTTGAGACATTTTGTATGTTACCCCATTTTAGAGACGTTATGCAAGATACATAATTTTAAGGACATTTTGCAAGATACCAAGTTTTGGAGACATTTTTCAAGATGCCTAATTTTAAGGACATTCTGCAAGTTAACTAAGTTGGGAGACATTTCACAAGATACCTAATTTTAGAGACATTTTTCAAGTTACCTAATTTTAGACACGTTTTGTGTGATACCTAATTTTAGAGACATTTGATGTTTAGTTATCTTCATTGATGTTTATTTTACTCATGTTAGTCATTGAAAGAAAATCCCAGCACATTACTACAAATATGTTCTTATAGTTGGAGTTTTGAAATCTTGTCTAGCTGAAATCAAGAAACAAAACAAAAACATGATGCCAAATTTTACTGTGCGCCGGCCGTTCACGCTGAGGAACACCGGAGAGCTGCCATTTTATATCCATGGATTCAGCATCAATGAGCTGCCTTGTGAAGGCTATGGATTCAAGGTTCTAGATTGTTCTGGGTTTGAGCTGCCCCCAAATTCAAGTCGTAAGATCAACATAGCGTAAGCCATTTCTGTCGTTGGTGTTCTTTTTTGTTTGTCTTGTTACAAATTTTGCCTCATGTTGTTGTTTTGTTTCATTCCAATTGTACAGAATAATTGTAGATATTTCCCATACTAATGCAATAATGAACAATTAGTCAGTATCGTGTGCTGCACTAGTAAGTGTGTGAATGATTATATTTCATCATCACCCATGATCCGTAGAGACTGAATTGATGTTCTCTTTCCTATATTGCATCATATTGCCATTCCAATCAGCATTTTTCGATAATTTTCTCTTTTGTTCATTTCCCTTGATGTTTGCCACTTATTGTGAAGCTTTTAAGTTTGCCAGTCTCTTCTATTTCTTCTTCTGCTTCTTCTTCTTCTTCTTCTTCTCCTTTTTTTTTTTTTTAGGTAGTCTTTTATATATATATTTTATATTCCCATATATATATATATATATATATATATATATATATATATATATATATATATATATATATATATATATATATATATATATATATATATATATATATATATACGCACACACACACACGCACGGGACACACGACACACATATATATAAAATATATATATATATATTTTTTTTAATATATAGATGGAAGGAAGGCTATGCTTGAAACATTTCCCTCTCTCTATGTATGCATCTTTCTTTTTGTCAGATATACCATTCCTAATTTGTGATACGCTTATTTATTATGTTGTCTTCATCTCTTCAGTTATTTCTATGTTAATGATTTCTTTGAAATGGGTGAGTATGATGATTATGGTGTCAACCTATATTGCGTGTCTAAGACCTACCTCGTATTGATGAAGCTCTAGCACTTCAACAGTTTATGCAGTGAGGTTTAGTATTTTTCCCCCCAGTTTTCTTTGGCATAGACTTATTGGGGAACACTCTAGTACATCATATTCTTTAGTCTATCATATTCTTGTATGTGGCAGGGTCTGTGTGTGATTGCTTTATAATCTGGTTGATTTGTAGTCTGACTGATGTCATATACTCTTGGGGCCTGTAACTGGTGCCTCAGTAGATGAATGATAAGATTGATGTGTGATTTGAATGATTTCTGGTGTGATCAGTGTCAGAATGGATTTATGTGTGGTGTAACAAATGTGTGATGTGAATGATTTATGGTAGGATCATTGCCTGAATTGATTGATGTGTGATATAAGAACCGTGTAATGTGAATTGTAATTAATGCCTGAATGCGTTTATTTGTGATATGACAGATGGTAATGATGGTTGGAGTTTTAAATGCTTGTATAGAAAAAATAATATGATGTAAAAGTGATTAAGCCTACTTAGATGTGTGACATGACAAATGTTTAATGTTGTTGTGTATTCCACCCACAGATTCACTCCAGATTTTACCATGTCCCAGATTCAGCGAATGCTGACAATTCACACCAGTTTAGGGCCGCCCGCCCACGAGGCCAACTACTCACTACAGGCCATGGTGCCCTATGATCTTCTCTCCCAGTGTTCGGCAGCCCTGCCTCGCCCCAACTGGGAACCTTATCTGTACTACGTGATTGTTTTTCTCATGGCCATAATCATTACGTGCATTATGGGCCTGGCATATGTCGAATCCGACAGGGTCCTAGCAGATTATATACGTAAAAAGTTGCGGGCCAGCAATGGCACGCTGACGTTCGACAAAGGGAAGATATTTGATTTAAAATACGTTGGTGCACTAGTTTCAAACTCAGTCCCAAATAATAACAACACGCCCACACCGAGTGCCCCTGCGGGAAAAAGTACTGTCACAAATATTACCAGTCAAATACCGAATGGTCGGCCTTTACTGAATGGGTACATTGATTCTGAGAAAGATAAAGGAACATTGAGTCAGCTTCACTGTCATGCAAGTAGTATTCTAAACGCACCAGCAGCATCTTCAGTAAAGGCGAGTACACATAATGGCAGCAGAAACCTCAAACATACTTACTTAGGCAGTCTTTTTAAGGTGGTCAAGAACTTTTCATTGTTTAAATATTTTAATTCTCCCAAGAAGGTTCCGCCCGTTCAGTCGGAGAAGCCCACAACTAAAGACTCTGGCACATCGCCACCCAGCCCGGTACAGAAACCCACTGCAACAGTTGCCGCTTTGAGGCAAGAGCCGGCAGTGACCACCACAAATTCTAATCTTCACGAGAACAACATACTTTCAGAGAAATCCATACCGGTCAGTAGCAGTTACTCATCACGTGGCCGCAAAGGCAAGCTCAACGGCCGTCGTCAGATCATAGTCGATGCTTCTGGTGATACCACTTCTGACCAGGCTTTAAAGAAACTTCGAGAGAATAAAGATCAGCCTGCACAGGACTTGAACCACACCAAGCGGAGCACCACAGCCCTGATTGATGATTTTGCTGAGGCCCCTGTAAGCAAGTATAATTCTGCCATGGACCAGCTCGATGAATTGGATGATATTGATGTCAAGTTGGATATGTGCACTTCTAAAGTGGGTGAGTTCCCTTTGGTTTCACATGTATCATTTGTGTGTGTGCTATCACCATTTAAAACATGGTTTCATTTATATCAATTTGCATATAGCTAGCGACAAACTATTTATGTCAGTTTCTGTCAGCGGTAAAGGAATCTTTTCCATACCGTCGGGCATATAGGGCTAGACCAATATTTTTTAGACCACTCGGCAGTTGATGATGTGGTCAGCTTCACACTAGCCACTTTTACTTTCCATGACTTTTCCTGGTACCTACTTAAAGCTTGGTTTGTCTAGGAGACAAGCAATTTTTTAGAGAGAGCAGTTTGAATCCATGACCTTCACATCCGCATGTCTAGCCACTACACCCTGTCTGTGGTGACACTATTATTTTAATCAGTTTGTGTTTCTGCCACTGGTGACAAAATATCATTTATATCAGTTTGTGTTACTGCCACTGGTGACAAAATATCATTTATATCAGTTTGTGTTACTGCCACTGGTGACAAAATATCATTTATATCAGTTTGTGTTTCTGCCACTGGTGACAAACTATCATTTATATGTTTGTGTTACTGCCACTGGTGACAAAATATCATTTATATCAGTTTGTGTTACTGCCACTGGTGATAAAATATCATTTATATCAGTTTGTGTTTCTGCCACTGGTGACAAAATATCATTTATATGTTTGTGTTTCTGCCACCGGTGACAAAATATCATTTATATGTTTGTGTTTCTGCCACCGGTGACAAAATATCATTTATATGTTTGTGTTTCTGCCACTGGTGACAAAATATCAATTATATCAGTTTGTGTTACTGTAACTGGTGACAAAATATCATTTATATCAGTTTGGGTTACTACCACTGGTGATAAAATATTATTTATATCAGTTTGTGTTTCTGCCACTGGTGACAAAAAATCATTTATATCAGTTTGTGTTACTGCCTCTGGTGACAAAATATCATTTATATCAGTTTGTGTTTCTGCCACTGGTGAAAAAATATCATTTATATCAGTTTGTGTTTCTGCCACTGGTGACAAAATATCATTTATATCAGTTTGTGTTTCTGCCAACTGGTGACAAAATATCATTTATATCAGTTTGTGTTTCTGCCACTGGTTACAAAATATCATTTATATCAGTTTGTGTTACTGCCACTGGTGACAAAATATCATTTATATCAGTTTGTGTTTCTGCCACTGGTGACAAAATATCATTTATATCAGTGTGTGTTACTGCCACTGGTGACATAATATCATTTATATCAGTTTGTGTTTCAGTCACCGGTGAAAACACGATATCATTTATTTTTGTGGCATTGAAAAGTTGAGTGATAACAGGAATGTTGGACATAAATTGAGGCAAGGTGAGATCAGCAGGGAAAATGTTGAACAGTGTGGCATCGAAGCATGGAGTAATACATGTTGACAAAATGGTTGGGAGAGTACCTGGCTAGAATAGAAGGATATAGACAGACAGCGTGATCAGTGCTACCTGTCACAGGCTGTAAGAAAAAGAGCTAAATTCAAAAGTTATAATGCAAACATATTGTTATCTCCTCCATCCGTGGTTCACCCTTAAACAGAGTAGTTGGCCTGCTATGTTGTCTTTTCTAGCTAGGTTGCAATATATGCAACTTTTGTCTGAACCTATCAGCAAATCCTTAGTTAAAAGTTGAGAGAGTCAATTTCATTGCACAGGGTTTTATCCCGTGTGACGTGGTCTAACTCTGCAGAACAGCTAAACATTTCAGTATGTGTTTCTATCACCAGTGAAAATATAAAATCATGTTCTTTTAAGTGATTGGGGAAAGGGGGGGGGGGGAGGTAGAGTGATAATAGGAAAGTTGGAAGTAAATTGAGGCATGGGAAGACAAAGAGGGAAGATGTTCTGTGGCTGCAAAATTCTTAATTAGTTGCCTTTTATGATATGCTTGTTAAGGAGCGGTGGGTCTGTTCTTCCTGCCTCTCATAAATAGGGTCACGGGATGTACACAGAGAAAATATTGAATAGGCATGCAGGGTTCTGGTTTACAGGCATGCAGGGTTTTGGTTTACAGGCATGCAGGGTTTTGGTTTACAGGCATGCAGGGTTTTGGTTTACAGGCATGCAGGGTTTTGGTTTACAGGCATGCAGGGTTTTGGTTTACAGGCATGCAGGGTTCTGGTTTACAGGCATGCAGGGTTCTGGTTTACAGGCATGCAGGGTTTTGGTTTACAGGCATGCAGGGTTTTGGTTTACAGGCATGCAGGGTTTTGGTTTACAGGCATGCAGGGTTTTGGTTTACAGGCATGCAGGGTTCTGGTTTACAGGCATGCAGGGTTCTGGTTTACAGGCATGCAGGGTTCTGGTTTACAGGCATGCAGGGTTCTGGTTTACAGGCATGCAGGGTTCTGGTTTACAAACAGACGTAGAAATGAGTCATTGATTCTGTTCACATTAACAGGGAAACCCCGCACAGGCAGACATGTCAAATCCAAGAACAAGAACGATATCAACAAAGAGAGAACTCTCCTGTGTCATGATGGTACTTTAGCTGATGATGGAGATGATGTCTCCTCCACGACCACAGAATCCTCTGCAGGAGATGCAGATGATAAGGTAATTTGCTGAGTTGCAGGTAGAACTAGGTTAAGGTTTAGATGAGGGATCAACATCTTGGCACAAGGGTGGTAACTAAGTGTTCCGTTCTACTTTTAACCCAAGCCTGATTCTGAAAAATCTCAGCTCTGTGCATGAACTCCGCAGCACCAGTGAGGATCCTGAAATACTTAGGGTAGATTTTTAACTCCAAGTTTTGCCCAGGCAGCACCATAAGGCTACTTTTTCATTTTCCAACTGCCAGAGGATTTTTTTTTACCTGCGCAACTTCACATCTTTTACACTCCAGTCCCAGAAAGGTAATCCTATTGAAATTGCTCCTTGTTTGTGTTGGATTGATACACGTCATTAAATTTTGAATGTGGGATTAATAGTCTTCGGAATCTGTTTCTGTCAAATTTAAAAGGACCTCAGTTATTGTATGAAAGTGCTTTCTCTGTGGTTTCAGATTCCTATTATGGGGAAAACAAGATTAGATCCACTGTCTCTCCAACAGACATATTGTAAGAGTAGACTAGTTTAGGGCTTTCTTCAAAGTCGGAGTGTATTTGCCTGAGAGGCAAGGAACCAACAGACAAACCAGATCTGTGGAACAGATGTGCATGCAACACTCAGGTTCTTTAACAAGACCAAAGTCTAGAAGTGGATGAACAACCAGAACTTTCCGCCAGAGGTTATATACAGTTGGCGAATGTGAAGAAGAAGAAGTATGAAAGTTCATACTGCTTAGCAGAATGTTAGTTCACCTTCCTGTTTTTACACATGATTGGAGTTGGACTTGGCCTGCTTGACTCTGCCAGTTTGTATGCAGGTGTTAAAACTTGTTTGTGAAAGATTTTTTCTGCACTCTCAAATTTACAGGGATCAGTAAAATCTTTGAAGTAAAATATTGTATATGTAACGAAAAAACAAAATTGAAGATATTTTTCTCTGCACCCTATAGTTGTAGAGAAGTAATGAATTTGGTCATGCAAATAAACATCATATACAGTGTTAATTTTCAGCAGATCCACAAGATATCAGACAGGAATCCTTCTCCTCTTTGTTTAGGTTTGTGGCAGCAGTGAAGACAGTGACAGTAACAAATTAAGACAGTATTTGTGGCAGCAGTGAAGACAGTGACATTAACAAATTAAGACAGTATTTGTGGCAGCTTTTTGATTCTCCTTTCTTCCTTTTCATCTGTGGCTAGAGATCATCATCATTTACCTTGCCAGATATCATACACATTTTTGTCAATCCACAGATGTTGATCTTTGATGGTTTTTCAGTCAGCTCGCCCAGTGTGGGTTTGGCAGCCCCATTTTTGGGGAGAACAGAATAGATCATCTGCCCCTTTAAGCATGTCCTAAGAGTGACTAATTATGGGTGTTGTCAGTAGAGTTTATTGGTCTGACAAAGATTTAACAAAATTAACAAAACATCTTTTCCCCCCTTCATTATGCCAAGAAAGGAGATGTCTGAGAAGATCTGTACCAGTGGCCAGAAGGTAAAAGACAGGAATTAGGTTGTAAGAGAAAAGTGGCATAGAATTACATACAAAAACAGATGAAAAGAGAAGGATGTAAAACTGCGAGGTAGACCTAGTACAAAATGGAAAGATAATATCAGAGAAACTCTTCAACAACACAATCTGTCTTTGGTCAAAACCCTCATGGTAAAAAAGGAAATGCAGAAGAAGAAAATTATCACAAGGAAAGTAGAGGAACTGCATAGCAAGAAAAAATTTATATATTTTTTAATTTTGCAAATGTGTAATTTTTTTTTTTTTTTTTTCATTCTAGAATTCGCTGAACCAAGACAATACTTCCGACATTACCACCTCCATTGAGAGCAGCTCTGCCAGCAGCAAGAGATGGAGGAAAGGCTCCAACAGACACATGGAACGTCTGGTTGTAGCCACTCATGGAGGCGAGCTGGTTGAGGATGATTCCAACTTTGAAGTGACTTCCAAATCCAAGGCCCACCGCAAGATTAGAGTCAACAAGGAGCTGTTTGGAGGAGACATCATGATCCCCAGGTTTGTCTTCTAGGCTAGGTCATAGTCACAAAGTCAGGCGAGGATTTCTAGACTTGAAGTTTCACCAAATCCTTCCAGACTAGGTTTCTAGACTGGCTGTATAAGTCATGGTCACCAAGTATGGTTTCTAGACTAGGCTGTATAAGTCATGGTCACCAAGTATGGTTCTAGACTAGGGCTGTATAAGTCTAGACCAAGTATGGTTTCTGACTAGGCTGTATAAGTCATGGTCACCAAGTATGGTTTCTAGACTAGGCTGTATAAGTATAAGTCATAGTCACCAAGTATGGTTTCTAGACTAGGCTGTATAAGTCATGGTCACCAAGTATGGTTTCTAGACTAGGCTGTATAAGTCATGGTCACCAAGTATGGTTTCTAGACTAGGCTGTATAAGTCATGGTCACCAAGTATGGTTTCTAGACTAGGCTGTATAAGTCATGGTCACCAAGTATGGTTTCTAGACTAGGCTGTATAAGTCATAGTCACCAAGTATGGTTTCTAGACTAGGCTGTATAAGTCATGGTCACCAAGTATGGTTTCTAGACTAGGCTGTATAAGTCATGGTCACCAAGTATGGTTTCTAGACTAGGCTGTATAAGTCATGGTCACCAAGTATGGTTTCTAGACTAGGCTGTATAAGTCATGGTCACCAAGTATGGTTTCTAGACTAGACTAGTCTAGTCAGACTAGGCTGTATAAGCATAGTCACAAGTATGGTTTCTTAGGACTAGACTGTATAAGTCATCACCAAGTCATAGGTCACCAAGTATGGTTTTCTAGACTAGACTGTATAAGTCATAGTCACCAAGTATGGTTTCTAGACTAGGCTGTATAAGTCATAGTCACCAAGTATGGTTTCTAGACTAGACTGTATAAGTCATGGTCACCAAGTATGGTTTCTAGATAGACTGTCTAAGTCTAGGTATGGTTTCTAGACTAGGAGTAAAGTCATAGTCACCAAGTATGGTTTCTAGACTAGGCTGTATAAGTCATGGTCACCAAGTTATGGTTTCTAGACTAGGACTGCTATAAGTCATGGTCAGAAGTATGGTTTCGACTAGGCTGTATAGAAGTCATAGTCACCAAGTATGGTTTCTAGACTCATGTCTAGAAGGTTCCTGTTTGGTTTACTAGACTCATTTCGAAGGTCTTTGTGAGAAGTTTGTGGCAGTAAAAAGAAGTGGGCAGTAAGCTGACTTGACTAACCCTTCGACTGCTACGTTCCCGGAAATAGTTGTCTGCCCTGTGCTAAGCAATTGTTGAAAAAAAAAAGTCTCTGCTGTGCGCAATACTTTTCTATCTTCTAAACGCAAAAGATGCGTTAGCCGCTGGTGAGGCTATGTTTTGTACACCTAAAAAATTTTACCCTGGGAAGTGTGTCGTGTTTGGTCCGAGTGGTGACAAGTCAGCAGGTACGATGGGTTTGCCCCACAACCTTGGACTAACGGAGCTATCACCCTTGGGGGGGGGGGGGAATTAATGAAGGAACTGTTCCCAGTCCGTATCCCAAAATTTGATTGACGAAACCTACCACTGCTGCCACTTTAATCATATTTACTGTAGTCACCATGTATTACATACCAAAATAATTTTAAAAAATATCAAATACTCAGTCGCCCGTTGCTGAAAAGTAGCAGGAACTCAAAGGAAAATTTATCAATTAATTAAAAAAAAAAAAAAACAAAACTTCGGGGGTTGAACACACGACCGTCTGATCTAAGGCGAACGTGATACCATTTACATTATGCTACGCTTGGACGCATTGCGCTGTGTAAATGATCATAATGAATGATGTTGCGCAGACTATCAATAATGTGTCTAAGTTTGTAGTCTATCGCCGCCTGCATTGAGCACCGTTGTCTAAGAAATGTTGTAGACTCTCAACAATAGTAAAAATATGGTCCCTCGACATTATTTTACGGAAGTTTTTAGGGCAAACAGTCTTTGCCAAGTACTCTATTTTGAGTTCTTTGTTCTAAGCCTTAGCAGACAGACAGAAAAAAAATTAGTTCGTCCGATCTGTGCTGTCCATTGGGAAAAAAGGACGAGAAATTTTAGTGAATCTAAACTGTTGAATTTACAGTAGCAGAAATACAGATAGAGCTGGAGTCATCACAAAATCATGCACTACTGGTTTCAAACTGATACGAGTTCATCAAGATAACTGATCAATTTACTTGCCGTTTTGATGGCGCTTCATTGTCGATGCTCTCTGATTCCCGACGATTGAGCGACTCGGACAGGCAAACAAGCTTTTTTTGGGACACGCCGGTTTCAGCAGTCGATACGGATGGCCTAGTCAAAATCTTCTTGCTTCCACATGTCAGAAAGATACACATTCAAAGTCAATCTATCTATCACTTCTTGGACAGAAAAATCCATTCAATTCTTCATCAACTTTAACAAGTTTTCTTGCCATTTTGTACTAAGTGTAGAATAATCCAAAGGGAGCACAAAATATATATCAGGGCACAAAAAATACCATTAGAGTCACCGACCAACAGTGTCACCTGGTAAACCAAAGCAACGGGATAACGCAAAATGCAGTAGTAAACACGCCTTAAACACACCTAAAAGGACGTTGCCAGTCGCTTTTAAGTAATATGTAAAATGGGTCAGTTTAAATCTCAAATATAGCTAATGTATATTGCCCTTCAGCACAGTAAAATACGATTGGTAACAGAAAATCTGTAAGGAAAAGCCAAAAAACGGCATTTAGGACGGTCCATAGCACTGGGAGGTCAAGAAAAAAAAATAACGTCCAAAGATAGGGCGTAGCAGCGTACGGGAAATCGGGAAAAAGACGTCCATAGCAGCGAAAGGGTTAAGGACAGAAAGACCATCTCTCGTGATGGACTGGACTTAACAGTAGTGAAGATGGGTCATGTGGTGATGCGACAGGAGAGAATCACTGGGACCTTGACATGACTAGAAGTCGACTTGGGGGGGGGGGGGGGGTTTGGAGTTTTGTGTTTGTTCTGGGTGTTGGGTGTTGCTTGCTGATGCTTATTGGAAAATTCACTAATGTTCAGGCAGGCAGTCAGTCCACAACAACTTTAGGAGACAGATGAAGTGAATGAAAGTACAGTGCAGTTCTATAAGAAAGTGTGTTAGCAGTCATGTGTAGATTTATTTAAGTACACTAATGAATAAACTAGAACGGTAACCTACATTAGCTGTAATTATTCGCATTAGTGAAAGTACTGTGTGGGAGTTGGGATTTGACAGGAGGCCACCCCTAACTGGGATTTGCATGAAATCCATCGGTGAATGAAGGTCCCGTCTGGCGATACATGCCTGTTGGTACCGCAAGTGTATGAGTGACGTAGGAAGTTTAAAAGACTATAAAGTGGATCATGACAGTCAATATTCCTGTGCGGTTAAAAAAAAATGCATAATTAACCTATGGCACTTTGGTACTCAAAAAAAAAGAAAAGAAACGCATAACTACTCAAAGGAACCTACTTTTGCCATTCGCAATCTTTGTAATATAATAAGTGAAATTGTTCAAATTGCATTAAATACCATAGGGTTGAACCAATTCATTGACAGTTATTTTGCATCAGGGTCGTTAATTTGATTTTAGGCGTACGTGCTTTCCCGTCAATTAATAAAATCATGCCATTGGATAACGAACTGTATTTCTTACTCGAAAGATACCATCAGATAACAGTTTTTTTAAATTTATTTTTTAATTTTAAATAGTATAAATTGGGATCTGAAAGACAAGATTCCAAGTTAAGGATAAAAGATTATTTGCCTTTGAGGGCCCT
>CAJHNH020008536.1:353621-564600 GCA_905116865.2 Candidula unifasciata
ATAAAAAAAATTCTTAAATTTGTGAGCAAATAGTGCAGGCAGTGGAGACCTGAGATCGACTCCAGTTGAGTTACACAGTTCCAGGCTGGTGAATGGACAGGGAAGATATGGTCCCTTTACATGCCACTGGCTCAACAGGCATGTGAGGCTTGACTTATAGACCAGTTGGCACTGTGTGAGTGATGGGGTCAGCATCACATTGAGCCCCTTTACTTCCCAGGACTTTTCTGGTACTTTTTTAAGGCTAGATCTGCCTGGGAACCAAGATCATGTGTGAAAAACATCCATCTTGGTGCAGAATTGAACCCACAACTTTCAGATCCCCTGGCGATAGTCTAGCCGCTACACAGTGTTTCGACTAAGGAATGGCTAGTGAGATTCTGATGACTCTCTCTTTTAATGCTAGTACCACTCTGGACGAGGCTCACATGACCACAGAGGTGCAAATGGGCTTTATACCTTGGCTTGCAAACACTCCCATGTGGACATCAATCAGTAGTAATGAATTAAAAACCCTTTGGTGGTATGATCATTTTTGTGTGTGGTAGAAAATGAAACAGTGTGGGATGGAGCTTCGGGTTTGTCAGTGCTGTTTTATCTTCATGATTACTGTTAGTTTTTATAGTCAGGGCTGTACTCTAAACAAACCAAAAATACCACTAAGAATTATTTATCAATAACTTTACGTGCCTGACAGATTAGAATACTCATTAATGCTAGAGTAGGACATTTACTAAAGTCAAACAACATTCTGACATCTACAAATAGAATATTACCACTGTCAAATGTGCTGTTTTTCTCTGAGTGCCTTGTTGACTGGTGTAGGGCTGTTGTTTAACCACCACCTTCATTCTTCTGCTTCTTCTTGATTATTCATCCAAGTGATGTGATTGCATTGTGCTTGTTTACAACATAGCTGCGATAACTGCCTTTCGACCGACACATCCGACTTTGTTGAGTATCTGTTCACCTTAGCCGTCCTTAGTTGGTTTTGTGCGACACGACCTAGCCTTATTTGTGCCATGTCCTCTTGGTCTCTTTATCGACAGTTGTTGCCAGGTTTCCTGATCTTTAGGTGATCTTCTTTTCGGGACACTTCTCATGTCCATAGTTACTTGCTCCCAGGCTCTCTGGTACTGCTGATGAGTTCATATACTGTCTTATTATGCCATGGTATAGGAGGTTCTGGCCAGTTCACTTTCTGGAATCCTCTGTCTGTTGTGTTTAGTCATTTTGATCAAATCTCTCAATGTATTCTGTTTTATGATAAGTAGCTGTTTTCCCTGACTGTTTGTGGTAAGTTTCCTTTATGGCATGACTTCTTTTAGAACACAGGTTAGCGGAGTAATTACTGTTCTCTAAAGCCATACTTCTGTGGCTGTAGTAGTTATGTTGTTCTCAACTCACAGCCTCATGGTAATATTGATTTTGTATATTACTGAAGACTGTTAATTGTGTCTGATTATAGAATAGTCCATATGAATTACTGCAGTTTCGGGTCAGAGGTGAACGTTTACTGTATTTGTTTAAAGTACTGTCCCCAAAAAAAGATAACATCCTGGTGGACGTAACACTGTCTATGTGTAGTCAACAGTATCATCATGATCATCATCATGTGCCCTGCTAATTGGCATAGGCGCTCCTGCATCTCCACAGATCATGATCCCTGGTTGCCTGGAACAGCTTTCTTGACGATATCTCTCCATGCCATTGTTTCAGCCCAACCAGCATCATCTCTCTTGGTCTGCCTCTACCCCTCTTTCCACTGATCTTTCCAGTTGTCACGATGTTTTCCAATAACTCTCTTCTCATTACGTGGCCAAAGAACGTTTGTCTCCTTTTTATTGTTGTATATAGAGATCTACTTTCAGTAGCTTCTTCGTTAAGAGTATAGATCACTCAAGCCAGACCCTGATGTGTCTTATCACATATATTTATCCTTTTATATGCTTTCAGCTTGTCATATGACTAGCCAAGTTTTTAGAATACTTCATTGAAATCTTTGTGTAGCAGTTTCCTTGTTGTACTGTTGAAGACAACTCTGTTGAAACAGCTGGTCTGTTCTCCGTGTGGTGACTGCCTAGTCAGTCTGCTCCCAACAAGGTTCTGGAGGATGTTCACGATGTTGCAGATTTCTGTAGTGCTGTCTATTCTGTTCATTTGTCTAGCCCCAGTCCTGTAATTTATCAATTAATTGTCTTATGCCATGTCTAAAATGAGTGTCTGTTTGATTTTTCCCTCAAATAAGTTTGCTTAAACAGCATTTCACAGAACACTACAACATCCTAATGTTGATTTTTGTCTTAACCTGTTTTGTGTGTAAAATTACAGAAGTTATTAAAGTCTTGATTTATTTAATTGTTTGTTTAGTTTTTGATAGCTGCACTGAAGTGTAACACCATCAAGCTGATATGTATTTGACTGTGTTTCCATGTTGATCCCTGTCTGTTGTTGTCATGCTAGGTATAACCTCTACATTTTTCCAATCGTCCTTGGATGGAGCAGAGCTCTCCTCTGACGCTGGCAGAGAGTCACCTTCCCCTGTTTGGGATCAGCCATGTCTGTTTGAAAGAAACCTAATTCCTGGTTAGCATTTGCTGCTGTTTTTTTCTTTCTTTTTTTAAATTTTATTTATTTTAACTGCTCCTGCCAATTTCCCCCCTCTAGTCTATCTCTGTTTTGTTATAAAATTGGTAAATTTCAGCTTACGAGCTACGTTTTGTCTGTTTGCAGAGATTTAGGGCGCGATACAACAAGCAATTGAGAGCATTGTAGAATTAACCCTAATTGAGTGTTGTTGCACGCAAACTAATGCTCTACCTTATTTCATATGAGAAATATTTGATGCATGGCGCTCTTTAATATGTATTCGAGGTTACTAACAGACGGTAGTTTATGAAACCAAAATAATGGGATTTCTCTTTCTTTGATAGCAGTATAATAATTGTTTAATGCAGTTGATACAATGTGTTATTCAGGGAAGGTAAAAAAAAAAAAATATGACTGTCATTATAATGCACACCATCATTAGAAAAGATTGAGGAAAACACAAATTAGCACTGTGCTTGAGATTTGGTGGTAATTGATAGACAGGGACATTACAATTTCATTGCATTTTGTATCCAATGTACACTTCGTTTTTGAAGTTGCAGTAAATGTTTTCAAAACAAGGGATAGGCAGGTTTTGTTTTGGTTTCATTGCTATGAGTAGTGTTGCTTTAAGTGTGTGTATTTATTGCTGTGTGGTTGCCACCCTCATGCATGTTGTGTTTGTGTGCCATACACATGTCTGTAATAACTCTCAGTGGGAATTGACTCTACTAACACAACTCACATTTTTTGTTTGTTTTCAAGATAATGTTTTGATCTGTGTGTATATATAAAATATATATATATATTTATTTATTTATATAGAGATAGAGAGATACTACACACATCTGCAGCTAATACACACATGTGCAGCTAAGCTCTGTCAGTTCTCTCTCCTCATCCCACCAAACCTCATCCCCACTCTCCAAATCAAGACTTTTAATAGCGTTTGAACCGAGGCTTTAATGTTATTATTTAGATTGATCTACACCGTAATCAGGCGTTGTAGAGTTTGAAGGGTTCCACTTATAGAAACTGTTCATGCATTGTGTCTGAAAACATTAACGTAGTTTCCACGCTCCAACCTGATGTAATAATTTAGCGGTTCCCGACTGGTATTCACAGACTCCCTGGGGGTCCATGAAACAAATTAAAATTTGTGCAGATTTTTTTTTTAAGTTGTAGGGGGGGGGGGGGGGGGTGTGTGTGTGTGTGCAGAGATTATAATAATAGATTTGCAGTCTTTACTAGCTGCTAAAAAACTGAGGGGTCAGAGAGGCAGACCTGTATAAATAACCTGGGTCTGCGGGTTTTATCCAGTTGTGGGAACCACTGTATCTATCTATCAGACGACTGCCGCCATATTTTACTGAGGGGGGGGGGGGGGGAAAGAGGCTGCATGGTCTCGAGGCATGATGTCCGCCTCAAGTGCTAGCTAGAGATTCCGGGTTCAATCCCCGGTAAGGGCTGGGATTTTTTTTACATGGACTTGGACTTCTAGTAATTTCCCCCTGGTCTCTGGATGGTGAGATCGGATGCCCGTGTGCATTGTTGAGCGTGTTAAACAATCCCTTGGCAGTTGGAAATAAAAAATAGCATCCTAACGGCGTTGCCTGGGCAAAATGTGGAGTTAAAAATCTACCCAAAGTATATCAGGATCCTTGCCGGTGCTACAGAGCATGTGCACTGTGCTGGGCTTCTTCGGACTCAGACTTAAGTTAGAAGAACAGAGCACTTATGGATTAATGGGTTACCACCTGTGTGCCATGATGTTTCGTTGTTCAAATCCTCAAACTGAGGAGGATGTTCTTTCAAAATGTGCAGTTAAACATGGTTATGGCTGGAACCCACTTTGAGACAGAAAGATAAGAATGTCATCCTGCAACTCAGTAAGGACAGACAAGGCAAAGGGCCCAGTTCCATGCCATTATTGCATATGGAAGGTATGGTGGCAGGCCCATGTTGTCTTGTTAACACAAGATTGGGTGAGGCAGTTGCTGTGACACCAGTTATCATTACCTCCCAGAAAATGTTCCAGAACTTATGCATGGGACACATCTACTAGTGCTTTTAACCATTGTGCTACCTTCACAGCCAAAATTTCAATGTGTAAAGGACAATTGCCCACACCTCAATGTGTTTTGAGCAAATAGTGCTAGATCTGTGTTTTATAGACCAGTCAGCACTCGGTGAGTGATGTGGTCAGCATCCTGCTGGCTGCCTTTACTTCCCAAGATTTCACCTGGTACCTTTATTAGGCTGGGTCCACCTGGGAGCTAGTGTCATTTTCTTTTCAAAGTCTAACACTGTTTTGATTCGAACCCACGGCTTTTATTTTTGCAGGTGAGCATCTAGCTGCTGCCCCTCGGGTGCTCCCAAAATCCTGCTCCTTAAAAGCCACTGAACTATAATTTATGATATGTTGTCCTGTTAAAAACTGTAATAACGCTACAATGTTTCTCGCTTTATCTCATTGTAATTGTTTTAACTCATGCGGTACCGATCTACCCACAATGCATTTACTGATTACACCCTACATGAGATGCTTTTCAAAACACTTTTTCTCTCACGTAGTGGTTATTAAAATTATTGCCATCCCAAGCATTAGTTAACTCCCTTTGTCCCTTAGTTTTGTCATTTTAAATCTTCTAATCTATAAATGCACTGTTGTAGGTAACAGATACTTAAGGTATCTATGAGTTATACTTGCATGAAACTGTATGAGGTAATATAATCAGTCCTCTTCAAGGGGTATTTATTTCTCAATTAGATTGTCTTCAGTGAAATTATCACTTCACACTAACCAGACAGTTTGATTTGTTTTGTTCCATTGGGCACTTACAGTTTAATTAGTTCAGTGTGTGTGAATGAATGAAATTGAACATCACTAGGACCACACACTGAGCGATTACCACCCAGTGACTAAAGTGCCTGTGCGTCCCAAGTCCCAGAACCCCGGTTTAACCATAAGGTTATATTAGGGCCCCCAAGGGCCCTATCTGAACTCCACTCAGAGTGGGGTTGTTATATTTATAAAATCTGTCCCAGATAGGGACAATTATTAATTTAATATGTCAGTGTAGGTGTAGCACAGGGTTATTCAACTGGCAACCCGCGGGCCAGATCTGGCCTACAGAAGCCTAGCAATCTGGTAGTCTGGTAGTCTTAGTTTCAGCTTCATAGCAAACGGGTCGCCCCATCTTTGCTCCGCTCCTGTGCCAGCGAAAAACACCCAGAATGTTTATCACAGTCCCTTGTGGAAAGATTGACAGACTGCTGTCTCAGCATATCTAGCATACACTCGCATTAACGCATATGGTAGCCATCCGAAGTGCTAGCAATTGACCTGTGGATCAGTGCCAATGGTGTTGTATTAATGACCTTTCAATGCTTCGGCTTGGACCTCTGGCTCTTGACGATCCCTGTTTTTGACCCCTGAGTAACTTAGCTGAATAGCTCTGGTATAGTATAACAGATGATTCTGTAATAACTCTGGTATAGTATAACAGGTGATTCTGTAATGAGGTCGGGACACACATTTTAGTTATATTCTTTAATCACACCTTTTGACATAACTCTGTGTGTTACTTTCATGTAGCATGTTTATTACTATAAATATAAACGGTATACTTCCTACTGCTTTTGATATAACCACACAATGTTGCTTCAGATATAATCACGGGATGCTGCTTTCCATGTAATCACAGGGTGTTTTTTATTTTTAATTTTTATGTTAGCACATATTGTTGCATTTGTGTGTCACAGAGGGTTGCTGAAGTTGAGTGTTGCTAATAATTATGTAGTATCTTTTTCTACAATATGGTATTTATTTTGACCTAATGGTACAGTAAATTTCTTTTGATACAGTGATACAAGATATTTTTTCTTGATGTACTGATAGCAGGGGGTAGGCAACCACCAGCCCCTGGATACCATAAAGTTATGCCACTGTTTCTCCAGGGCACAAGCCTGGGTGTGTTCAATTGGAATACAGGCTGTTACTCAGGTAGCGAATTCTCCCTCTCTACATCGCCGGTAATACCGAGGGAAGAGCCAGTGCCTGTACAGTTTGGCACTGAGGATTTTGCAGGAAGGGCCAGTGCCAGTACAACTGGACACCTAGGATTTTGCTGGAAGGGCCAGTGCCAGTACAGCTGGGCACCGAGGATTTTGCAGAAAGGGCCAGAGCAGCAGTGTAAACTCTGTTGAATCGCCTTATGGATTCCAGCTTTGGATTTTTTTCTCAGGATTTACTTCCTAAGGACTTTGGCTGAATAAGGTATAACCACAAGACAGTGGGATTTAATGAGATCTAATGGCCTCTCAAAAACAATACTGCAGGGCTCAGTAGAGGGAAAGAGGCAGACTAAAAGAAAGACCTGTTTACAGAACCTTACTGACTGGACAGGCCTCAGGCATGCAACCATGAAGTCCATCACAACTGACCGTCAAAGGTGAAGAGAGCCGATCAGACAGTCAACAGAAACTGGTGGCCCAACGACACGCAGTGATATGGGATGATGATGATGAGTGGAGTTTTGAGACCAGTTTTCCTTCTCCTGGATGAGCTGCACTCCTTTACTGACAAGCCTCATCTGATAGCAGCATATTTCTGATATTAAAGCCAAACGCTCTTTTGATATGCCAGGGAAGACATGCCGGGCTATGGTTATAAGGCTCATATTTCTGTGACCACACAGGAAGTTTATGGCCAGTTGGTTGTACTTCTGTTTTTCAGCTTCTGTGGTAGTATAGGCCATCAACCATGGGAAGATCACTGCATTAGTAGGTGGTTGTCCCAATCAACACCATCTGTCACCATCTGCCTCTCTGTCTCTCTGCCCCCCGTTCCCTTTTTCCCCCTCTGTATCTTACATGATGTCTTGTCTTTTTTCTTTTTTGTTGTTGTTATGTTCAAATATTTTGTCTGAAATAGATTGTCCCCTGTGGTGTTAGCATTACTTTATGTTAGCATTACTTTATGTTAAAACTGTGCCTTGTGCACCAACAAATGCTGTTTATATGGAAAGATATTGGGAGATGTGCTGGCCAGTGTTTTGGTTTATTTCTTCAGCTCTGCAGTATGCTTGTTGTTGTTTTAAATACTTAGTTTATAATGCAGGCACCATGATGAGAGTATATTCTCTGCATATTTTGTGTGGATGTTTCACCATTTGTCTCTTGTTGTTTGCCCCTGCAGGTGACCTGAGTGAGTTGTCCCTGCAGACAGAGAGCTTTGCCCAGAAGCACACCCGCCCTGTATTACCCCATTTGGACACTGCATCCGGACACGCAGGTTTCACTAGCACCACCATCAGTGGTGGCAGCAACCTCAGCTTCTTGCCAGAATGTGTCAGCGGCAACCAGCGCTCTGGTAGCTACAGCAGCATTGTCAGCAGCGGCCCGGGTACCAGTGTGGGAGACTCTTTGAGTCACGCCAGCTCTGGCCTGACCCCAAGAGCTCCTGGAGGCGTCATTGGAAGCAATCCTTTGGACAGTGTTCGCTTTGGCACGGCTGGATTTGGGCACTTCACGGAAAATGGATTGCCTGGCATTGTTACTGGAGGTGAGTAAAGGTTGTTTCCCCCTCCACGTATTTAAGATTCTTGTTTTCTTCTTCATCAGTTGTCAACTCCGATGAAAAGTTCTGGTTGTTCGTCCACTCCTGGAATGTGGTCTTGATCCAGAACTTGATTTTTGCACATCCGTTTTACAGATCTGGCTTAATTGTGTGCAGACTGTTGGATCCTCACCTCTACTGGACTTTGATCTTGATCTGCAGCTTGAGTTTTGCACATCCGTTTTACAGATCTGGCTTATATGCATGTATGCAGACTGTTGGTTCCCCGCAGTTTGAAGAAACTGCACCCTTATGGCATTATTAGGGGAGGGGAGCAGAGGGTGTTCCTTGTTCTCCAAAATGGAGCCCCGGAACCGTCACGGGGAGTATTTCAGCCGAAGGGATTGTTTTTGTACTTCATGATATGTGAGAGTACATTTTGTAGTGATGCACCCGAGGCACAGCTAAATATGCCTGGCAGTAAAATGTGAAATATATTATTTATGTCCTCTTTATCCAAATCATACAACGGTTTTGTGACTTTGATGTTAAAGTCAGGGGAAACGGTGAAATTATGTGCCGATTTCAGTTTCATGAATAAGTTTGTCAGGTGTGGCAGTACATTTGGTAAAACAATTTCTTGATTATTGCCTGAAATGTTTGGTTAATATGTAGCTTTGTCTATGGTCATTTTTTAAATCTGTTTCTGTGGTCAATTTTTTAGCTGTGTCTGTGGTCATTATTCTTGTTTTCTTCCTATTCAGAAAAATTCTTGTGTGCTAATACTGTTGTTAATTTTCAGTTAAGGTTTACATTTTATCCATACTTTGTGATGTCTTTAGAATATTTTCTTTATTTTCATACATGGGCATTTTGTCTAACTAGTCTGTATGTAACAAATGAATAAGTCAACTAGAGAGTGAAGTTATAATGATAGGAGGACGTGTGTGATAGCAACGAACAGGTCAACTTGCCAGGAGTTGGTTGGGGGTCTATGCTCCACTGGAGGATAAAGGACAGAGAAAGAAGTAGTATGTGAGTGTTTGTGGGGTACATGTTTGCCAGAACATGTATTTGTTCAAACTAATTTATTGGTTTATAAATGTGTATATGCCTTGGGAAATTCACAGGTATGCCTTCAAGCTGGAGCTGTGGTGTCCATTCAGTTGGCGTTGATTCCAGGTAAGCCTTGCATTTGTTATGATTTGTTTTATTTTAACAAAAACATTTATTTAGTATATAACATATTTATGAGCTAAATGGTTATTTGTATGTTAAGAGTGATTATGTTATTGCTGTTGTCATCGTTACCCTTATTACAGCTGTAGAAGTTCTTTTTATATATGTGTCTTGTCTGTGTGTGTATTGGATCTGTGTGTGTTTAGCGTCTGTGAGTATGTGTTGCGTATGTGTTGGATCAGTGTCTGTGTGTACTTATTGTGTCTGTGAGTATATGTTAGGTCTGTTTATGTTTAGTGTCTGTGAGTATGTCTTGTGTCGGTGTGTATATATATTGTGTCTTTGTGGGTTTTTTGTCTGTGTGTACAAGGTCCAGTGATTAAGTAATGAGACTGATTGTATTATGGCCAACAATGTACCCCGTTAATCACTCTTCTCACGCTCTCCACATGCTCAGAGGTAAATAATATCTTTGAAGCAAAGCATAGAATATAAAGAGGCAACATTCATCTATGATCTGGCAACATTTTATCTCCGCTCGATAAGTAGACAAGAAACAAGCCACCATTTTGTTGACCTAGTCAGAGGTGCATTGTTACATAATCAAAACGGAGCAAAAAGCTAACATTAAATTCTTTTTTAAAATTCAGAAGCGCCATTTAAACAGTTGTAATGATGCAACAAGTTCATGAGGTTAATTGTTTATCTCGTTCTCAAATTTTCAGGTGGTATTTACAATTCAATAGTGGTGTGGAAATAATTACTAATGCACCTAGACCTGGATGCCAAATTTCTGTTCGTAATGATAAACTCATTGCAAAAGTCAGAGAACAGATACAAGAAGATCATTGTTTTAATGTGAGAATGATGGCAGATGAATCTGGTGTTAATAGAGAGACCATTCATAACATTTTAGTGCAAGATTTTAAATTTTAAAAAGTTGCTTGCTGGTTTGTACCACAATCGTTGTCTGAGGACCAAAAACATCAGCGGGTTGAGTACCCAAGAGACATCATCAGAACAAGAATTTTTGGCCCCAAAACAAGTGTGTGTTCTTAGCCTTCCACCCTGTTCCCCAGACTTGTTTCCCTCTGATTATTTTCTATTCCCAAAATTAAAGTTACGATTAAAAGGACACTTCTTTAACGAAGGCTGTAACATCGACTTTAAGGGCCATAACAAAAAAACTACAGAGGTCGTTCCAGTGTTTTTTAGATCATGCCACTTGCTGTATCGATGCACAAGGACCTTTGAATAAAATACATGTTATATCTTCAACTGTTGATTTTTTTTTTTAATGTTTAGGGAATTAGTCTCATAACTTAATTGTCGGACCTTGTATGATGTGTCAGTGGGTATGTGTGTGTTGTCAGACATGTGTGTGGGTCTTCTACTGCCTTGTATGTCTGCATGTGTGTGTATTTTTTTTTTCATTTGTATTTGAAGGAATGAATTTGGTATCCATCCTGCTTTGATTTAACTTACATTCATACATTGACTTTTGACATATGAACATAATATGTGTGATATATAAAATACATGTGCTGTCTCAGAGACCAGTGTTTGAAAGGGTCAAATGTAATGCCCAGTTTCTGACCCTGTGGATATAAAGTTTGTTTTTGCTCCTTGGGGATTTGTCGAAGGACTAGAATAGTAATGTATTCTGGTTGGCGGCTGATGGCAAAAGTGGAATTTGTTGTTCTTGACACATGTTGCTTCCCTTCTTTTTTTCCCAACTTGTATTAACCAAATACAAGAAAAAACCAGTCAGGTTTGTGGACGAATAGGATCAACAGTGCCACTCAGCAAGGCATGAACAGTCACATGATATGTCTGAAAGCCAGGGGTATCTTAGTGAATTCTATATGGAGTGGTTTCAACACTTTGAAAATATCGATTTTGTATGTTGGTGCATGTTTCAGCTCTAACTATGGGCTCCACCCGATGACCGAGTACAGCAGCCATGGAATGTTTGGGATGCCACCAGCACCTGGTGTTGATGGTTGTGTATATGGTAACAGTGGTGAGTTGTTTGTCACTGTATAGAGTTAGTCACATGTCCTACTTCTGCTCTCTCTCTGTCTCTGTCTCTCTCTCTGTCTCTCTCTCTCTCTCTCTCTCTCTCCCTCCCTCTTTCTCTCTCTCTCTCTCTGTCTCTCTTTCTTTCTCTCTCTCTCCCTCCCTCTCTCTCTCCCTCTCTCTTTCTCTTTCTCTCTCTCTCTCCCTCTATGTCTCTCTCCCTCTCTCTCTATCTGTCTCTCTCAGTCTCTCTCTCTCTTTGTCTCTCTCTCTCTCTCTCTCTCTCTCTCTCTGTCTCTGTCTATCTCCCCCCCCCCCCCCTTTTTCTCCCTCTGTTTATGTGAGAATGTGCAAGTACATGCTTGAATGAATGTATAAGTGTATGTGTGAAGGTTGAGTTTTTGGAATGACTGAAGATAAAAAAGACATCTGTGCCCAGTTTTTAAACTTTTAAAATAAAGTTTGTTCTCCCTTGTGCATGCACACACACTCACTGACTCTCTCAACCACACACTGTGACATTGTTACAAACACTGACACTTGTGCACACACACACACTGACTCTGAATCACAGATACTGACACTTGCACACACACTGACTCTCAAATTGTCAATCATACACACTGACACTCTCACACACTGTCACACACACACACACACACAGGCAGTCGCTATTGTTCACACACACTGTGACCCACACACCTTAACATTCACACACAATCGGATTTACATTTATAGGGTGACATTTTTCAGATGTGAACCATCTGTACCCCATGTATGCTGGCAGTGTCCCCGACAACCTGAACCAGCCACAGCTGACCATGATGCAGCAGCTGCAGGTGGAGAGACGTCGCCGTCTGTGGGAGCACCAGCAGAAAGTCAGCAAAGGTAGGCACTTCCTGTTCACATCTCTCACCAGCAATCCTTTCTTGTAGTCAGGCTCAGTAATGTCTTCTCCTTCTTCTTCTTTTTCTTCTTCAGTAGAGGTTTACTGCAGTCAGGTTGATGATAGGAAGCTCATCTGTCTTGTCTGCTGAGTTTTCATCACAGTTTATGTTTTATTTAGTGCTTTGTGAATAAAGACTGGTCGACCCATTCGTTTGTATTTATGCATGTCTTTTCCAAATCCTCCGTTTCACATTTGATGTTATATTTAGTGCTTTGTGAATAAAGACTGGTCGAACCATTCGTTTGTATTTATGCATGTCTTTTCCAAATCCTCCGTTTCACAGTTTATGTTATATTTAGTGCTTTGTTAACAGAGTTGTTTTTTAATGTTTGTTTGTATTTATGTTTTCCAAGTCCTTAGCTGAGCTTACTAGTCACATTTTATGTTTTACTTAGCACCTCCTTTGTTAGTTTACCCCTCTTTCCAGGAAACACCTCATCCATGGCTGCATAACTGCAAAGCTCTAGTACCTAAGTATTTAATATATGCTGGCATTCTTGTCCAATCTATCAAATGTCTGTGATTTGTTGGGCAGTAATGTCACTGTTATAATCTTGACTTCAGGAGAAGACTGGCCAGGGTTCAACAGTCCACTGATCCGAAATGACAGTCTGTGGGACAACGACTACAACCCAATGGAGCACAACGCCTGGTCAACCAACACCGATAACATTCAGGCTGGCAATGTGAGTACCAACACAGCATGCTAGAATGTGCATTTTAAAAATCTGTCCTTACAATACAGATATACTCTTCTTCTTAGCGTTAACCAGCTGTAAATCCTGGCAGTACAATCGGGTTGTTCGTCCGCTCCTGGACTTTGGTCGTGATTCAGGACTTGAATTTGTATGCAGAGTGGTGGTTCCTTGCCTCTCAGGCAGACTCACTCTGACTTTGTCGGAGACATCTCTAAATAATCGCTTCTTACAACATGCTTCTTAGGAAAGCAAGGGATCTGTTCTTTGTTCTCCAAACTGGAGCTCAGGAACCCACACGGGAATGTACAGAAATAAGTTACTGGAGAAATTTTGAAGCCACAGAAGCAGTACTTCAAACAAATTACTATGTATAGATTGGCACTCATAGACAAGTAGAGATAGAACAACACAATAGATGACAGGATTGCTTTGTGCCATGTCCTATCACTAGAACCATATACTCGGTACATCCTAAGGGTGGACAAGTCAGTTTGATGGCAGTTTAGGTGTGTGTATTTTGGTGTTCTTGGATTTTCATTGTGAGAATTCCTTTTTCCGGGATCGTTGGTGACATGTTGGTTTATCCTTCAGTAATTATTCCCAGCATGCCACAAGTAGATGAGCGAGAGAGGGTCATATAACCTGTGTGTGGTTGTTGCTTTAATTTTTTTTTTATGTTTGAAGCTGGCTCTTTACAAGATGGCTGAAAGTAGAAATGCTGTGTTTTGTAGCTGATGATTGAGTTATATACATGTTTATCCTTCAGTAACTGCATTGTATGCCATAAATAGATGAGTGAGAATCATATAGCCTGTATAAGATTGTTATGTTGATTTTTTATGTTTTAGACTGTCTCGTATTTGTTGGCTAAAAGTAGGTTGCTGTGTTTTGTAGTTGATGGTTGAGACATACATGTGCTGTTTGCTGATTGCAAGCAGCCTGTGATTCTTGTCAAATTGATGATTAATAGGGGCAAATGATTTGTTTGTAATTAGTAAACCTTGGCATGTTGGCTTGCATCTGACGCTGTTTCTGGCACTAAAGAAGCAGAAGTGGCTGGCGGCAGCCGTCTACTCATGCTACATTAACACCAATGTCATACATGCGTCTGACCTTGCAAGTTTCAAGGGCTCAGTTAGTAAGGGTGACATACAATTGATCTTGAAGCTCCTATAGGTATTTGTCTTCTACACTCAGGCTTCATCTCTTCTTTATTTTAATATGTGTCAGAAGTCTTTTTGTTTTGTTTTGTAGATAAATTGTATTATTTACTTTTTTGTCCATGAGTGTTCTACAGTCAGCCTTCATCTCTTCTTTGTGTGTTAATCTGTGTCAGAAGTCTTTTTTTTTTTTTTTTTTTTGTAGATAAATTGTATTATTTACTTTTTTGTCCATGAGTGTTCTACAGTCAGCCTTCATCTCTTCTTTGTATGTTAATCTGTGTCAGAAGTCTTTTGTGGATTATTTTCATGATGTACCGTAATTGTCCATGTATGAGAAACCACCCCCCACTTTTTTTTAAACCCGGAATTAAAAAATAAATATTTTAATCTAATTCCGTGTAGATACCCAACTGTATAGCTTTAAACTTTAAAAAAAAAATTGGGAAAACAGTTTTATACACAGAGAAAAAGGATACATAACAGTCCTCATATATTTCAGAAAGATTAAGGTTAACATTTGTGAATTATATTGTAGGAAATTATTGTTAGTTCTTTTAGTACCAAGGAACACTTCATGCCTTGATTTATAACTATTAACTGTTCTCCAGTACTGATGAGTTAGCCTGTGTAGTAGCAGTCCATTTGTAGCTGATGGATAAATGTTAACATTTGAGATGTGTCTTGTTTTGGTACATAAATGGTAGCATTTGTGATAGTTGTTCTTTTGAAATTTATAGATACATTTTAGTTTTTGTCATACCTGTGTCACAGTATACAAATACTGCTGTGTGCACACAGTATACAAATGTAGTCAAAGGCAGTCCCCCATGTGGAACGTACTGTGGTTAAGACCCTAATTATCACCCTACGGGTTGAACAGGGTTTCTGCGACCTGTCACTGGATGTGATGTCCTGGTGGTTGAAAATGTATACAAACGTTCTTGTTGCCACAGTGAAGGAACACTGGCTGCAGTATATCTGCTGCTATCTGTGGGAATATTATGTCATAAGGCACCTATCTCTTCCATGGTGCAACTCTCATACCGCTGTCTAAAAGCCACAAGAACAGCCTCTTTTTTTTTTTTAAACCACCTACTTCAGGAAGCGTATCCTGCTAAAAGTCGTGTATTACATTGTGAAATGATTTTACTAACCTCTTAACCCCAGAGCCACACATTGATACATGTCCTTGCCATTTTCTTTTCTAAAAAATGTTCATTTATAAGTAGACACTTTAACTGGAACTGATATATAAATGTTCACATTTGTGAAATGTCTTGTTATAAGTGATAGGCAAGTATTAACATTTGTTTGATTTGTCATTTGTGTTTGTGTGTGGTTTTTTTTTTTTTTTTAATATATTACATGGAGTGCTTAGCTACTACTAAATGCATGTGTCCACCGTGAGATGTTGCAACATTAGAACAACAATATGAACAACACTGTCGACAGTCGTCAGTAGACTGTTGGCAGCCAGGGCTGGTCCACACATGCTATATCAAAGACAGTGTCACGACAGGGTCTGACCTCGCTAGTCCAGGGGTTCAGATAGTAAGAGTGACCTACATTTCAAGATGTGGTTGTTGGAAATCTGGTGTGATGTGTTCTGTTCTGAACATATGCCTGCATCAGATGCCACGTAATGGTGTTTCTGTGTAGTTCTGTGTTGTCACCAAGTGTTGATTGTGTGTGCCTGCATCAGATGCCAAGTAATGGTGTTTCTGTGTAGTTCTGTGTTGTCACCAAGTGTTGATTGTGTGTGCCTGCATCAGATGCCAAGTAATGGTGTTTCTGTGTAGTTCTGTGTTGTCACCAAGTGTTGATTGTGTGTGCCTGCATCAGATGCCACGTAATGGTGTTTCTGTGTAGTTCTGTGTTGTCACCAAGTGTTGATTGTGTGTGCCTGCAAGTGGAGATGTTCCTTCGTGGTGGGCATCTGTGTCCTTGATTAGGATAATCACAACAGAGCATCATCATCCTTATGTGCCATTATATGTCACATAGGGCTCACAGCCTGTTCTTTCGTTATATTCTATCCTGTACAGTAATTTTTTTTCATAGATGGAATCTGGTCCAGCAGCTTTGGCCTCCCTCATCAAGATTTATAATAGGGTTTCTTGTGAATGTCCTCACCGCCTCAGTCCAGTTATTTGTTTCATAGATGGAATCCGGTCCGGCAGCTTTAGCCTCCTTCATCAAGATTTATATAATAGGGTTTCTTGTGAATGTCCTCACCGCCTCAGTCCAGTTATGTGTTTCATAGATGGAATCCGGTCCGGCAGCTTTGGCCTCCTTCATCAAAATTTATGTAATAGGGTTTCTTGTGAATGTCCTCACCGCCTCAGTCCACTTGTTTCCCATTTAAGTACATATTTGTTGATTCTCTGTTTGCTTCTCCCCTGAATGTGCCTGGTATATTGCCATCTTTTGTCTGTTAACTGTTGGTGTCAGCAATTGTCTAAACATTTCTCTTTTTTTTCTTTGACTTTCTTGAGTTCATCCCATTTCATTAATCTTCATCAGTTTCCTTAAACATTTGTTTTTAAATACATTTAACTTTTGCTCCAGTGGTACTCCAACTAGCATATGGCATATTTTAAAACTGAAATAAGGGAATTTAAAATGTGTAACTTGGTAATCATAACAATATATTTGTTGGGGAAAATTCCCCAGTAAGTAAGTTAGACAATCAGATACCTGTATACACTAGAAGAAACCTGAGCAGCTATATTTATTGCCTCACATGAAATGTGTTTCCTGTATGCTACACTACAAGCTTCTTCTATGTCTGAAAGCCTTGTTTGAATTTAGGTATTCATTGGATGTTATTCAAGACATTCCAGCATGCAGTAATGTAATAATGAGAGCTGCAAGTTTATCATCATCATTGGTGAAGACATCAGTTTATAGGCCCAGCAGTTTCAAACTTCAAGAGAAACAAGGAAAGAGAACATCTCCGTGCTAAATAGCAAGCATGGCTTCAGAAGTCCCAGCTAGTTAGCATTCTTTGGATATTTTTTCTGGGGCATGCAGGTGTGTTGGGAAATGAACCGGTAGACAGATTGGCTGGTTCACACCAGTGGCATGTTGAATGTTTGTGTGACAAGCTAGACGTGGTCAGGGTCCTTAGGGAGCAGGTGAACAGTGTGGAGGCATGAATAGATCATTATGGTCTGGAGAGAATGGTCCAGCTGGAAGTGACCAGGGATCAGGTTGACCTCTACACTCCGAGGGGAGAGCACTGTGGACATTTAATCAGACTGCTACTGGAACCAACAGAGATGGAACCCTTCACTGGCTGCTAAAGACTGTTACTGGAACCAACAGAGATGGAACCCTTCACTGGCTGCTAAAGACTGCTACTGGAACCAACAGAGATGGAACCCTTCACTGGCTGCTAAAGACTGCTACTGGAACCAACAGAGATGGAACCCTTCACTGGCTGCTAAAGACTGCTACTGGAACCAACAGAGATGGAACCCTTCACTGGCTGCTAAAGACTGCTACTGGAACCAACAGAGATGGAACCCTTCACTGGCTGCTAAAGACTGCTACTGGAACCAACAGAGATGGAACCCTTCACTGGCTGCTAAAGATGATAGAGTGCTTAAGGGAAAGTTCAGAATGCTGTCATGTCAGTTCTTGTCTCAACAGGAGAGAGAGTATGTTAAGTTTACAAATGTTGCCATTCTCCTTCACAGAGTTTCTGGAGCACGTTGACCAACTCGGCATCAAACGGCTGGTCCTCGCTGCAGTCTCTGGCCACCATCTGGGCCAGCAACCCGCAGGCTGAAGCCGGTCCTGGAGCATTCACCCACATGACCCGGGCCCAGCCGCAGACAGCCCCGCAGGTGGGTGCCATTAGTTGACACACCTAATGTTTGGGTGGCTTTTGTTTTATGACCATATTATCAAGAACACTGTTACCACAGAATTCGATTGCTTCAGAACTGTAACAACTTGGAACCTGATTAAAATGTTTGGGTACATTTTGCTGCGAGACTTGAAAGTTGCCTTGGAAACTGAAAACATGGCATGTGCCTTAAAATCCGTATACTCACCACCTGCCTATCTTATACCACTGACGGTGGTTGAGGTTAATGCAGGCAGTTAGTTGTTGACATATTGGTCGTGGAGGTGTGTCAATGGAAGCACTAGCACACAAAACCTGCCATCTTTCTCTCTTCTAGCACACAAAACCTGCCATCTTTCTCTGTCTTCTGTTTATTGAATAAGTGTGTAATAATTTAGTCGATTTCTTGATTGTGTCATTCTTTGCCCAGCTTTTCTTTGACCACATGCGCCAACAATCACTCTCTCTCTCTCTCTCTCTCTCTCTCTCTCTCTCTCTCTCTCTCTCTCTCTCTCTCTCTCTCTCTCTCTCTCTCTCTCTCTGTGTGTGTGTGTGTCTCTCTCTCTCTCTCTCTCTCTCTCTCACTCACTCACTCACTCACTCACTCACTCACTCACTCACTCACTCACTCACTCACTCACTCACTCACTCACCCTGCTGCTGTTATTATCAGCTGATGGAATCTATTCATGTATAATCTGTCTGTGTATGTGACATCAATGCAGAGTTTGTGTGCCAGTCGGCACTTCTGAGGCAGAACTGCAGTTCACCCACCTAAATAAGGATGTTCGCGTTTTCATTCTCCTATGAGATTATCTTCTTCTTTGTCAGCTTTCACCCTTAAAAATCTGATTGTCACATTGTGTTATCATTTACAGTTAGGTTTGCAATCTCTGCACCTTTCAGCCTAACATATCTGATTTTATCACAGCGTTACTAGACCTTTGTCCTTTAAAGTTGAATGTATCTGCCTGAGTGGCAAGGAACCAGCAGTATGCACATAGAAATATGTCAGATCTATCAAATGGATGTGCATGCACAGCTCATTTTGGCGTCTGTGGCTTAGGCGTTGCAAACGCGCTTTGTAATGGCGGGTGCTGGGTTTGATCCCAGCTGCAAGCCCTGCATCTTGTGTTGGTTTCGACAGTGGCATTGAGAGCCGGCCGTTCAGAAAGCAGTGGCAAACTACTGGATGTAAATTTGCCTAGAAAAGCCACAGCCAAAAAATACTGGGGTTGGTTCTGCAACGTAAAGAATATGCAGCTTACTTTTTTAATTCACACATCAAGGTTCTAGAACAAGACCAAAGTCAAGAAGTGGATGAACAACCAGAATTTTCTGCCAGAGTTAACAGCTGGTGAACACTAATAAGAAGAAGATAGTAGCCCCTGTATGACAGGCTAGTTAATGGACAGTTGGTCAGTTATTGCCCCCAGAACACACACATGGAGCTTGAGGTCTGTGACTTTGTTCAGCACAGCCAGGCTTGAAAATAAACAAAGCTGTAAGGGAGCACTTTCACTAATAGATAGAAGAGGTTTAACTAAATTTAAGACTATTATCTTGATGCACCTTAGGACAAAGAGACTATAGTATCTTTGCTTCCTCGGAAAGAAATGGATAGACTGAATAAGGCTGATTATAAACTCCTCAGGGTCAAGACTAGTACAGTTACATCAGATCGTTCATTGATGGCTGAAGGGTGTGAAAAGATGTGACCTAAAGTCATAACCATTGACACCTCCGTGCTCAGAAGCTAGTCATATATTACTTCTGTACCTACATATGCATCCTGAGGTAGGAGGGGAAGAGTGAAACAGTTCTGCTGGGTATCTGTGCACTAAAGGATAGAAGAGGACAGGCTGAACAAGGCTAGAGTATCCATATAATCCATTGTGGAAGAGGAAATGATACCACTAAGGTATCTTTGCTACCCAGGGTAGAAGAAAGACTAAAGTGATACACAGACAAGAAAGAGGATTAATTAACATGATGATGGAACATCATCATGTGAGAATAAAAGAGAAGGTTTTTCAAAGGGAAATAAAGTGTCGTATATCAGTGGATGAAATATTGACAGAATACGTTAGTAAAACTCTTAAACAATAAAGGCAAGAGTAAAACATAGCCTCATCTTCAGAGCAGGGGGGGGGGTAAACATTTTCTGTATCAGAGAACGTTTAAATTGGGTATAAATCAGGGCTTGCTGCCTTCATTGGTACCAAAAGAGTTGAAACAATGATTTCTGCACGTAGGGATGGGAAGGAAAACATTGAATGTATTACTTTTGTCATGTCCACAGCTGAACAGCGCTACGCCAGCCTTCAACCCCTTCACCTCCATGGCAGACATCTGGGGTCCAACCCCCTCCAGTGCCAACCTGGAATCTAGCAACCCCGGTTCCAGCAGCAACATGGCGCCAGGGCAGTGGAGCCCGTTGTCTCCCCCGGGATCCATCAATTCTCCCAAGGGAGACTAATGTTCTAGGGAGTGTGTTCTTGTTTACGTATGTCATTGTATGAAACTTGTAGGCTGTTTTAATCTATCTCTCATTCTCTCTCACTCTCTTTCTCTCTCTCTCTCTCTCTCTCTCTCTCTCTCTCTCTCTCTCTCTTTCTCTCTCTCTTTCTCTCTCTCTCTCTTTCTCTATCTCCTCTCTCTCTCTCTCTCGAGAGATCTCTCTCTCTCTCTCTCTCTCTCTCTCTTCTCTCTCTCTCTCTCTCTCTCTCTCTCTCCTCTTTCTCTATCTCTCTCTCATCTCTCTCTCTCTCTCTCTTTCTCTATCTCTCTCTCTCTCTCTTTCTCTCTCTCACTCTCTCTTTCTCTCTCTCTTTCTTTCTCTATATCTCTCTCTCTCTCTCTCTCTCTTTCTCTATCTCTCTCTCTCTCTCTCTCTCTCTCTCTCTCTCTCTCTCTCTCTCTCTCTCTCTCTCTCTCTCTCTCTCTCTCTCTCTCTCTCTCTCTCTCTCTATCTATCTATCTATCTATCTATATAGATCCAATGATTCTTATAGATATTTTAACCCTTTCAGAACCAAGCATGTGTTACCTTGACCCTTTCTATTCTGTGAGTTGTCACTTTGCTTGTTTGATCCCAGAGAACAATTTAAATATGAAATGTTCCTTGCTACCCAAAGAGTTAAAGCAATTAATGTGTAGGTCCGAGGAGTTAAAGTAATAGTTCTGTGGGGCAGGAATAGTCAAAGTAAGAATGAGAACAGAGTGAGTTAGTGTAACAATTATAGGGCCCCGTAGAAGTTCAGAAACTAATACATCAGTGGAAACCAACTTATTCATGTTGAAAGGCTTGCTACTGAAAAGGTTAACTAGATAGAGCCTTATACAAACCTGTACTTCTTATCAATATGGAGTAGTCTCCCCTTTTATGTATACTAAATTGTAAACCAGATGATTGGTTTTGCTTGTCCACAAAAATTAAAATGTAGCAATTTGTGAACTCAGGTTGTGAGGGTAATCCGTAAAATGGGATAAATTTCCGTGCATAAGAAGATATGTTTTCCCAAATTTTTCAAGTTTAAAATTTAGGGGGGGGGGGGGGGGGGTACACAAAAACCGTTCAAACTATTTATATCTTAGTTTTGGGCTAATCAGAAAAATAGTGGTTGTCTTTTATTTGGGGAAATATAAAATTATGATATTAATCTCCTTCTCCCCATGTGGGATGAATGTTTTTGTTATTTTGAAGTCCCACCCTGGATGTTGCCGGGGGCCCTAATATTACCTACGGTTGAATGGGGTTTCTGGGACCTCTCCACGTGTGATCCTCATCCAAGTGGTGGCACTTTGTGTCACTGGGTGTTTATCGCTCTGTGCAATGTCCTTATGGGGTTAAAAAAAAAAGTCAGCCAGCTGTATTAAAAGTTCACGTAATTCAAATGCAGAAAAGAAACATCAAGTGCACTGTTTATTTGGTTGCAGTAAAGGACTTTAAATTTAATGGAATTATTTAGAAGAATGTAGAGGGTAGTGTTGCCAGAACAGTCTGACCTGTTTAGCTTTAGAATATCGGAGCTCTTTCTAATTTGGGGGTTGGAAAAAATTTAAGGGGTCTTAGATATCACTTTTTTTTTTTTTTTTAAATACTTGATTACCCCCCCCCCCCCCCCCCCCCCCTTTTCATTTAAAGGTCTAGCTTATTTATATGCAGAGTGCTGGTTTTTTGCATATCAGGCAGGTGCTAGCTAGGAAGATAACATCCCTAATGAATCAACTCCTATGGCATGCTTGGGGGAGGGGGCGCAGTGGGTCTGGGTTTTTTTTCATTTTTCTAAGGGTGTTGCCCTGGAAACCACAAGGGGATGACTACTCCAGTGGCGTTAACATCACCGTCAGATTTATATTTGGTGCAAACTTTTGGCATCCACTGCATCTTTGTTATATTTTCCTTATGTGTCACAAGGTCACTTTAGCATCTGTGCTTTATTCCATTCATTGATGAAATCACCAGATCTGTTTTGTTGCATGTTGCATAGAGATTGGTCATGATTCAAGAGGAAACATTCAACTGTTAGAATAGTTTCTAGATGTTAATGTGGAGTGAGAGCTGTGAACTTATCATGTACTTATGTGTGTGTATGTGTTAGCTTGCTATGTTGATAGCACTTGTTTTCCTCATAGATTCTGTTAGAAGGGTTGTGCTCGTCTCCTAAGAATCAGTCCCTTCAAGAAGTCACATATAAATTATGTGGATCTCTTTTATTATTTTGCATTTTGTATAAAATATAATTCTTATGTTAGGTAGATTCTTGTTTGCTTGATTGACAAATCAAAATGTGGGTTCTCACTGAAGCTTGTATTGTGTGGGAGAAAACATGCAGGCAGCAAAGCTTTTGAGTGTGAAGATTCAGAGAAGACATCGATTTCTTGTTGATCATAATACGCTGGTAGGCACAGGAGCAGTTGGCTGAGAGATATGTATGTGTGATTATTTGTCCAGTCTGTAGGTGAAGGCGTCATGATGGTTAGCATGTTCTGTGGATTGTAGAGTTGGGGATGTTTGTATATGAGTGGGGATTTTCTTGTTATCCTTAGATTGTAGGGTCAGTGATTTGTATGTCAGTTTAGTTGTTCAGTGTCAGGGGTCATTGATTTATGTACGAATCATGATTGTCTGATCTGTAGCTTGTGGAGTCAGTAGTTCATTTGTGAGGCTTGACCTTTTAATGATCTGCAGCTTGTAGGGTCAGTGATTTGTATGTCAGTTTAGTTGTTCAGTGTCAGGGGTCATTGATTTATGTACGAATCATGATTGTTTGATCTGTAGCTTGTGGAGTCAGTAGTTCATTTATGAGGCTTGACCTTTCAATGATCTGCAGCTTGTGGAGTCAGTAGTTCATTTATGAGGCTTGACCCTTTAATGATCTGCAGCTTGTTGAGTCAGTGGTTCATTTGTGAGGCTTGACCTTCAAATGTATTTTCTTGTTGTTGGGGTCAGTGATTCATTTTCAGTCAGTAGTTTATAGATGGATCATTATATCCTGCATATCTGCAGATAATGAAATCTGCAGTTAGAGGTTTTCAGCTTTACATAGATGATCTGTTGATTGCTGCCAGAAGAAAATTAGGGAATCTTGAGTGACTTTTGATGTTTTGCCACAGTTAGAGATTTAACGACATAAAGCGCTATTACACTAAGTGTAATTCTTTGTATTCGAGTTTCTGTTAGCATTGAATAGTTTTCTGAGGATTTTCTGTGCAAATCACTGATCACTGACATATAAGCATTATATGTATTAATAGATAGGGAAGTTATATGTTTATAATAACATACAGAACAGTTACATGTATGTTGATGCCTCGTAAGATACTGGGTCTTGCCAGTGCATCACAGCTTAATTATGTAAGAGCAGAACCACTCATTGTTTCAGTGTACAACATCAGTGTTAGCACATTGCAGTAGCTTTTAGCACTCATCTGTCTGTTCTTTATATACAAAAAAATGTTTATAATTACTCATGAAACTTGTTACAAGATGTAGACTTTTTTTCTTTTCTTCTTCTTAACCACTTGAACCCACCGCTCTATTTTATTCTGATGAATTTTATTTTTTAATTCTGTGCTTTCGAAAACTAGGAAGATCTTTGTATCTATATCTGGACATAGGTCATGCTTCATTGGTTATGGAGCTACCATATATAACTTATCACATGTACAGGATTTTCATTTTATAACTCTGAAAGATCTAGATTGTGTCTAGAAGTCCAGTTGCTTTGTTAGCAAATGAAGTCATCTGACATAGGGCTAATGAAGTCATCTGACATAGGGCTAATGAAGTCATCTGACATAGGGCTAATGAAGTCATTTGACATAGGGCTAAATGAAGTCATCTGACACAGGGCAAAGACATCTTGGAGATGTGGTTAATGCGATATTTGTAGTTGACCAGAGGGCACATGAGCCATTAGTTGGTTGTCATGACCGTAGCCTCTTCATGTTAACCACATACATTTTGTAAGTGAAGTTGCTGATTTGTATGCAGTCTGTTGGTTCCTTGCCTTTCGGGCAGATGAACTTTGACTTTGAAAGAAATCTCTAATTAGTCTACTCTTACGACATGGGAAGCAATGGGTCTTTTTTTTTTTTTTTTTTTTAACAGTGGAGCCCTTGATCCCACATGGGGAAGCTCACAATATAAGCCCTACAGCAGATAAACGTCCTAGTTGAAACACACGACAGACATTAAATTACAAATTAATAAATTTTAAAATAAATATTAGTGAATACAATTATTGCCATTAATGCTTTAAATAAATACAATGTAAATGAACATTTTTGTAGATGAAAACTTAAGACATCCCCTGAAAGTAATCCCAAAGGCGTCTTCTGGAGCAAAAATGTTAAATAAGACCCGGTCTTATCTTTTTGTGGGAAGCATGGTATCCGAAACACTTGCCTGACATCCTAAATGATGGCTGCCATGTTGACACGGTGATTGCGGAATTCATCAGAGCAGCATTAGGCTACTGGTTTGAAGTCTTCTTCAGCTACAAACAAACAGTCATAAAAAAACAGGTCCTGTGCTGTGTCTACACATAGGGCTACCTGGCCCCTGTCGGATCTTGCCACAGATGGACGCTAAATGTCCACTTTCTGTTTGCGTTGATTGTGTTAGGCTGACTCTAATCAGGCCTGCTGTAAATAACTTATGCTGTGTGTCATGCAGTGACCTTGTTATCATATAAGCTGTTTTGTACTAATGTTGTTTCATTGTCGTTTTGCAAGCATCATTTCTGTTTGATTACCGTTGTGTGAGCACTTGAATTTATGTTTTATCACTTCCATCTAAAGTGACCTTTGTGAGCATTCCTTATTTGTTTCATACAATGACATACTGAAATATTTGAAGCTTGTCTTGCAGTCTGACGTTTACCAGTGGCACTGTTCCCACCATTTGTATCTCATGATGTTTTAGAGCTGTGAACAGTCAGTGATTCTAGCATATGCTATGTTTGGTAAGTCAGTTGGTGGGAACTGTGTGCCCTGGGTGTTAGACTGAGAGACATTATTGTACTTACTCTGTACAGATCACACTCCTCGTGTATGTACATGTGTTTGTTTTTGCAACCACCATACAGCTGTCGCCATCAAGAATAGTTAAAGTAGAACATTGACCAGTTTGGTCTGCCATATTTTCTGCCAGAGTGTGTGGTTGTATTTGTCAGCCATTTTTACTTGTTAATATGGATTCTGATACAGATGGTTTGCCATGCTTCCTGCGGAAGTGCACTTGTTAATGGAAGGTAAAAACATCTGCCTGACTCACGGAGAAACAAATTTAATTTTGTTTAACCCATTTGAGACCGTTGAAATACCATATTTTTCCATGTATAAGTATAGGTAACATTTTCCTAAAATGTTAAAGTTTGGGGGAGCCGGACTATTTTCAAAAATGACCTTGGCTCCCAAGTCGACCCAGCCTTGAGTGGGTACCGGGTGCAGTCCCGGGAAGTAAAAGCAACTGGCAAGATGCTGACCACATCACCTATCTTGTGCTGAATGGTCTATAAAAAATTTAAAAATATAGGTCTAGCCCTATGTGCCCAATTTGCCTAAAGGCATGGAAAAGGGTCCTTTACTTTACTTTTTTTTTACTTTAAATTTGGGGAAAGGGGGGGGGGGGGGGGGGGGGTTAAATATTTAAATCCCATTTTTGTGTTCACAAAATATAATTTATCTCACAATGGCATCGTGTACACAGAAAAATATGGTAATTTCCAACAAAGAATCTCAATTTTGGTGTATGAAGAAGAACGTGTTCCAAGTCTCTGTGGGGGTAACATGATGTTCTGCATCATCTCACCACCCTTCTGGAGTAATGGGATTGATGATGTCAGTATGTGTGGGAACTTGTGATCATACCCGGTTCAAGACTTGCCAGAATAGGTGGGAGAGAGAACCTCTGGTGAGAACAGACTCAATGAGACTTTGATTCCAGATTTGACAAAAAAACCTGAAGTGACAACATAAACAGACTACGACAAAAACAACCCTGAATGAGACCTTTTGCCAACCCCGGATTATGACCATGAACTTGACATGACTTTTAACATCCAGGTGTTAATTGATGTCATCAAGTAACTCGACCTTGAATCATCACCTTTGACCTGAGCTGACAGTTGGTCAGATTTTTATGCAACTGTCAGCAGACAAAGAGAGCTAATTATTATTATATTTTTTTTAATAGATAAGATTTGTTAAAAGTACAGCTCCTCGCTGTTTGAGGATGCCGTCAGAAATATGAATCTTCATTTTCAGTTTGAGAATGTGTTTTACAGTCTCTTTTCTTTCTTTGCCAAAACTCCCACCATCCGCGTGTACCGCTTTTCCCAAGTTTCATCAGAGCAGGTCGCAGTGGAGACCTGATCAACGTTCCAGATAATATTGTTTGCTAATGTCAGAGCTGTTTCTTCGGTTTTCAGTAATGTTCAACTTTGATGCAAACAATTAGCCAGCGTGGCTTAAGCATTCTGCAGCACTTGTTTATGAGATACTGGCTTTTATTTCCTGGGCTTTGACACTGATTGGTAAATGGAGAAACTTTGAATAGAGAATTTTAGTGATGAAATTTGACATCACAGTTTGAAAAGTAACATTCTGTTGATAGTCTGACGATGATTCATTCATTGTTGTCCTTTTCTAGCCATGGGCCAGGGAGTGTCTTGTGAGCTTATTTGCACTTGTCAGATAAAGACCAGAACTGGTGCACTGTTCGAGAGTCATGAGGCCTGAATCTTTCTTTACCTTGGTGTGGTACTGGTACCGCTTGATGAGAGTTGTGAGGCCTGAATCTCTCTTTACCTTGGTGTGGTACTAGTGCTGCTGTCTGAGAGTCATGAGGCCTGAATCTTTCTTTACCTTGGTGCGGTACTGGTACCACTGTCAGAGAGTCATGAGGCCTGAATCTTTACCTTGGTGCGGTACTGGTACCACTGTCTGAGAATCATGAGGCCTGAATCTTTACCTTGGTGCAGTACTGGTACCACTGTCAGAGAGTCATGAGGCCTGAATCTTTCTTTACCTTGGTGTGGTACTGGTACCACTGTCTGAGAGTCATGAGGCCTGAATCTTTACCTTGTTGCGGTACTGGTACCACTGCCGGAGAGTCATGAGAATAGTAACGGGCAAAACTGGTCACCAGAACTGGATCTCTCATGAAATTTGGCAGATATTAGTCTCATGTACTAGCCTCCAATTTTTTAACAGAAGCTTCTATTTTAGCAAAGACTGTTGCCTTCTCTTAGGACTGTCTTGTAAAACAATATTTTATATGGACGCTAGATTAGTTAAAATGTTGGCCCAAATTGATCGAACTCTTCTTTATGCTTTTTTGATAATCCTGATTATGCAGTACCAGCAGATTTTTTGATAAATTGTAGGAAATTCACAAAAGGTGGATTTGTAGGTTGTTTTTTTTTTTTTTCTTGTTTTTTTTTTCTTCAAATAATTATTATTATTTTAAATTAGTTTTAGGAAGAAAATTTCCTTAGTTTGAAGCAAACCTGACCTGACCAACAAGAAGCAACGGCTCGTGTTGCTGAGCCAGGATACTCTGACACGTGTGATTATCCAAGTTTCTGCTGCGTTGCATGTTTAATCTTATCAAGCAGTACACAATAAATGAACTGTTTTTAATGCACCTTCTATGTACATTGTTTTCTTTGTGTGTGAGTTTTGTTTTTTTAATAACTTCAGTAAAGAAGGAACTAATTGCTTGTGACTTGGGGTTTTAGATTTCAATAACGGATCAACCTCCATGGCACAAGGGTAGTAAGTAACCCATGAGTGCTCGGTTTTACTTCTAACTAGAGTCTGAGTCTGAAGATTTTCAGCGTAGTGCTGCGGTGAGGATCCTAAAACACTTTGGATAGATTTTTAATTCACAATTTTGCTCGAGCAGCGCCGATCGATAGGCTAGTGTTTTTGATTTCTAACTGCCAAGGGATTTTTTACGTTCGCAACAGTACACACGTGCGTTAGATCTTACTACCTAGAGACCACTGGAAATTACTAGAAGTCCACGGAAAAATATCCTAGCCTTCACCGGGACCTCCAGCACTCAAGACCACGCCTTGCCTCTTGACCACCCCATGCCTGTTGACCACGCCTTGCCTGTTGACCACGCCATGCCTCTTTACCACGCCATGCCTCGAGACCACTCCTTGTCTCGAGACCACGCAATGCCTCTTTACCACCCCATGCGTCGAGACCACGCCTTGCCTCGAGACCACTCCATGCCTCGAGACCACTTGCCTCGAGACCACGCCTTGCCTCGAGACCACTCCATGCCTCGAGACCACTCCATGCCTTGAGACCACTCCATGCCTCGAGACCACTCCATGCCTTGAGACCACGGCATGCCTCGAGACCACTCCATGCCTCGAGACCACTCCATGCCTCGAGGCCACGCCTTGCCTTAAGACCATGCCATGCTTCAAGACCACTCCATGCCTCGAGACCACGCCTTGCCTCAAGACCACTCCATGCCTCGAGACAACGCCTTGCCTCTTGACCACCCTATGCCTCGAAACCACTCCATGCCTCGAGACCACGCCTTGCCTCGAGATCACTCCATGCCTCGAGACCACGGCATGCCTCGAGACCACTCCATGCCTCGAGACCACGCCATGCCTCTTTACCACCCCATGCCTCGAGACCACGCCTTGCCTGTTGACCACGCCATGCCTCGAGACCACGCCATGCCTCTTTACCACCCCATGCCTCGAGACCACTCATGCCTCGAGACCACTCCATGCCTCGAGACTACTCCATGCCTCGAGACCACTCCATGCCTCGAGACCACACCTTGCCTCGAGACCACTCCATGCCTCGAGACCACTCCATGCCTCGAGACCAACCCATGCCTTGAGACCACTCCATGCCTCGAGACAACTCCATGCCTCGAGACCACGCCTTGCCTCGAGACCACGCCATGCCTCGAGACCACGCCTTGCCTCAAGACCACTCCATGCCTCAAGACCACGCCTTGCCTCGAGACCACGCCTTGCCTCTAGACCACTCCATGCCTCGAGACCACTCCATGCCTTGAGACCACGCCTTGCCTCGAGACCACTCCATGCCTCGAGACCACTCGAGACCACGCCTTGCCTCGAGACCACTCCATGCTTTGAGACAACTCCATGCCTCGAGACCACTCCATGCCTCAAGACCACTCCATGCCTCAAGACCACTCCATGCCTCAAGACCACGCCTTGCCTCGAGACCACGCCTTGCCTCGAGACCACGCCTTGCCTCAAGACCACGCCTTGCCTCGAGACCACGCCTTGCCTCGAGACCACGCCTTGCCTCGAGATGACGCCATGCCTCGAGACCACGCCATGCCTCTAGACCACGCAGCCCCCTAACTTGGAATTGCCATGGTGGAGTCTGCTGCCCAGATGTAGGCAGCAGTATAGCGAGCGGGTGCATTTCCCAGAACACTGAAGGTGAATGGCAAGGTTACATCCGGCAGCATAGGTTTGTATGGACTAGCATAGGGTGTGCTACTTTTAGATATCAGTGCGAGAGTTAACGGCTTCGAAGAAACCAGACACTTACTTGTCTTTTGTCTGTATTGATATCCTAGCACATTTGTCCGACCCGTCTGTGCTCTGTCCTCCGAAGCAGCAGCCAAACCTAATGTCTCCGTGCACACCGCACCCAGCAGGAGTTGAGCAGAACGTCTTCTTTCTTTTCCCCCGCTACCAGTTTCTCCATGCTTGACCTCGTTCGGTAATGCCCATCTCCAACAGGCAGTTCATCATCTCTAAATCCTTTGTCTCAGCTTTTCAGTAGCGAAGTTCTTTCGTTTTGCCTTGTTATATTGTTTTCGGGATCATCTTGGAGCATTTGATCTGTTATCTCGGGTGCTAATGCACATGTACACATGACTGATTCGCCAGTCTTAAATTGTGTGTACGTGTGGCTGCGACGTCGGTTGTGTCCTGTTCTAAGGTCTTAAATTGTGTGTACGTGTGGCTGCGACGTCGGTTGTGTCCTGTTCTAAGGTCTTAAATTGTGTGTACGTGTGGCTGCGACGTCGGCTGTGTCCTCTTCTAAGGCGTAGAATAATAACTTGATCTGGTCTGTCCATAATATGGTAATCGTCTTTTGCCAGTTTTGATGGCTTTCTGATTGATCTGATTATTTTCTGTTTCTGTGAAGAGACTGCTACATCAGGTTGTTCTTTATTTGCACCTTCCTTGGCTAGTTTATCAGCTCTTTCATTTTCGGGAACTCCACAGTGGGATGATATTCATTGCATAGTTATGTTACCAAGTTTTGATCTTAAATGCTACATAAACATTCTCAGAATACAGTGGACCAAGAAGAAGAAAAACGTGGATATCCAGCATGACCTGAACATCAAGAAGAACTGGCTCGTAAACAGCAGCCTCTCCCGAAAGCTGGAGTATTTTGAACATGTAAAGTGCCTTAGTGGTCTGGCGAGAACGCGAATGTGGATACTGAAGATGTATTGGCTATGAAAGCACAGAAAAAAAAGGGGGAGGGGCGGCTGGAGAATTTGCTAGAGAGAGACTTTCAGGCTTGCCGTGAAGAGAGAAACGCTGTGTAAGAACATACTGGATGAGTGACCAGGACACCCGGTGATACAAAGTGCCACCATTCGGATGAGAATTACCCGGGCACAAGTTCCAGAAACCCCCGTTCAACCGTTAGGCTATATTAGGGCTGAGGCTTTAAACAAAATGCGTGCCGTACTGGGACGAAACACAGGACATGAAATGTGTCGTTCAACTCCACTAGTACCGTAAATGAGCGACCAACATCTGGTGACACACGGTGCCATCATTTGGAAGGGGATCAGTCAGGCGTAAGTCTCAGAAATCCCCGTTCAACCATTGTTATATTAGTTTTTCCGCTTACAGCCGGGGTGTGGCTTTACAGTAACCCACACACACCCAAAAAAGGGCGTCTTATACTGGGGCGAAACATAGGTCATGCTAATATGTCGATAGATAGCTAGCAAACTTGAAGTATACATAAAGATCTTAAGTTATTCCCCTTCCATAAACGACTACTTTTCAATAAGGCCAAAGTCATTCACAAAATCTTATCCAAAAATGCTCCGATTACCTTTTGCCATTCTTTAAGTATAAGGGGCGACATAGCAAACGCCTAAACATGTTACACATCCCTAAACCTAGAATAGACTTGTACAAAACAAGCTTGGCGTACTCTGCAGCTCATCTGTGGAACCATCTTCCACAACCAATCAAAAATATCAACAACCCCTATAAATACAATTGGAAGCTTTTTGAATATTATCTCACTTCAGACTACATGCCCCCTTAGAAGATAATAGTTTCATGAGAATATTGTTGATTTCCACCAAGATTTATTACATTTAGTATTATACTTGTTTTAAAATGTGGGCATACTTAGAGTACATTGTTGCAAAGATGTTGTTAATGATGCCTATAAATACTATTATTATCTGCTAAAACAATGTGTGCATGAATAATGTATGCATGGCGTGAGGCCAGAAGGGCAGAATGTAAGACGGGCCTGTGAGCCCAATTCTCAACCCTTTGAAAATAAAGTTTGTTCGTTCATTCGTTCGAAGAGAGAAAGGGAGACACGAAAATAAAGTGCCTAAATTGTTTTCCCAAATGGTGTAATTGAGACACGGACACAAGTCAAAACCAAGATTGGCGGTGTAACAAATCACCCCATAGCGTCAATTGATTTGTTAACCCCTGTGCCTTTTAAATAATGATGATTTTTTTTTCTTTTAAATTTGAAACTGTTAGCCCCCTTACAAATTATCGGGGGTGGGGTGTGGCGGGCGTCCTTCCTCTACAAATTTTCTAAAAGTGTAGAGATCGGAAAGGCCTCAAGGTGTCACAGCTCTCAGGCTCTGGCGCTGCAGCCTACAAAGAACATTCTTCAATTCTCCAAAGTTGGCAAGCAGGCCGTTCCATGACGATAAACAGAAATACCATGAAAGAAAAATAAAAGGATAGGTATTGATCGGCACCCATAGAAGTTGGCGAATGATTCATTATTTCTTGTGCTCTTTCAACGTTCTCTAGAGCTCCCCAACAATTGACCATACAGAGAAAGCTTTTCCAGCTCAAATCGTTTATCAATACAGCAGTAAAAATGCTCAAAAAGAATTTCCCAATGACCTATTTCAGAAAAATCATTCTCGGTTTGTGACAGAGATATGGTAGATTCAATAAATTTATAACCAAAACAGGAAGTAACAATCTCAGCGCGAACGAGCCCTTCTTGATTCGATATGTTTTGAGAATTACCAGGCAGAAGTTCCGGTTCCTGTGTATTGTGTTGGTTTTTTTTTTTTAAAATGGGAGTTACCGTGGTGTAGCGGTTAGACGCCAGCCTGCGGATCGGAAGGTCGTGGGTTCGGTTTCTAGAGGAGCCGGACTTTTTGTGTTTTTTAAAATTACTTTGGCGCTCAGGTCGAGCCGGCATTGAGAGGCTATCAGGTGCAGTCCTGGGAAGTAAAGGCGGCCGGCGTGATATTGGCCACATCACCCACCAAGTGCTGATTGGTCTACAAAATCTAGGTCTAGCCCTATATACCCAATAAGAGTGGTCCCGGCTCGCTAGCTCAGTTGGTTAAACCTGACTGCGCGGCGACCGGGTGATGAACTCCTTGTGGTCCGGGTTCACGCCCGTGTGTAGCCAGAAAAGCCACATTTCTCCCAGATTTACGGTACCTCATGGAATCAAGACCGAAGGGTTGCGATATCCATAGTACCGAGCCTAAGGGTTTTACAACTCATGGCTTCTGGATACTTAAAAAAAAAAAAAAAAAAAAACCAGCCCAATAAGTCTGCAGGCGCGGAAAACAGTCATTTACTTCTTTCTTCTTCTTCTTCTGCCTTTCTATCCCCCAATGGAGCATAGGCCCTCAACCAACTCACGCCAAGTCGTTCTATCCTTCGCCATTGCATGGAGCTCTCCCTCATGTCTTCCCCATCTTTCTGACTTCATTCTCCAGCTCTCTTCTTCATGTGTTTTTTGGCCTTCCTTTATTCCTATGCCCCTATGGGTCCCAGTGCAAAGACATTCTAGTTATGCTGTTCTCCGGTTTTCTTAATGTGTGTCCTATACAACGCCAGCGTCTTTTCCTCACAACTGGCGCTTGCTTAGTTCTCTCCCAATCTTTACTGACCAGATAGGTCCTTTGCTTATGTTAAGCTAATGCTGTAGCGAAGTGATATTGATCACATCATCTACATCCAGTGTTCACTGGTCGATAACAACAAATGTGAGGTGAACACCGTTTTCTTCAGCGGGGACGGGGTCGCCCATTGGCTCGCCGGTAGACGATTCGTCATCGATCGGGACAGTATTTGGGACTGTCTCCTTTTATGGCATCAAAACTGCCGGAGTCCTTTTCAGGGCTACTTGGTGGCGAGCAGTGCTAAGCCATTTTATCTGGCGCACATGACCTAGTCACAATTATAACCAAAAGCTCCTCCTTCGGGAATGCTGGTTAAACGTTTTTTAACGCGCCTTGCAACCTAGCAAAAAAAATTGACTTTGACGCTTTAGCGAAGTCCTCTTACGCTTTTTTAAATTTCTGAAATTACCTAGATGACTTAGACACCGAAACCTGGGAGTTAATAACGGAGCGCTTATGGGTTACAGCTATAGGCCATGATGTGGATCCGTCGAATAACATAATGAATATAAATAACACTGTCGTCTGAGGTTTTGAACAACGGATCAACATCTTGGCAGACGGGTGTAACCCATTAGTGCTCCGTTCTTCTTTTAACTCAAGTCTTCGCCTGAAGAAGCTCAGCACGGTGCACAGGTTCTGTAGCACCGGCGAGGATTACTGTCGTCTGGAAAGACGGAAAGGTGGCAACACATTTAAACAAGGCCCGCCAACACCCCGAATCATTTCTTTGTAGCACTGAAGTGAGGCGAACGTTGTGCTACATTTTGGCGCAATATCAGATAGGTAGGTAGATGGAAATTATGTAGGTGGCTAGAGATCAAGATGCATACACATGTCGTTATTGTAACAGACTGAAGGCGTGCTGAGAAAGGTGAAGACAGGGATGCTTCCGACAGAGTGGCAAGCTTCACTGGGAAGGTCACGGGTGGTGAGCATGCTTTAGATCTTCTGTGCAGGATATGCCAGCGTAGTAGGTAATGAACAGGCAGACAGATTGGTTGGATCTGCATCACTGGGTGGTGAGTTGATACAGGACAAGGCAGATGTGGTCAAGGCCCTTTGGGAACAAGCAACGGAATAAGCAGAGAAAGAAGATTATTATGGCCTGGGGAGAATGAGGCACCTGGGTGTAACCAGAGGATCTGGTCGGCTCACTACGCTCAGAGGAAAGGCAAGACGGACACATAACCAGATTGTGACTGGTAACATCAGTATTGGAACTCTTCACTGGCTGCTGAAGATGGGGACGGAGCGCTCATTTGAATGCCCCGATTGCTGTGATGTCAATTCTGGACTCAACTCAAGTCAACTATGTAGGTTTAGTTAGATTAGGTACTGACAGAGCATGTTGAGAAAGGTGAAAACAGGTATTCTTCGTGTAGAATGGCAAGCATCACTTCAGAGGTCCCATGTAGTTAGCATCTTTTATTTCATCTAGGTCATTTAGGTGTGTGGGGAAATGAGCAGGCAGATAGACTGGTTGGCTCTGCACCACTTGGCGGTGAATTGATGTAGGACAAGCTAGATACTGTGATGACCCTTCGGGCGAGAGTAAACAGTGGGGTGGTGTGGGGGGGGGGCAGATAGATCGTTACGGTCTGAGGAGAATGACGCTGCGAGGAGTTACCAGGGGATCTGGCCGCCGTTCAAAGTACAGGGGATGAATGAGACGGATATACAATCAGATGGTTACTGGTACCATCGGAATTGGAACTCTTCGCTTTGCTGCTGAAGCTGGGGACTAAGCACTTATTGGAGTGTCCCGAGTGTTGTGATGTCGATTCTTAATTCAACATTTAGTTTAGTCAGCTCCGGTAAGGTAGGCAGGTTGGTATGTAATAGGTTCGGGTAGGACAGGTAACGGGGTAGGAAGGCAGATACCTGGATAGATAGAATTTCCATTAAACAATTTATTGAAGCTAGCGACACATATTCGATACATCCAAATATGTCAAAATGGGCCTTTAATTTTACATAACAATGTCAACATTGTCATCTGGCAGCCAGCTTGGAACTGTTTCCAGACATACAGAGAAATGCTATTGTGTCAGCGTTTCATCGGGTCATTTTGTAATCCATTGGAGATTTTAGAAGAATTGTATCTAACTGTGGAAACACTTGTCCGACATAATGTTACACTGTTTCAGAAGACAATATCAGCAAATCTGGAATAACGATTGACTGACACACAAAAGGTTTAAGGTTTAACGGGTGAACACTGACAGAAATGGTTTTTTTGAGATCGCTGTTTGATGAACCACAGATCGACTTAGATCGCGTGTCTTAAGATGTTTGCAAATATTTCGCGCACGTTTATTTCTCAAAATTGCTTCGTACTTCCACTAATTGTGGGTTGTCTGAGGTTGCATATTATGATTAAAGAAGTTCTCAGAATATATTTTCAATAAATTTGAACACGTTTACGGATATTGAGCAACCGCCATACATAGAAATCTGTAGATAATGTGTGACAAAATAGACAACAGAATGAATTGTAGAAAAACATCAGCTCGCAAGTGAATGGATAATTTATTTATTCCTCGTAAGTTTATGTGCCATAACAAAATGACAAAAGCAAATTACTAATAGCATCTTCATCCCTATTTCATGCAATCAGTGCCAAACATGGACAATGAAAAGGGCACTAAAACAGAACATAACTGCCTGTGAAATGCGCTGTCTCTGTAAGGTCACTAACTACACACGAAGGGGAAGGTTGTGAATACCAGCATAAGACAGAAAGTTAGAATAAGACCGCGTCTGAAATATATTGACGTACGATATTTTTAAACAGCAGAACTTATGGGAGAAGGCGAGGGGAAGACCAAAAAAGAGACAGATAAATGGTGTAGCTAAAACCTGAAGGAAAAAAAAACAGAAACAAGATAAATCGCTCAAGCTACCCGAGCGCAAAATACAGAAAACCACCACAATCGGTCGCACCCTGGTTTTAGTGAGACGACAAAAGAAGAAGCAAAAACAAGATTCCTGTTACTTCTTATACACGTCTGTTTCTTATACTATTACAGATGACGAAATTGTTTGCTGTTTTATCCCAGACAACAATGATGTTTGCTGTCGTGTTTCAGACGAGTTTTTACTAACGTGTTCCAGACAACAATACTGTTTACTTATTATCAAACAATGATTCTGTTTACTATAAAACCTCAGACAAAGAGTCTGTTTAATGTCATGTTTGTGATAATGTAATTATTTACTGTCTTGTCCCAGTCAATCTACTTGTTTAGTCTACTGTCGTAGAAGAGTGTATATTTATTATACTGTCTGGAACATCGAATATATCTCGCGTCTATTTACTGAAGTGTCCCAGACGAGTCTGTTTACTAAAGTGTCCCAGACAACTAGACTTTACTGAAGTGTCCCAGGCAACTAGTCTGTTTACTGAGGTGTCCCAGACAACTTGTCTGTATACTGAAGTGTCCAAGACTACGGGTTTGTTTACTGAAGTGTCCCAGACAACGAGTCTGTTTACTAAAGTGTCCCAGGCTACAGGTCTGTTTACTGAAGTGTCCCAAACAACTAGTCGGTTTACTGATGTGCCCCATACAACAAGTCTCTTTACTCTCAACTTAATTCTTGCAAATATTATTCTACTTCAGTGTGCGTAGTCGGTACTGCGGTATTGGTATTCTTTGAAACAAAAGGCTTGTTGCAAAACATCCAAAGCTTTTACGTGCAATATTTAATTGTAAATATTCCTTCCTGCGGACATTGAAAGATAGAAAGTCGACCATCGATTACATTGTTTCAACTTGTAAAGACAGATTTTTAATTTGTCTTTATTATAAATTCTATCACGTAATCATCTTCATCTAACGCAGCTTGATGTACAAAACAAACCTCTAGAATGAAGTGTTTTCCTTCCGACCTAGTTTGAACAAATATGCCAAGATTTCCATAAAGCCAGTAATGCTTCATTAAATTCCAGCGGGTACAAATGTGCACTTCTTTTACGAATTTGCTCATTTAAACCCAGAGCAGTATAAAACTACATCTGATACATTTCTTTGCTTAGGTCCACTGCCTGCTGATAGTTAGAGAAGGTTAGTTGCTTATTCATTACAGCAAGTTGCAAACCAGTTCCAACATTTGTTGGTTTTTGTGTGGTCTTACTAGACAATTTTACGTCGAATAGTGTGCCATCAATACCCGAGACAAAAGGCTGTGAACAGACATGATTATTAACGTCCTACGGTACTGGCTGTAATAATGAGAAGTTTGCCATTGCTGTACTGAAAAGTTCCATACTTATATCGTTGTAGAAATAATCGAAAAGTGATTTGCTGGACTGTTGACAGACATTATATAATTGCACGACAGCGATATCGAGCAGCTGATATCTCTTTGTGCAAATCTGTTTAACCAAATTTTTTCCCCTTCATTTTTTCGTTTTGTTAGGCCTGCGTACAAAAATGCTTTCTGCGCCTTGTCGGGAAACTAAACACGCATTTATTCTTTTTTTATTAATAGAATTGTTCATTTTTCTGAGGACAGAATCGGCAGTTTTTCACAGAACACAGCTCTGCGATGCTCAGATGATAATTAATAACAAATGTATGAAGGAGGTCAGTGAAAACGAGGATGTATAATCAAATGCTGCGTGCGCTGTGGAGTTGACAGTGGCTGTATCGGCGCCAGTGTGGAATCTACTACAAGCAGATGTTTCCTTCACGGTCAGTGCAGTAGTGTGACCACTTGCAGCCAGATCGAGGTTGACTTTGTCTACTTTCAAAAGGACCCTCTGCCTCTACAATGTATTAACGGCAAGTGGAATGACTCCACGGGCGTATGTGACTGCGTTTTGGACTATGCAGGACCCTTATGTAACAGACTGCATTACAACTGCTCAGAATTTTCCCGAAATTGGCCACAGCTTTTTGGAGATTTCTTGATTCAAATTCAGCCTCAGCCATTTAACAAAAACGTAACCGCTGTCTGTAGGAAGACAAACAACAGTTTATCCACACTTGTATTTCGCAATACCGGTAACTATAACTTTAACAACAGCAATTTCGATTACAATAGGGGATTCGATTCGTCGGGTCCCTTGGATAAAATCAGTTTCTGGACTGGCTTCGCAGCAATTAAATGCCTTATGGGATCGACACCTCGGAATTTTAGTATCAATATCGTCTTTAAAAACGCATCCATTACTAAAATTGAGAACAAATATACTGGCGTTTTGATAGGCGCACCTGGCTTGTATCAACTAAGTTATGTCAGCTATGTGTCCACCTCAAACTCCACAGAAAGCCACTGTCTAGAACTCAGCAACATGACCAAATTTTCCACTTACATTTCCGACAACTCTGGAAATTCCAGTATCAACTATGCCGCAGCAGCCGGTGCTGGTTGGTGGTTTCCAGCTTCCCCTTTCACTTGTAATCCGCTAGGCTCCTTCTACGACACAGAACCGCCCCCGCTATCAAACGATGGCTACGTCAAATTTCCTGGAGTTGACAAAAGTCTGATCGTGGAAAATCTGGGGCAAACAGAAATGCTCATTGAAGAAAATTATGTTTGAACTGTCTATTTTACTGAGCATTAACTGCGTTAGCTGCGAATGTTTCACAAATTACATGATGTTGCAGAACCAGCTACAGTAATTTATGGTTGTTTATGATTTTAGTAGGCGCCTGTGGCTTAGCCGTTGCAAACGCGCTCCGTAATGCCAGGGTTCCGGGTTCGATCCCAGCTGGGGTTCTTCGGACTTTGCGTTGGTTTCGACAGTGGTATCGAGAAGCAGACTGTCAGGAAGCAATGGCAAACTACTTGACGTAAATTTGCCTTGAAAAACCACAACAGCACACACACACACATACACACACACAAAATCCCAGGGTTGGTTCTGCAAACTCCTGTAAAGGATACGCAACTAATTTGTTATGATTTTAACAGAACTTTTAACGTCCAGTAGTTTACCATTGCCACTAAACGGTCGGCAACCCAGTCCCTTGTCGAAATCAACGCTACTCGGTCTGCTGCCAAACCATCTGCAGCTGGAAGTATTTGGGAATTATGAAGCACGTTGGCAACACCAAAGACACCGACCATTGGGTTAAAAGGCCTTTAAATTTTCTCAACATTTTCCAGTCCAAATTAGCCTATTTATCGCTTTAAAAAAATGATATATACATTTCAATAACTAGCAAACTTATTCCAAACAATATTTTCCCGTAATGAATTTAAACAATGCGGATACAAACAATACATTGTACAATTCCCTCCTTTGTAAGCAGACGGAATTTATCGTAAATTGGAAGTCACCCTGGTAAGTCACGTGACTACGGTGCGCTTCCGGCGGCCATGAAACATACACAATGTATTGGAAGAAACTATTCGCGTTGAATTTATTCAGTTTTGTGCTTTATTTTATGTTAATGTTACTCTGTAGTAACGCCCCTGGTGAGATATAGCAAACTTATGTTGCTGCAACTTTATATTTATTCGTTCAGGAATATTTGTGCGGGAGCTCTGTGTAATTTAAAACAAACAAATGGAGATATGCTTAATATCAGATTGCCAGTATGTCATTATTTCCAGAATACGCCCCAGTATATTGCTTAAGTTTACGTTTGTGACTTAGGAGTTTTATAATTTCGACATACCATTGTTCTAAGTAACCGGCTGACAATAGCCTGTCTGCTGAGGCGTATTTAGAGCCTTAAGCTGCAAGAGCCAATATATATATATATATATATATATATATATATATATATATATATATAATGCAATGATATAAAACCGAACGAAAAGTATATTAGCGAGCTTCACAATATAACAAACAAAAACAAAACGTGAACGTTGCAGCTATGGAGCCTTCTTCAGCACATACATAGATTAGACAATACTACACAAATACACAATATCACTTATCTTCGTATCTCGTGGCAGCCAGGTCGATGTCAAGACAATAGTCTGGCCAGGCACGTGGGGCAGGGAAAATAAATATCCGGGGATATGCCAGGGGCCATCACTCGAGGATAAGAGGAAACTATGTAGGCAGATCAGCCTCCTAGGATTAGATGAAGCTGTGTTGGCAGTTTAGTCCACCAGGTGCCTGAGTCCCCTCCCACCTCCCAACCCTACCCCACCCACCCCAAAATACCTGTTTTACCTTTTTTGTTAATATGTTTTATTTCCACCCCATTTCCCCAAAAAATTATCTAATGTGACGACTAATACAAGATGTAATAAATAAAATGTTATCTTCATTCGGTGTTTTTCCCCCCCTGTCTCAACCCTCTGCCGGTACGTAGAATAGTTCTCTAATTTTTCTAGTCTGCAGCCGTTAATTAAAAAAAAAAAAATAGTTAGAAGAAGGCTGAAGTATAGTATATGCAACCAGCTTTACCTTTTTAAGGAACGGAGAAATCAGTCATCATCATATGCCATGCTGATAAACCTTAATGGCCGTGGTCCGCCAGCTCACACAATCGCCAGAATCACGGAAAAATCAAGTATGCATATTTTATTGAACTTGATGCATTGATCTGATTTCCCTTCATTGTCTTTGCCAAGTGTGTTTGCTGAACCGCACCTAATTTGCTTAACTCATTCCGCTCCGTGACGAGATGACGCTAATTCAAGTTTCATTTCTATTGGTCTATTTATGAAGACGTCACCAGAAGTTTCCTCATAAGAACAACAAATTTGCGGATCCTCATGTATAGAGACAGTTTCATTTTTAGGAATTGGCTTTCTGAAAATTAGTTTTGAGAATATTGTGTGTTTTCAAGAGAAACTTTCCAAGATATAATAAGTACAGTTATTGTTTTACCGTGAGTAAATAACACTATGGGGTATAAATCATCCCGAACTGTTATCTCAGTGTTGCAGTTACTGATATTTTTTACTCTAACTGAAGCCACCACGACGTTTTATCGAGCCACTCTATGCGATGTCAAAACTAGATTGGCTAACAAATGCATGACATCTGTCAATAAACCAGAAAGAATAGTCAATTGCTGTGTCCGCTGCAGCTCCGATAGCAGTTGTCTTGGAGCTAGTGTGCAGCTAAACACGAGTAGTTGCTACATCCACACCCAGTGCAGTGGTACAACTGACTGTTCCAAAGGAGACCCGGGGTTTAAATACTACTCGAAAAGACCAGACAAGCTACCGTGTGTGTACGGAACCTGGAATGAAGCAACATGGAGCTGTAAGTGTTCTTACCCGAGGGTTGGGAAACTGTGCGATCGCTTGCCTACAAACTGCACAGAATTCGGCCAGTACTGGCCGACAACCTATGGTGACTCGATGATTGCCCTAAACCCCTCGCCAATTAATAGAAATGTCATTACTGTCTGTTCCCGAACGAAAGACAGTTTATCGACGATTGTTCTGCGAAATGTAGGAGAGCAGAACTTCAACAGGACATTGTCCGACTACGTTCAAGGTTTTCTTACAAATCCTCCGCCATATAATTTAAGTTTCTGGGTAGGAATGGATGCCATGCCCTCTTTGTTAGGACCAACACCAAGGAACATGAGAATCAGCATTTTCTTCAACAGTGCAACCCCTAAAAGGTACGATTATAGGTATTCGGGCGTTGTTTTAGGCGACAGCAGTACAAACTACATGTTAACATATGAAAGCTACACAGCGTTGTCAGGAGCACCTAACGGGAACTGTCTGGAGCTGAGCAACATGACCTCCTTCTCCACTTGGGACTCCGACAATGACAAAGACAGCACAGAGAATTGGGCTTCAAGAGCTGGCGCCGGCTGGTGGTTCCCGTCCTCCAACTTCACATGCAATCCTCTTGGAGCGTTCTACAACAAATCAACTCCCCCAACAGACGATGGCTACCTTCGATTCCCCGGCATCAGCACCGATCTGATTAGGAACAATCTTGTTAGGATTGAACTGCATATTGAAGATCCATACGCTTGATTTTCAGATGTTCCCCAGGATTCATCTCGATTAGAATGCTTACATAAGAAGGATTTTCTTATCAACATGAAGGTATCAGATAAAAATCTCAAGTCTGATAGAAACTACAATAACCATGTCGTTGTCTTGAAACATTTCAATAATGATGTTAAGGATGTCAAGAGTGTTAAACAGTGAGATCAATGTGCAGACGAACTGGTCACGTTATAGTGGCAGTTTAAAGATGGCCACTCACTTTTGACATGCACTAAAGAAGGGCAGCATTCTGTTATTCGTTTTTATTTTTTTTTTTTTTTAAATCATTGAAGGGGTAAAACTTATAGAAATTTATCGGCGAATGAAAGTCCTGTTTGGAGATACGTGTCTGTCACTCTAGCAAATGTATGAATGGGGTAGGAAGTTTCAAAACTGAGCGATTATTGTGACGGACTGTTCACTACACAGTGTGTCTGACTCGTGATGTCACGTGCTTAATACTCTTGACACCTTGAACAACAATACTGACATATTACAAGACAAAGGCATGCGTATTGTCAATTCTTTCACACTTTTAAGGTTTTCATCTGAAGCCCCCGCTAGAATGCATCAACAGATTGGCCTATTCCGACACAAATATCGGGCACGTAGTTAAGTGTTAGTTGCGTTTTTATTTCTGCAAACCAAGGCTATTATTTATTGATTTTTGTTTGGTTTTACTATTTAATCTCAGAAGTTTGCCATTGATTTCCAAAGAATATGACGTTCTACCCTTGGTCCAAATCAGTACACAGCTGCTGATATCAAATCGACTACAACTAATTTCGAACCGCCTGTGTAGGAACGGTGAAGCTGTGTTTACAACGGTTAAGTTACTCATGTCTTGCAGGTACACGATGATGATGATGATACCAACTGCATAAATATCTTAAAGAAATTATTAAATAATGTATAAAATACCAAAAATAGACTCGACGTGTCGTTGAACACTTATACCCAAATTATAAATAGTAGTAATCTAAATAACAATATCCTGATCAATCCATCTGGGTTTTAACTGTGATTTTTTAAATTTTAATAATGGATTTTTATGCCTATCAATTATTTTTTATTATTCAATATCGCATAGTGTTTGTGTTAGTTACATACGATTGTAGGAGGATAGAATGGCTAAATTTAATATATTTTAAGTGTACTTTTCAACCAGTTATAGCAATTAAATTGTGCAGTCTATCTTTACGGATATTTAAAGTGATCTGGGGTGCCATTATTGCGTCTTCAGACACATTACCACCTGATATGCCAGCTCTGCCCAAAGACAACTTATCACAGACATCAGAAGGAGACAGTCATCATTTTTCGGCCATGTTATGAGAAGAGGGGAAATAGAACATGTTGTGACCACTGGAAAGATCTGGGGAAAAAGGGATAGAGGAAGATAACGAGAGAAGATGCTTGACAGTCTTGTTGCATGGCATGGAGGTGTGTCGGCACCCGAACTGATACATGCTGCAGGAGATCGTGGATTTTGGAGAGGCATGATCGCCCACGCCAGTCGGCAAGGCAACTGATGATGATGATGAGGATGATGCCAGCTCTGCCTTTGTGATGGTTAAAGCGTGTTTGATTCTTTCCTGTAATTCTTTAGGAAGTAGTAAGTGGGGGTTGGAAAGGGGGGGGGGGGGGGAGAAAGGGCTCCAAAAAAACGAAAAAATTGCATCCCACCTAGGAACGACTCTGTAGAGCGATTATTCCTAGCATGTTTGCTACCGTAACAGGCTTACTGCGGTAGTAAGTAAATTGTACCCCACCAGAACATCACACAAGCGATAAACACTAGGTGACTCAAAGTGCCACCATGTGGATGAGGATCCCCCGTGGAGAGGTCCCAGAAACAGCGTTCAACTGTTAGGTTCTAGCAAAAACCAGTGTGGTGCTTCAATATAAAAAATAAAAGATTGCGTACCACAAAGGAGATGACGAATAAGTTTAAGGCTTATTGCAATGCAAAATATACTCAGAAGGGAAGTCGTTTGGAGTTAATATTTCTTGCAGAATAGTAAATAATGTTTAATGTTCCCAGCTATAACCCTGAGGGTGGAATATTCTGTTGCTGTTTTTTTTTTTTTTTTTTTGGGGGGGGGGGGGGGGCAGGAAAATTACTACTACGGCATAGACAAAGAGATAAGACCACGTTGTCTATGGACTGGCCGTTTGCCCAGCTTCTGTATTTTTTTTTAATCGAATGAATTACAAATTTTTGTTAACTTCAAGGGAACTAGTTCATGTCATAATTCAAAATGAATCCGCGTAAATATCAGTGGTTTCCCCTGTCTATTCAAGGGTCCTCCTATTGTGGGGGAAAACAAGGATAGACCCACTGCCTTCCCAACACTCATGTACTAGGAGTCGACTGATTAGGGGCATCTTCGAAGTCGGAGTGAAAGGCAAGGAACCAATAGTCTGTATACAATTAAGCCAAATTTGTAAAACAGATGCGCACGCAGCAATCAGGTTGTGAAACAAGACTAAAGTGTCGAGGTGTACAAACAACCTAGAACTTTCCGCGGGAGTTTACAGCTGGTGAGTGCGAAGAAGTAGATACCAGTGACCCTGGAACCTGAAATATAAAAGGCCGGGCGGGGGGGGGGGGCGGACACTCTAGACCCAAAGCCCATATAGAAAATGTCTACAGGGGTTAAGCCCACTCGCAACCATGTATATGCATTCTTTTCTCAAATATTTATTTATACATTTCCTATTATTTTTAATCGGGGTCGCCAGCCTGAGGATCACAAGGTCGTGGGTTGGCGACTTGACGGAGCCGAACATTTTTTCAAAAATGATCTTGACTCCCAGGTCGACCCAGCCTTGAGTGGGTACCGGGTGCTGTCCTGGGAAGTAAAGGCAGCTGCCGTGATGCTGACCACAGGACCCACCAAGTGCCGAGTGGTCTATAAAAACATAGGTCAAGCTCTGTACTCCCAATACGCCTAAAGGCGTGAAAACGGGCCCTTTACTTCCTTATAGTTTACTTCAATAAGGCCATTAACCCATAAAAAGATTTGCAGATTTTTAAGATCCCAATACTCCAGCACTTAATTGTTCCCATCTTTCTGAATTATTGTGACAAACATTTCAATAAAAAAAAATATATATATATATATATATATATATATATATATATATATATATATATATATATATATATATATATATATATAAATTAAAAAAAAAAACACTGCATCCACTACCTTGTTTCTTTCTAATTTAATGATTCATTGTCTTGTATTTGCATCCACACAGAAGAACACACTTCACTTTTGTGTTATTTAAATGTCATGTATTCTTTACGTCCTTTTTAGGATGTAATTTTTTGTTATTAGAAGCCCCACTCTGGCTTTTGCCAGGGTCCGCAATATAGGCAGGCCATAAATATGGCCAATTGTCTGAACGCGGTTTCTGGGACCTCTCCACGGTGATCCTCATCCACATGGTGGCATTCTGTGTCATCGGGTGTTTATAGCTTGTGTGATGTCCTGGTGGGGTAAAAAGTCAGTCAGTCAGTCTGTGTTATTTAATGAAAGCATATGTGTGTTTTAAAAAAAAATACTTTTCATGTTAACTGAAAATAACAATAAAATAAACTTTATTCAGTTTTTAAAAAAACCACACAAACACACACACAATCAGACTTCTTGAGGAATCGCTGTGACGTAGCGGCTAGACGCTCGCCTAACGGTTCAAAGGTCGAGGGTTTAAATCTGCATCGACTCAGATTTGGTTTCTTTACAACAATACCTTAGCTCCCAGTCGACCCAGACTAAGCCGGGTATCAGGAAAAGTCCTGGATAGTAAGGGGCGGCTGACAGGATGTTGACCATATCTAAGGGGCGGCTGACAGGAAGTTGACCATATCTAAGGGGCGGCTGACAGGATGTTGACCATATCTAAGGGGCGGCTGACAGGATGTTGACCATATCTAAGGGGCGGCTGACAGGATGTTGACCATATCTAAGGGGCGGCTAACAGGATGTTGACCATATCTAAGGGGCGGCTGCCAGGATGTTGACCATATCTAAGGGGCGGCTGACAGGATGTTGACCATATCACCCGACGACTGTTGACTGTTCTATACAATATAGGCCTAGCGCTTTTATCCAACGTCTAGGATGTGCAAATTGTCTTTGATTTTGACCCCCCCCCCCCCCCCCCCCCCCGAAAATGTGTAAGGGGTTGAGGACTCCTCCTCCCCTTTTTGTCTCAAGAATTGTGTCCCTCAGTACTACGTTCAAAACAGGGCTAGCGATATATATAGTACGTACGACACAATGCTGACAATATGTATATAAATGTATATGTGTATGTATATATTTATATATGATATAATCTCATCTCATCTTGTTGATTCTCTAATATCTTGCAGTGACGAGGTGAAGTATAATTTCCGTGACAGTGCCCGTTTGTTGGCTTCGTACATGGAGATTCCCAGGGCCTCTGTGACTCCACCTGTCCATAGTTTGCATTGTCGGCCTCTTCTTCGCTTCCCGCCTAGTCTGTGTGTCATTGCTTTCTGTGGTATACTGTTTCCTGATATCCGCGTTACATGGCCAAACCATTTTATCTGTTGTCTTGTAATGAAATCCAGGGCTGCCGCTCTGCCCATTTTCCATTGGTTTACATCATTCCTGATCTTATCTATTATTGTTATATAAAGGCCCTTCGGAGGAATCTCATTTCAGTTGTAATTTTTCTGTTCTCTTTTTCTGTCATTGTCCAGTTCTGGCATTGATATACAGGAAATATATGGGGATACAAAACTGAAATGGGAAACAAATTGTCTGAGAAAAAGGGAACGTCCAAGGGAGACAATAAGAATAACATAATTAGAAGAGGCAAAAAATGCTGGGCTGAACTCCATCTCAGAAACTGAGGAAGTTGCATGCAATATAGCCGATACATATTTCATCACACACGGGAGTACGTGGTCTCGAGGTGCGGCATCCGCCTTGAGTGTTTGAGGTCCTGGGCCCAACCCAGGTAAAGACTGATTTTTTCACGTGAATTTCTAGTAATTTCCCCTGGTCTCTGGGTAGTAAGATCGAATGCCCGTGTGTAAAGGTTGCGCACGTAAAAGAATCCCTTGGTAGTTGGCAGTGCACTACGCTGAGATTCTTCAGACTCAGGCTTGAGTTAGAAGTAAAACGGAACACTTCTGGGTTTACATCCGGCTGCCATGATGTTGACCCGTTGACTAAACTAAAATCAACAATACCATCACAAAAATATAAATTGTAGAGTTTACAAATTCACATCATCAGGTCCTAGGATTACAACAACAACAACAACAACAAACTAAATAGAACATAACTTTTTTCCAGTGGCATCAGAGGAAAGACCAAACATAAAATTAAGGTACATCTAAACTCCAGAGTAGACAGAGTAGACAAGAAGATACTAAATGTGGTTCTAAAGTACCTGTACATAATAGTGTAGTAGATGGGAGTCTAAAAGTGGTATCAGCCGCTCACGCTGTGGGATTTACTGAAGAGGGGATCCGAGCACTTATGGATTGACTGGTTCGACGTGCAATGAGGATGATCAATCAGTCAGAATTTTCTGTACAAAACGTCACTCTCTTCTCGGCATGCTTGAACATTTCTCTTTCTCTACCAAATTCTCCAACCCTATGTGCTTTCACAGTCCATGCATCTTCAGCGTCTTGTATCCACTTTTGCGGAGGTAGGTCTCGTCCTCGTTTCCAGGAAACTGAGCCCTCCATCGTTGCTCTCTTCAGACCACCAGGGTGTTTGGTCATGGCTCACACCCAACTAACCAAAAATCTGACTGCATCTTGGTAATATTAAAGATGAAGGGCTGTGAAACAATCCTCGTACTTTCATGTAAGCAACAACAACAACAACAACAACAACAACAACAACAACAATGTATGAATGCACGGATGGATGCATGAATGAATGAATGAATCAATCAATCAATCAATCAATCAATCAATCAATCAATCAAACTATCAATAAACTAATGAATGAAATAAGAACTGACATCCCTGGACTCCGGACATTCCTACACGTGCTACGTCTCCTTCTTCGGTAGCCAACGAAGAGTCGACATGCTACAAGTTGCCACCTGATTAAGAGCCCCCTTTGTTTCCCCGCCGTGTTGAATATCTTTCAGACCCCCCTTCTTACCCCTCACTGAACTAATCTGTCATCGTATGGATCCTGAAGATGTTTAACAGAACAGACAGAGATAATATCAGTATGTTTTCCCAATGAAATTAGAACAAGAAAGCAGATTTCTCTTCGATTTGTACCTTCGGGGCTTCTGAAAATATGCCAGTAAGTTTATTTTCTGCTATTTACGCAGTTATCATGCATTATTAGTGTGGTTGTCTACTCACTGTCATTTCAAAAAGGTTGCGACCCATAGGTTGAGAACCGCTGTTATAACATAACACGTTATGACACTGTCGTCTGGAAGACGTAAGGGTGCCAACAAAACATCAACATTTTTTATATCCAAATTTGCAAATATTGAAGTCAGTTGCTATCCAAAAAGACCTACTAACTCGTTTCCTTCATCATCACCGGCATCTTCTAGTTGTTGAGCTTTTGACTTTACCTTCTCATCACCATTGGTGTTTCCTTGTTTACCCTTGCTCTTTGGATTTGCTTTCGCACATTTCCTCTGTCTGGGTTCATCCCCTTGAATATATCCATCTGCAGTTAGCCATGTCTTCACACATTTTGTCCAGGCATTCTTCTTTCGTTCCGTCACTTCAGACTCTCCTCCTTCCTTTATAATATCTACAGAAGTTAATATAATAATAATAATATTAATAATAATAATAATAATAATAATAATAATAATCAGAGATTAGTATCTACTTCTTCTTCGCGTTTACTGACTGTAAACTCCAGCGGAAAGTGGCTTTTGCCAGGGGCCGCAATATAGGCAGGCCATAAATATGGCCAAATGTCTGAACGCGGTTTCTGGGACCTCTCCACGGCGATCCTCATCCGCATGGTGGCACTTTGTGTCATCGGGTGTTTATCGCTTGTGTGATGTCCTGGTGGGGTAGAAAGTCAGTCAGTCAGCGGAAAGTTCTGGTTATACGTCCAGTTCTATACTTCACTTCTGTTTTAGAACCTGAGTTTTGCGTGCACATCCGCTTTGCAGATCTAAATATTTTGTGTGCAGACCGTCGGTTCCCTGCCTCTCAGGCAGACGTACTCCGACTTCGAAGGAAACTCACAATTTGTCAAATGTTACAACATGTTTTATAGTCAGTCAGTGAACCTATTCTTGTTTGCCCTACAATGGGGCTCTGGAGCCCACACATGGAGAGATTATTTTGATGATTGTACAGACTTTGACTATTCCACCACCACCACCACTGCTATTACTACAACACTGCTGCTGGTAACACTACTATCAATATCACCATCACCACAACCGCTGCTTGTTTTATTACTACTACCCTCACCACAACCGCTGCTTGTTTTATTACTACTACCCTCACCACAACCGCTGCTTGTTTTATTACTACTACCCTCACCACAACCGCTGCTTGTTTTATTACTACTACAGCTGATGCTGCTGCTACTACTACTTTATTACTACCTTTTCTAATGTTATTTCTAAAAATTATGCTTTCATCACTAGTACTACTACTACTACTACTACTACTACTACTACTACTACTACTACTACTACTACTACTACTACTACTACTACTACTACTACTACTACTACTAATGCTGCTGCTGCTGCTGCTACTACTACTACTAATTTAACCACCACCATCACTACTACTACTTAGACAATTATTACTTCTACTGCTGCTACTGCTTTACAACTGCTAATGTTACCTTTACTTCTAAAACTACTACTTCTTCACAACAACTACTACTACTAGTAAAAACTCAGTAGTCTAATTGCCCGAATACTAACTAGTACATTTTAAAGAACAACTGAACATAATTCCAACTGTTTTCTCACCTGCAATAAACATGTCGGCCACCATGATAGCGTCCTCCCTCTCCGGCAGGTCCAGCTTGCTCAGCACACTGTTGTACCTGGCCTTGGTGCAGTAGCTGACCGTCCGGTTCTTGCCTATCCCGACAGCTCGGACATCGTTGAAAGCGCTGGACAAGAGTTTTATGGCGTGGAAATGGAAGTCTGGTCTTTTCAGAGGCGTCATAACAACTCCTGGAGGAACACAAAAAAAAAAAAAAAAGGAAAAAACCAAAACACTTCAGTGTCATGCATTTGCACCAGTGCATTTTATGTTGAAAATGCAAGTTTATTTTTGTTACATTGATCATGAGGGAAGCAGTAAACTTGTTAATATTTTTTTTTTTAAGTATCCAAAACCATGAGTTGTTCTTTGGCTCGGTAATATGGATATCGCAACCCTTCGGCCTTGATTCCATGATAGATATCTTAAATCTAGTAGAAATATGACTTATCTGTCTACCCTCGGGCGTGAACCTGGACCATAAGGAGTTCCTCATCCAGTCGCCGCGCAGTCCGGTTTAACCAACTACGCTGGCGAGGCGGGCAACTTGGTAATAAAAAAAGTATACATCTTTTGCAAGATCTAGGGAGGAACTGTAAACTTTTTAATTCAAAAGTTTATATCTCCTGCATGATCATTCGAGAAACAGTAAAAATTTGTATTTACAAATGTTTGTTTGTTACATGATTTTGAAAGAAAAAGCAAAATTAAATCATAAAATTGTATTTTTATTACACGATCGTGAGAAAAACAGTTAAAATAAGATATGTTGTATAAAAGTATGCATTTGTTAAATGATTATAACATTAACGGAATAATTTTAAATATGAAAGTGTATATTTGTTATACGATTTTGAGAGAAAAAGTAAAATTTTTACTTAAAAAACAACACACACACACACACCATTATTTGATTTTTTGTTTTGTTTTGAAAATGGGATGAGAGAGGGTATTTAAATCTCTCTCTCTCTCTCTCTCTCTCTCTCTCTCTCTCTCTCTCTCTCTCTCTCTTTCTCTCATGTGGGTTCTCGGACACCAATGTGTGTGTGTGTGGGGGGAGGGAACCCACTGCCCCCTAACGAGCATGCCGTAAAAGGCTACTTATTAGGGGTGTTTTATTTGAAGTCGAAGTGCATCTGCTTGAGAAGCGAGGAACCAACAATCTGCATACAAATAAACCAGATTTGTAAACTGGATGTGCACTCAAAACTCAAGTTCTGGGACAAGACTTAAGTCCATAAGGGGACGAAAAACCACAACTTTCCACTGGAGTTTACAGCTGGCCGAAAGCTGGGAAGAAACCTTCTCAACTCTAAATGTAAAGGGTCATATAAATAGTTATGTCAAATGTCTATCAATTTTCAACAACATATAGAATATACTCTAAGATAGGCTATAAATTACCTTCAATAATTATGTCGTTGTTGTCAGTTTTATCTGTTAGTCTGGATTTGCTCTTCATGATTCCGTCGGTTATCAAAAACTGTGTCAACTCTTCTAATGTGGATTTGGGTGGACAGAGAGGTAAAGCGTAATAGGGAAAACCCGCAGTCTGACACAAGTCATTCATTTCTGTAACAGTTACCCATTTCCTGTTGATGTTTACACCAAAAACGTAGAACCTAAACTCGTCTGAGTAAATTATTTCTTTTTGAACAGCAGATTTAATATCGATATTTATTCCTCCACCGCCATATATTTCTCCATAGATTCTTAATTCCAAAACGTTCTTTTCCCCATTTTCAATTTCAGTCTGGTGGAGTTTTACGTTTGTCTCATCTTCATTTATGTCATTAGGAGCTGTCTCCTGGCTTTCTAGGTGGCGCTTATTTTCTGTTGAATCCTCGCCATTACCGTCTTCAACTTTGTCGTCACTATCATCATCAACCATGTCAAGGGTAGTTCTATAGTGCCGCCACCTATCTTCTGTTTCTACTGTCTGGTACATCAGTTTCACAAATTCAAGATGGCGCTGCTGAAACTCTTTCATATTACACTTCAGAAATGACCCCTTGCAATCAAGAAGAGTTCTTCGACTAGCAAGGCTGACATTTTCTCCATTATTTGTGAAAAACTGGAAACTTGATCCATGAATCTGGAATTTGACAATAATATATTATGTGTATTAAAAAGTTTAAATTTTCATTTATAAAGATGTTTAGTGTGTTCCCCCATAAAGGTAATAAACTACAGTAGAACATATATGAAAAATATCTTATGCAATAAATCGCTCTCATTTAATGTCAGAAAGAGTAAAGGAAAACTTAAGATTAAGGGGCTTAGAGTGTACAAGTGTAGCCAAAGTTGAGCTTAAGGGGCTTACAGTGTACAAGTGTAGCCAAAGTTGAGCTTAAGGGGCTTACAGTGTACAAGTGTAGCCAAAGTTGAGCTTAAGGGGCTTACAGTGTACAAGTGTAGCCAAAGTTGAGCTTAAGGGGCTTACAGTGTACAAGTGTAGCCAAAGTTGAGCTTAAGGGGCTTACAGTGTACAAGTGTAGCCAAAGTTGAGCTTAAGGGCTTACAGTGTACAAGTGTAGCCAAAGTTGAGCTTAAGGGGCTTACAGTGTACAAGTGTAGCCAAACTTAAGCTTGAGTAGCTTACAGTGTACAAGTGTAGCCAAACTTAAGCTTAAGGAGCTTACAGTGTACAAGTGTAGCCAAAGTTGAGCTTGAGGAGCTTACAGTGTACAAGTGTAGCCAAACTTAAGCTTAAGGGGCTTACAGTGTACAAGTGTAGCCAAACTTAAGCTGGAGTAGCTTACAGTGTACAAGTATTGCCAACCTTAAGCTTAAGCAGCTTACAATGTACAAGTGTAGCCAAACTTGAGCTTGAGGAGCTTACAGTGTACAAGTGTAGCCAAACTTTAGGGGCTTACAGTGTACAAGTGTAGCCAAACTTAAGGAGCTTACAGTTTACACGTGTAGCCAAACTTAATGAGCTTACAGTGTACAAGTGTAGCCAAACTTAAGGGGCTTACAGTGTACAAGTGTAGCCAAACTTAAGGAGCTTACAATGTACAAGTGTAGCCAAACTTAAGGGGCTTACAGTGTACAAGTGTAGCCAAACTTAAGGAGCTTACAGTGTACAAGTGTAGCCAAACTTAAGGGGCTTACAGTGTACAAGTGTAGCCAAACTTAAGGGGCTTACACTGTACAAGTGTAGCCAAACTTGAGCTTGAGGAGCTTACAGTGTACAAGTGTAGCCAAACTTAAGCTTAAGGGGCTTACAGTGTACAAGTGTAGCCAAACTTAAGCTTATGGGGCTTACAGTGTACAAGTGTAGCCAAAGTTGAGCTTGAGGGGCTTACAGTGTACAAGTGTAGCCAAACTTAAGCTTAAGGGGCTTACAGTGTACAAGTGTAGACAAAGTTGAGCTTGAGGGACTTACAGTGTACAAGTACAGCCAAACCAAAGCATAAAGAGCTTACATTGTACAAGTATAGCCAAAATTGAGCTTACAGAGCTTACAATGTACAAGTGTAGCAAAAGAATAAAAGAAAAAGTAGTAGTAGTAGTAGTAGTAGTAGTAGTAGTAGTAGTAGTAGTAGTAGTAGTAGTAGTAGTTGTACTAGTAGTAGTAGTATAGTAGTTGTAGTAGTAGTAGTAGTAGTAGTAGTAGTAGTAGTAGTAGTAGTAGTATAGTAGTAGTAGTAGTAGTAGTGGTGGTGGTGGTGGTGGTAGTAGTAGTAGTAGTAGTAGTAGTAGTAGTTGTAGTAGTAGTAGTTGTTGTTGTTGTAGTAGTTGTAGTAGTAGTAGTGGTGGTAGTGGTGGTGGCCTTTGTGGTTGGCTCTAAGCTAACCACAAAGACAACAGTTGTTGTAGTAGTTGTTGTTGTTGTAGTAGTTGTTGTTGTTGTTGTTGTAGTAGTTGTAGTAGTAGTAGTAGTAGTTGTTGTTGTTGCAGTAGTTGTAGTTGTAGTAGTAGTAGTAGTTGCAGTAGTAGTAGTAGTAGTAGTAGTAGTAGTAGGTGTAGTAGTAGTAGTAGTAGTAATAGTTGTAGTGGTAGTGGTGGTTGTAGTGGTGGTAGTAGTAGTAGTGGTGGTGGTAGTTGTGGTAGTAGTAGTAGTGGTGGTGATAGTGGTGGTAGTAGTAGTGGTGGTGGTGGTGGTAGTGGTCGTAGTAGTAGTAGTAGTAGTAGTAGTAGTAGTAGTAGTAGTAGTAGTAGTAGTAGTAGTAGTAGTAGTAGTAGTAGTAGTAGTAGTAGTAGTAGTAGTAGTAGTAATAGGTATTCATTTTTACAAAAATATTTTGTTCAACCCTGAGGGTTATTAATGGGATTTACAGAGTTCATTTAAGACAATTTAGTAATTTGTAATATTGCTTTAAATATTGCTTTTTCTGTCTGCAATTTTATTAAAATATATCCCTACACATGAAGAGCTGACTGTTGTAGATGAGGACTGAACGCTTATGGGAATGCCCTGTTGCTGTGATGTCCTTTCGTGACTTACCTCAGCTCACAATTATTTTGAATAGACAAGCTCATTTTATTTAACAATCAACACGTGCTCATCAACTGCTCGCTCAGTCACCATAACAACAGACAACACCGGAAATGACCTTTTCTGTGGCGACCCAGTCAGAACAACCAATCTCCCGGTGTGTAGCTTTCTTGTTTATAGTTGTCATGGGAACGAACTGCATCTTTGCGTTCCATGTTGTCATTTTGTCTTATATATGGTTGCAGCTATATTGAATACACCACAATAACAAGAATTACTTCCTATTAGAAGATGTTCTTTTTTGGGCAACAAATTATATATATATATATATTATAATCAAAAAGGCTGAATAGGAAATTATTTATCTAGAAACTTTTTCTATTAACACCGCCACCACCACTACAACTATAATTACCACTACGACTAGAAAGGAAAGGAGCAGGTACTCACCATAAAGAGTCTATAAACATGTGTCTGTTATCAGTACAAATGGTGGCGCTTTCTTTTAAGCCAACCACAAAGACGTCACGGGAGTCGCCGTGGCGGAGCGGTTAGACGCTCGCCGCGGATGGGAAGGTCATGGGTTCGCTCCCTGGCGGAGCCGGACTTTTTCAAAAAAGACCTTGGATACCAGTTCGACCCACCCGTGAGTGGGTACAGGGTGCAGTTCCTGGGAAGTAAAGGCGGCCGCTGTGATGCTAACCACATCACCTATCTTGTGCCGATTGGTCTATAAAATAGGCCCTATACGCCTAAAGGTGGTAAGAGTGGGTTTTCCATGGTTTCTAAGCTTTAGCGCGTTCCTTCCAAGGCCAAAGGTTTCGCGCGTTTACCCCCTTACCCTTAACCTAACCAAAATTATACGTTTAATCTACCATTCCCGGAAATATTTGACTGTCCCTTGACCTGTGGATTTTTCCTGTTTGTAGTTGACTAACAAGAAAGGGGCTGAAGAGCTGTCTAGGGAATATAATACTTACAGGTGTGCCGTGAAGAGAGAGAAACGTTCTGTAAATGACTTGCTGATTGTTAATAAATACGAAATTTATTACTTGGACTAGTAATCAGTCAATATAAGAAAGAATGCATGATAATAACAAGAGAGGGAAAGGATACAAATTGCAGTCACATACAGATAGATAACAGGGAAAAGGAAATCCCCGGATATAAAAATCAAAAGAAATGAGATATTAACGCTTATAATATTTCTAATATGTACCTTTAGCTTCACTAAACACACTCAAACTTCCAGAACACGAAAATAATTTCAGTCTTGGCGAAGAAAATGGAGTTCACATAGACCAGTTGTATAATCATAGGTCCAAAACTAACACACGCCTGGGGAAGTGGTGAATTTAACGGTTTCGGCTCTGATGCGGTTAACCGAACTAGACTTTCTATTATTGGATCATTAGTCAACGGGGACGATGTGGGTCGGTTAAACAATACTTCAAAATGTTGTGGTAAATCTCACGTAATCAAATGTTGCGGAAATATCTGGCCCGCATAACTCAGAGGGTTTCCCCAGGCTCCATGTGTGTGTGTGTGTGTGTGTGTGTGTGTGTAAGAGAGAGAGAGAGAGAGAGAGAGAGAGAGAGAGAGAGAGAAAGGGGAGAGAGAGAGAGAGAGAGAGAGAGAGAGAGGAGAGAGAGTGAGAGTATGCCAATAGCCAGCAAGGTGAAAGAAAGGGTAGCTGAGCTAGGGTGAAGTCAGCAAAGCAATCAATAAATCAATCAGGTACCACACCCACATTAAAGGTTGGCTGTAATCATTGCCGAATTTAGACCTGCTGAGGCCCTGATGTATATAAAGTCCTGAGGCCCCGATCGTTTTTAAATTATACCAGCTGATCTAAGAAAACGTTAACTTTTAAAAATATTGATAATATATATTTTTATTTGATTTTGACACAACTATTACATTATAGAATTCTTCTTTTCTTCTTCTTCTTCCTTCTTCTTCTTTCTTCTTCTTTTTTTCTTCTTCTTCTTTTCTTCTTCTTTTTCTTCTTCTTTTTCTTCTTCTTTTTCTTTCTTCTTTCTTCTTATCTTTCTTTTTTCTTTCTTCTTTCTTCTTCTTTTTCTTTTTCTTTTATCTTTTTTTTCTTCTTCTTTCTTTTCTTTTTCTTTTTCTTTTTCTTCTTTTTCTTTTTCTTTTTCTTTTTCTTTTTTCTTTTTTCTTTTTCCTTTTTCTTTTTCTTCTTCTTCTTCTTTTTCTTATTTTCTTTTTCTTCTCTATCTTCTTCTTCTTCTTCTTCTTCTTCTTCTTCTTCTTATCTTCTTCTTCTTCTTCTTCTTCTTCTTCTTCTTCTTCTTCTTCTTCTTATTCTTCTTCTTCTTCTTCTTCTTCTTCTTCTTATTCTTCTTCTTCTTCTTCTTCTTCTATCTTTTCTTCTTCTTTCTTCTTCTCCTTCTTTCTTCTCTTTTCTTCTTTTTCTTCTCTTCTTCTTCTTTTTCTTCTTTCTTCTTCTTTCTTCTCTTCTTCTCTTTTCTTTTTCTTTCTTCTTCTTCTTCTTTTTCTTTCTTCTTCTTCTTCTTCTTCTTCTTCTTCTTCTTTCTTCTTCTTCTTCTTCTTCTTCTTCTTCTTCTTCTTCTTCTTCTTCTTCTTCTTCTTCTTCTTCTTCTTTCTTCTAGTTCTTCTTCTTCTTCTTTCTTCTTCTTCTTCTTCTTCTTCTTCTTCTTCTTCTTCTTCTTCTTCTTCTTCTTCTTCTTTTTCTTCTTCATCTTCTTCTTCTTCTTCTTCTTCGTGAGCATTCGGAGCCCTTAACGTTCACTGCTGCAGATATCACCCGCCTCCATTCACCTCTCTGGTTGGCCTTGTGTTACTAGTTGGTTACAGCAAGTTTTTGTAATTCTACCTTGATATTATCTCTCCGTCGTCTTCTTGGTCTACCTCGTGGTATACGACCATTTAGCTCCCTTGTGTTTACAATTTTTACCTACCTGTCATCTGACATTCTCTCAGTATGCCCCAGCCATTTCAATTTGTTAGCTCTAATGACGTCAGTGATCAATGGTAATTTAAACAGGTTATGAATGCCGTTTCTCCTTCTAACTATCCATTCCACGCTGTTTGCGTCTTTGATGGGTCCAAAGATTCGTCACAAGACTCAGTTTGTGAAGATCTATAATAAAGCTTCGTCTCTTTTGTTGTGCTCCAGTTTCTGAGTCAGATAAAACAACTGGTCTTATCAACGTTTTGTGTATTTTGATCTTTGTCTAAAAGGCTCCGTTAAATTAAAAGTACATCTAAAATGTATTAAAATAAGATTACTTTGGTGGAAAACAAAATGAATTTGTAGATGCCCCTGTAGCTTATTTAAGCCACAGCTTATTTAGTTTATGCCTAAATTCAGTACAGTCTGTCGTGGATCCATAACAGTGTCTTTCACCCTGATTGTACTGCTCTCAGATGCTATTCGTCAATCATTTGATGGCACTTTCAACTTATATCGACGTCTAACTCCTTCCCACCTCTCCAGTATGCTTTATATACAAGTTTTGTCTTTCAATTTGCCCCCCCCCCCCCCTCACCCCCCCCCCGGCTCCCCAAAGAACTTCTGTACTCGTATTTGGTTGTTTTGGTTTCAGTTAAACGCAACATAAGCGTTCTGTTTACCAGCTCATCTCAAATGCCTTGATTCCAGTTTCTAACCGAAGTTAATGTAAAATTTCTAAACGTTTTTTGTGTGTGTGGTTGTTCTAAGAATCGACATCAAAGCAGTCAGTTACTGTTATCATTCTTAAGTCCCATTTGGTAGGGGGGGGGGGGAGGGTGGCTCTATAAGCATGCCGTAAAAGGCAACTTATTAGGATTTTTCCGAAATCGAATGCGTTGAGCCGTAAGGCGTAGCCTTTGCAGCCTCATCATCATCATCAAGTGACTTGCCGACTGGCGTAGGCGATCATGTCATTTCACAGTGTGCGATCTGCAAATACGTGTTTCAGTTCGTGTGTTGACTGACACCCCTCCATGCCATGGCAAAAGACTTTTAAGAATCTGTTCACGCTGTCTTCCCCTGTCTCTTGCTCCACAGATCTTTCCAGTGGTCACAACATGTTCCATTTTCCCTCTCCTCATAACCAAAAAAAAAAAAAAAAAAAATTATGACTGTCTATTTCTGATGTTTGTGATAAGTTGTCTTCAAGCATTGGCCTCTTTCAAAACATCTGGGCTGCTCTTCTTTGCTGTCCAAGGAATTATAAGGGTTCTCGTGTTGCAAGATGGGACCACAGTAGAAACGTCATGTGCCTCCGGAACACTCTCAAAAAACGTTAGAGCAGGACAGCAATCAATTATTGATTCTGTCAAAGTGCTTGAAGAGAGAAAAATTAAAAACATCAAATTTTTTTCCTTTGTGACTGCATATCAGTCCTCCAGGCGACTCAGAGGGATGCACGAGACAACACGGAGAGAGCACTGACCCGCCAGATAAACAGAAAGCAATCAGATCATTCTCCAATGGATCCCGGCTAACTGCGGTATACCAGGAAATGAGTTAGCAGACAGATTTGCTAAAAATGGAACAAAGGAGAAACAACACACCCATCCATTGTCATTACCAGAAATCAGAACACTTATCAAGGGAAAATATACGGAATTGTGGAAAGAACAAACAAACAGCAAACATCCACAAGACCCTATCAGCAGACTCAACAGAAAGCAACATACAACAGTTTTCCGCCTACGAAAAGGACACTACAGGCTCAACTACCACATGCATAAAATAAAGATTGTACAGTCCTCAAAGTGTGGGACCACAAACACCCGAGCACATTCTGGAGACCTGCCCACTTTACCTACAACTGCGAAAAGACACCTGGCCTAAAGAGCAAAGTGTGCATAGCAAGCTATGGGCAATCAAGAAGATCCTGCTACTGACATGCGAGTTCATAGGCAACCCACCTGATGGTCTATCTGAGCATACGAAACCCAATGCAAAGAAGAAAGAAGAATAAGGGTTCTTCTTTAAAACCACATCTCCGCTGCCTCAAAGTATTGTTCGGCTCGTTTATTAATCGTCCAGATGTCAAAACGGGTTCTATATAGCAAGCAAGAATTCTTTTCCTAACCTCCAATGGGGTGGATTTATTTCATAAAATGCAGTATTTTGTAAAATGCAGTTTTGGCCTGTACTATTCTATTCTTTACAAATGGAAATGAAGAACATTTTATTGCATCCTAGCTGTAAAAAAAAAAAAAAAAAACAACAACAACAAGGTGGCAACAGCTCTTTTTAGTCACTGATTTTAAGTGCTTGGATCCCATCAGTAAATCTCGCAGCGTGTAGGGGCTGACGACACAAGTTCTCTTTAAGGTCAGCCCTAAGGAGGGAGAGGTGCCCTTGAAGAATGTTTTTTTGGCACGGATATTGTGTGGATAGTAGGTAAGCGAGAAGATAGATCTGTTGTGGTCTTCTTCTTCTTAGCGTTCACCGGTAGTACACTTCAGCAAACAGTTATGGTTTTTGGTCCAATTCTGGACGAGTCTTTTGCCAGAATTTGAATTTTTCCTACACATCTGTGTTATAGATCTGCTTATTTGTGTGCAGACTGTTTGTTCCTCGCCTCGAAGGCAAATGTACTCCAACTTCATAGATAGTCGGCTGAGATGTTCAGGCGCGCAAGTGAGGGCCTCGGCACGATTTATAGAGAGCGATGAAAGTAGCGCGGTGTATATCCTCAGTCAAAGTGATACCAATATCGTTAAGGTCAAGTGGCCTTTCGATAAAGACAGTCTGTGGCGGGTATCATTATCCCTTCTTTTTTTTTTCTAGGAAGAAAAAGGTATGTCTGTATTTTTGCTCTCATGTAACTTAATTGATTTAGCGTCATAGACTACTGGTTAAAAGGTTATGATTAAAATCGGGAAAATCGACTTCCTTGCACTGGTTAAAAAAAAAAAAAATCCCATATAGCTTGGTGTCTCTCCACAAAACGGCTACCCATCTACCGAGAGCGTTGTACAAATCAGCTGTGAAACGAATCCTCAACCCTTAGGCAAACAGCTTGTCCAATTCGACACGGAGATCTTATCTTCATCAGAAAGGTTCCCTGACCGCTGAAGATGAGGACGGAGCGCTTATGGGAGTGCGGTCATGTTACTTCTTACGCGTCTGTGTGAACTGAGTGATCATGTCACGCTGATACAAATGCCACATCCAAGCCAACATTATCTGGATCATGACATCATTGGTAGAAAATGGCGGACCATGTACCCAAACAATGGGTTTCTATGTGAGATAGGTACCGATCAATATTCGTTAATTTCTGGTCTGATCTGACTTCCGACGCTTACAAAATCACAGTTTTTATGTAATTATACTATACAAATGTAATAAAATATTTTGAAATGTGGTTTTTCTTAAATAATGATTAAAAAAAAAACAACCTATAAAAAAGCGAGATCTCAGATCAGCTGTCAGAAATGCATATGATATTATTATTATAGTGTTGTGTTGAGTGTCATTGATTGAGATCAGTGAGTTATCTTTGAATTCTTTGTTATCCAAAGACTGCGGGGAAAAAGAGGGGTGGGGTTTCCTTTACTAACTAATATTTATAGCATGCGGCTGTTATCACTTTGCTTTTTCATACATCAAATACTCTGGTACACACAGATAAATCCTTACATTACTAAGATTTAATAATTTCAAACATTTCGTCACATTTTTAAAACGCCCTCTACACCAATAAAACCAGCACAGTTAGATAGCTGTCAAACTATCTCTTTCCAACGGTACCTCATTTAGGCTTGTATGTCATATATGTAGGTATATGAGATATGTAGGTTTTTGTGGAGATGAAATGTAAAAAACAGCTGTTGAAAACTTGCGTCTCAGAAACAAGAAGTTTTCTCTGTGCAACCAAACTGCGGCACTTCTGTTTTGGCTTTCTTTACATTGGACAAGATGGCAGACAATTTTTCTCAGACACAGCCACATAATAGCGATTGCCTGAAAAATTTCACTGTAAATCGAATTAGCCATACCTAGGAAAGAAATTTTATATACAAATGTAAAACTGGACGGAGAATTCAATTATAACTAGCATTACCATGTCTGGTAATGTTAAAGCCAACCTTGAATACTTACCGCTATTTTCAAACAAACTGATGTAAGCAGAAAAACAGAGGACGTCCGGCTGTCGTAGACATGCGCTGTTAATCGGGTTCTTTCCCGCCGTTTTCAGCTATTTATAGCTGGTGAAAATCACACCAATCGCAATATTTCATGAGAGATTAGGAGCCATCCTGAAACCCCCAGCCGACATGTCACATTTCCCAAAAACGTTTCAAACGGTTTCATGGTAACGGAAATTGCCAAAAAGACCACAAATTTCCGAACACTTTAATAACATATCGGTCTAAATATTGTTGATTAATTCAGTCATTTATTTTTCGCTTTGGCGTCTTTGTTCTTTAGACTGGAAGCTTGCTAGGTAAAAATATTAAAGATACATACCATACCAGGTATCTTTGTTGATGCGACCTAGTTTGAGTAAATGCCAGATGTAGTATTCATTAGTGAAGTTTTGGTAATTATTAAAAATTGTATATGTTTTTTACATGTTAAAAGGAGAAATAATGACAGAGATTGTAATAACAACAGCATGGATAATAATCTATGATAGTAATATGCTTTTTGTTTAACCTCTTCATTTGAGGAGCCTTCTGATCACTCAGCAATGTATGTGTTGTAAAGATACAAGCCCTGTAGTGTCCAGGAAAAAAAAAGGATAGATCCTCTGCCTTCTTTACAAACATGTCACAGGAGGTGGCTAATTAGGGGTGTTACCTTCGAAGTTGGTGTGCACCTGCTTGAAAGGTGAGGAATCAACATTCCATATACAGATAAGGCATATCAGTAAAAGGGATGTCCATGCAAAACTCAGGATATGGAAAAAGACCAAAGTTCAGAAGTGGAGGAACAATGAAAACTTTTGCCAGAGTTTACAGCTGGTGAGTGCAAAAAAATCTTGATTCCAAGATGGTTTTTATGTTACTTATCTACCCTCAGAAGTAGAGCAAAAGTAAGATGTTATAGTCGTGTATACTTAGCTAGACAACACACTTCCTGTGTGGGTTCCTGGGCCTCATTGTGGAGACATCAAGAATAGACCTACTGTCTCCTCAACAAGCATGTCACAAAAATTAACTAATGACAGATTTCCTTTGAAGTCTCAGTGCATCTGCTTGAGTGGCAAGGAACCACCAACTGCACACAAATAAGCCAGTAAAATGGATTTACACACAAAACTCAGGCCCTGGCACAAAAGCCAAAGTCCAAATGGGCGAATAACCGGGATTAATTAACAGAGGAAGACCAAGAAGAAGATGGATTGAAGGAGTCACGGACAACTTGAGACTTCATAACATCACGGCATATGAAGCGACTGAGCGCGCCCTGGCTCGGTTGCCGATCATCTGATAGACTGCAACGCCTAGCGGCACAAGCAGATTTTGACAAAAGAAGAAGAAGAATTAACAGAGTTCTGGAAACCCACCTGTACGAAGCACACAGACACTGTCCACCAATTTATACTTCATCTTGACACCAGGTCTCAGGGCATGTTGAGAAAGGTGGAGACTGGTATGCTTCGAGAAGAATGGCAAGCATCGTTTCAGTTAGTGTCTTTTCTTCACAGTGTGCTGGTGAATTAGGAAACAAACAGGCAGATAGACTGGCTGGTTCTGCACAAAGGGGTAGGGAATTGATGTATAACAAGCTAGATGTTATAATGGCTATTTGGGGGGGAGTGAACAGTGCAGAGGCAGTGATACGTGCGGACCTTCATTGTGACGTGCAGAGCTTCATCGCTTCATGCTGATGTGTGTGGTACCAAGATGAAATAGGCCAAGTAGGGGTAAAACAGTAGTTACTTCTGCTTTCTAAAATGTAGAGCTCGAACGCTATGCGTTAAGTTCCAATGGTTGTATTGATATGATACAATCATGGAAATGATCAACATCTAATACGTATGCAATCATCATAAGTAAACCATTCAACCAAAGCTCACTCGTTACATCCATGGATGGATATGTCCTTACGAGGTCTGGCAGTCCGACCTAGATCATGACAATCATCTGGTCCTCGGACAAGTCAACAATGAAAGTATAACCGGCTTGCTGCGAGGAAGTAGTGTCTCACCAGCTTCCTGAGGTCTTAGTCCCGGGGTAAAACGTCATTCAAGGATCCAACTGTAATAACGTTTTGCTTCCGTGGGATGCCGGGGTAAAGCGTCCTCAAGGATTCCCAGTCCATTCTCCTTCGGACTATAAACATCAACTGCTTGACAACAATAAATGCTATAAACTAAACGTTACGTATTGTTTTGACGTCTTATTTGCTCACTCCGTACTGGTGCGTTCTGGTGCACATTCGCACGCGACAGGCAGGGATGGATCATCACAGTCTTAGGAGAATGTTGCTGCTAGGAGTGACCAGAATCTGGCTGACGCTCAACACTGAAGGGAAAGATGAGAGGATATACAATCAGACTGTTACTAGTACCCTTGGAATTGAAACTCTGCGCTTGCTGCTTAAGATGGAGATGGAAATGATGCACTTATGGAAATGTCTTGATCTATGACGTTGGTTCTTAATTAAGCATTAAACAAGGTTAAGACCCAGCAGGAAAAATCCATATGACTGTCTGGCTGCTAACTTAAAATATATCATGTTTTGGCCATCTCACACGATAACCAGAATTACTGATGAGGTCAGTATTTTTTGTCTCACCCATCTGTGTGACTAGGCCATTCAGGTATTTTTCTCATTGCCTTCCTCTCGCTCTCTTTCCGTCAATTATGCCGGTTATTGTCAAGTTTTTAAGTTCATTTCTTCTCATAACATGTCCAAAGAACACTGACTGTATACCTCTAATTGTTGTGATAAGTTTACCCCTTTCATCTGTCTCGATGAGGACTTGTTTTTTTTCCTATCATTACATGATATTCTTTGCATTCTTCTTAAAAGCATGCGAATATAGGAAATGAATGCTAGCCAGAACAAGATGTGGAAGGCAAGGGCTGTAACTTAGAAATATTAGATAGGGCTGAATCGGACATTAAGACAGCAAGAGCATCATTTATTTTTTGGAAACACACAAATAACACATATTGTGTCTTGCTTAGTACTGAAAGAGTTCAAGTAAAATTCTGTTTTTGTGTGTGTTTCAGTACTGCGAGCTTGTAGGATGTGGGGATAACTAACTGGAAACACATCTCAGGTCAGCAAACTCATAGTTTGATTGGGACATGATTGGCAGCCAGCCATACTGACAAGATGAACAAGTACAACCGTGTACGGCAGATTTGTGAGACGTAAGGAACAGCGGCGTTTGGGAAGGGCATGTTTGCCATATTTGTAGGGCGACAAAGCAGTGAGTTGTTCGTTTTATTGTTTTGACACTGAAGGATTATGTGGTATGTTTTTGGAAGGATTACTGATTTGTATGTTTCTGGAAAGGCACGTTTTTTGGAAGGATTGTTGTTATGTGCATATTGTCGTTGTATGTTTCTGGAAGGATTCTTCTATTTGTATTGTTTTCACATTTGTATGTTTTTGGAAAAGGTATTGTTGTTCTGATTTGTATGTTTTTGGTTTTAGGAAGGATTATTGTTCACATTTGTATGTTTCTGGTTGATTATTGTTCTGAGATGTTTTGTATGTTTCTGGAAGGATTAGGTTCTATTTGTATGTTTCTGGAAGGATTATTGTTAGATGTTTGTAGTTTTTGTTTCTGAAGGATTTGATGATTTGTATGTTTCTGGAAGGATTATTGTTCTGATTTGTATGTTTCTGGAAGGATTATTGTTTTGATTTGTATGTTTCTGGAAGGATTATTGTTCTGATTTGTATGTTTCTGGAAGGATTATTGTTCTGATTTGTATGTTTCTGGAAGGATTATTGTTCACATTTGTTCACATTTGTATGTTTTTGGAAGGATTATTGTTCTGATTTGTATGTTTCTGGAAGGATTATTGTTCACATTTGTATGTTTCTGGAAGGATTATTGTTCACATTTGTATGTTTTTGGAAGGATTGTTGTTCTGATTTGTATGTTTCTGGAAGGATTATTGTTCACATTTGTATGTTTTTGGAAGGATTATTGTTCACATTTGTATGTTTTTGGAAGGATTATTGTTCACATTTGTATGTTTTTGGAAGGATTATTGTTCTGATTTGTATGTTTCTGGAAGGATTATTGTTATGATTTGGATGTTTCTGGAAGGATTATTGTTCACATTTGTATGTTTTTGGAAGGATTGTTGTTCTGATTTGAATGTTTCTGGAAGGATTATTGTTATGATTTGGATGTTTCTGGAAGGATTACTGTTATGATTTGGATGTTTCTGGAAGGATTACTGTTATGATTTGGATGTTTCTGGAAGGATTATTGTTCCGATCCATATGTTTTTGGAAAGATTATTGCTCTTATTTGTATCTACCTGGATGGATTATAGTTCTGATTATCCAAAATTTCCCAGAAGCATAAGAAAAAGAAAAAGAAGATGAAGAAGGACCAGTTCAGAGAACAAATCAGTGCTTCTACAGGTTTCAGTAGATTGACAAGACCCTGTGTTTTTGTGTTTGTTCAGGCTTCATGCTTTCACTGTATTGTCACATATTGTATTTTCTTGTAAGTAATGTGACTTCAGCTCAACTCATCTAATTATTGCTAGGTTATTGTAACAATGGGAGCTGTTGTAATATATTGGCCAAAGGTCTTGGATTCAAGTCTGCACTGAAGCACACTGTTTTTATAACTGACCCTAGCTGCCAGGTCGACCCAGCCTAAAATGGGTACTAAGTAATGTCCTGGGAAGTAAAGGCAACCAGCATGGTGCTGAACATATCACCACATGTTCCGGTGGGCAAATTTGGCTAATGGTGGCTTTTGCTTCCCCCATCCAGGACCGTCCCCATTTGAGCCCTTATCTGTGTTCATCTATAGGCAGCTGTGCAGAGGGTGTTGTATGTCAGCAGCAACACCTGAGAGTCTGACACCATATGGCTAATGTGCAGAAGGCGTAAGAATGGTTAAATAAAGTTATATTATTATAACAATAGCTAAAGCTAAAAACTGAACGGTTATAATGTTTTTTCTTGTTTAAGATGTCCACCAAGGAACGGGAACAGGCAAGGAAAGAGGTAATTGTAACCCTCAGCATTAATCTTAAATTTAATCCTTTCGCACAGAGAAGCATCAAACCAACACTTCTGGTTGGATCCAATTCCCTGTAATGTCACTTCTCCTTCTTGTCTATAATAACCTGTTTACGAGATTCATAGTTGCTGTTATTGGATGTTTTCATGCCTGTGCAAATATTTAGGAGGTCACAGTATAAATACATTAATTCAAAAAAGCATTTAGGAAGATTTTCCTTTATGCCAGCTAGCTTTTTGTAAAGCCAAGTTGACATCACATTTTCCTGTTTACCTCAGTGATACAGATCAGTGGGTATTTGCAAAAGTTAACCAAAATATATGTTTTCTTAACCGCCAGGAAATGTTTACATTTAATGCCTTACCCTATTTGTGTCCATTGATTACTGCCTCCCCCAGGGAATGTATTACATTTAATGCCTCACCCTGTTTGTGTTCCAAAAGGACAACGATGGACATTCTGTGGTTTTTACTGGCGCAATGGAGCAACTGTGGGGTGACCCATTTGCTATGACGTTGGAATCATGATTACCTGATTACCTTCAAAGCAGTGACATTGCTTATTATAACATATTTGAGAAAATTTATAAATATGTAAAACAATATTGTAATCAACTAATTATTTACTTGTTTACATTTTGAAAATAGGTGGCTGTTCTTGCCCAACTAAAACACCCAAATATTGTTGCTTATGTGGAATCATTTGAAGGTAAGAAAACACATTTTTGGCGACAATAAATATATCTTTGTGTCACTAGCCACTGTTTTGTGCATTCCAAGTGTACTTGTTAGTTTTATTGTGCTGTTAACCCTTTCGCTGCTACGTTCCCGGAAATAGTTGTCCTCCCTGTGCTAAGCAATGTGAAAAAAAAAGTCTCTGCTGTGCGCAAATCTTTTCTATCCTCTAAACGCAAAAGATGCGTCCGCGGTGAGGGCTATGTTTTGTACACCTAAAAAATTTTACCCTGGGGAGTTGTGTTGTTGGTCCGAGTGGTGACAATTCAGAGGCACGATGGTGCCCCACAAACTTGACTAACGGAGCTATCACCCTTCGGGTGGGGGTGGGGAGGGGGAATTAATGGGAGGAACTGTTCCCAGTCCGTATCCCAAAATTTGATTGACGAACCTACCACGGCTGCCACTTTAATCATATTTACTTGTAGTCACCATTTTATTACATACCAAAATAATAATAAAAAAATATTCATAATAATACTCAAGTCGTCCGTTGCTGAAAAGTAACAAGAACTCAAAGGAAAATTTACAATTAATTTAAAAAAAAAACAAAAAAACATCGGGGGTTGAACACACGACCCTTCGATTCTAAGGCGAACGTGATACCAATTACACTATGCAACCGCCTGATGCATTGCGCTGTGTAAATGATCATAATGAATGATGTGCGCAAACTATCAATAATGTGTCTAAGTTTGTAGTCTATCGCCGCCTGCATGAGCACTGTTGTCTAAGAAATGTTTGAGATTCTCAACAATAGTAAAAATATGTCCCTCGACATTATTTTACGGGAGTTTTTAGCAAACAGTCTTTGCTCAAGTACTCTATTTTGAGTTTCTTTGTTCAAAGCATTAGCAGACAGACAGAAAAAAAAATTAGTTCGTCCGAATCTGTGTCTGTCCATCGGGAAAGACGAAAAATTTTAGTGACTTAACTGTTTGAATTTACAGTAGCAGAAATATAGATAGAGCTGGAGTCATCAAAATCATGCACTACTGGTTTCAAATCATCGGTTCATCAAGATAACTGATCAATTTATTGCCGTTTTGATGGCGCGTCATTGTCGCTGCTCTCTGATTCCGACATGAGGACGTCGGACAGGCAAACAGCTTTTTTTGGACACGCCGGTTTCAGCAGTCGATACTGATGGCCTAGTCAAATCTTCTTGTTCACTGTCAGAAGTACACATTTCAAAGTCATCGTCGCTATCACTTTTGACAGAAACCCCATCAATTCTTCATCAACTTTAACAAGTTTTCTTGCCATTTTGTACTAAGTGTAGAATAATATATATCAGGGCACAAAATACACAGATCACCGACCACGCTGTCACGGTAAACAAAGCAACGGGATAACGCAAAATGCAGTAAACACACCTTAAACACGCCTAAAAGTACGTGCAAGTGCTTTTAATCATATGTAAATGGGTCAGTTTTATCTAAATATAGCTAATGTATATTGCCCTTCAGTCAATAAAATACGAGGTAACAGAAATCTGTAAGAAAAGTCCAAAAACGGCTTAGGACGTCCATAGCACTGGGGGTCAAGAAAAAAAATAACGTCCAAAGACGGGCGTAGCAGCGTACGGGAAATCGGGAAAAGACGTCCATAGCAGCGAAAGGGTTAATAATCTTTGAATCAGAATGTTGAAAAAAAATGTTATTTTCCTGTTTGGTTTTGGTAGCTTAATGCTTTCTGTCCCAAGCAACGCACTCTGTATGCTCGGCCCATGTCTAAATACATCAGCGCAACACATGGTGTGTATTATTATTTATTTCACGTTTGGTCTGGGTATGTGAAAAAAATCTGGCAAATATTTTAAATGCAGCATAGTATATGCCATGTCTCTGCAAGTCATACACTGATGTCTTTTTCACTGTGAACATTGTACCAGAATGGGTTTCTTCTTTGAAACCACCTAGGACTGAAAGAGTTTAATGACAATATCAAAGCTAGTAAGAAAGAAGGAAGAACTGTTGTTTCACAATCCAGTTGATATGTAGAACTAGCGGCTTCCCCGTAAAGCATAATTATGAATGAGAAGATAAAAGTTGTGGCCAGAAAGCCTTCATCAGCGTGCAAATACATAGATAATGATGCAACAACAGAAATGACTAAATGTGACAGCTTCACATTTTTGGACAATTCCTTGTCAGAATATCTGCCTTAGCTTGTTAGTTTGGACCGTCATTGAAAAATAACCTTTCGTACGGATAGGCACCCTGTGGATATCCAGGGACCTAGTCTGGGGAAGAAAAAGATTGACCATTGCCCATAACAAGGCATGTCATAGAAGCTGACTACTTAGGACTCTGCTAAAATCGGATGTGTTGAGGTAAAAGGTGGAGATATCGCAGCCTAGCTGTAAACCACAGCACAGTGTGCCAGCCGCTCTTTTAAGAGAAGCAAAAAGTGAATGTGGATAGACAGTAGACAACAAATGACCATGAGAGATGATATAGGTGACAGGTCAATACTTTTTGGTCAAAAGACGTGCGTGAAAAATTCTTAGTTTTTTTCACATTTACACTTATCGCTAGAGTAAGAGTTGAGGTAATTAATAGATATGTTTCAGTAACGAGATCAGATTTTAGTTAATGAATTCAATTTTGTCTTCCAAATTGTCACAGAGCGAGGGAGTCTGTATATAGTGATGAATTATTGTTCTGGAGGTAAGTTTTGTAAAATTGTTGAACATGTTTTTATTGATGTTTACATCAGTATATTCTTTACCAGCATCTGATTATATGCACTGAATTATTTTATTTTTCTTAATCTTAATTTCTTTATATGCAGGAGTGTTGGGAAATAAACAGATTGATAGATTAGCTGGTTCTGGTCCACTTGGTGGTAAAATGATGCATGACAAACTAGATGTGGTCAAGGCCTTTTTTGGGAGCAAGGGAACAGTGAGAGAATGGTACAGCTGTGAGTGACCAGAGAGTCTGGTCGACACTCTACTACACTCAGAGAAAACTAAACGGACATATAATCAAACTGCTACTGGCACCATTGAAATTTGAACTCTTTTCTGGCTGCTGAAGATGAGGACAGAGTGCTCATGGAAATGTCCCAAGTGCTTTGATGTCAGTTTTAAGCTCAACACTCTTGTATCTTGTTTTGTTTATTTCTGCTTTCTTTCGTTGAAACCCAGTGATGTGATGTTTTGTCTGTGTCTTGCACTTCTCAGGTGGCAGGAGTGGCAGATTTGATTCATGTTTTTTGAGGGTTTATCTACACCATCAATCCACAACTTACCTGGTCTTCCTCTTACCTTCCCTAGATATTCTACTGTAAATGGTTTCATAAATAGTTTGGCCTGGCTTCAATGTTTTTTCTTCTTCTCTAAATGGAGCTTGTCTTCTGATTCTTGTTGCTCATCAACCTTCATCAGCTCCTGTTTATTCCTGGGATGTCAAGACAGTTACTGGGATGTTGACCATAATACCCACTGTGTGCCGATTGGTCTATAAAATATAGGTCTGTGACTATATGCCCAATATGCCTACTGGCATGGAAAGGGTCCTTTACTGAGTTGTTTTTTCAGATATTTTGTGTTGTTGCTGTTTTGGGTTTGTATAAATATTTTTGAGTTGTGTGGGGCGTGAGTGGTTTTATGATCTACCATTTCTTTGACCAGGTGATCTGTATGGTAGAATCAATGAAAGAAGGGGCCAGTTGTTTTCTGAAGATCAGGTAAGAGAAACTATATTACCCAAACCTTATTACCCAGGTACATTTTAACATGTCATCAGTCAATTTTATATAAACATTCAGCTATTGTGAGCTCTGTATGCACTTTTGTCATAGCATGGAGGGGTGTCAGCGCATGACCTGATACAAGCTGTTGAAGATCACAGGTGAAATCACCTGCAAAAACATACTGTTCCTTTGCTGATATTTTGTTTTTAAAGACAGATGTTCTGGTACTGTGCACATTTAGCCCTCGTCATTGTTTACTAGTTTTTCAATGACTATTGTTGCAAGTAAACATTACTGACACTTCACCTGCAATAGAAAGTGCCTTTGAGGGGAATTATAAGGGGAGGTAACTGTCAGTAGAAAACACTTCTGATGATTATATATAAAGGGAAGTCACTGGCAATGGTAAACATCTGTGAGAAGTAAAGAAAGAAAGGTGATTGATGGCAGAAAACATTTATGAGAAATATAGGCAAGCAAATGACAGTAGAAAACATCCTTGAGAAGTATAGCAGGGAAGTCACTGACGACAGAAAACATAATCAGCCTCGAGAAGTGTAGGCAAAGAAGTCAGTGACAATAGAAAACATCATTTTCAAGTATAGACAGGGAAGTGACTGACAGTAGAAAACGTCTTTGAGAAGTATAGCAGGGAAGTCACTAAATACAGAAAACATAAACAGCTTTGAGAAGTATGGGCAAAGAAGTCAGTGACAATAGAAAACATCATTTTCAAGTATAGACAGGGAAGTCATTGACAGTAGAAAACGTCTTTGAGAAGTACAAACGGGGAAATCGCTAACAATAGGAAACATCCTTGAGAAGCATAAATCACTGACAATATTAAAAAACATCTGTGTGATGTTTAGTCGGGGAAGTCATTGATTTGGAAGTCATTGGCAATAGTCTGTGCCAAATATGGAAAAAACACTATCAAGAACAGCCGTAAAAAAAAAATGAAGGTAAACCTATGTATTGCATTGGAAAGAACAGAGAAGATCTTTACTTCTCCCCTAACAGTTCCGTGAACTACTGGAGAAGGAGAAGAAAGCACATCACAAAGAGCTTGAAATTTGTTCAGTATGATATTGGAATTAATCGACCCCTCTGGCCTTTCTCATCAACATTCATCGCACAGTTTCTCTTGGATGTAACCCTACTCCTTACAAAATCCCAAAATTCATTTCGACATAAAGAATCCTTTTCCACATCTTCAGGTGTATTAGGTATATAGTGCTATATCTATATTTTAAACCAATCGGCACTTGGTGAGGAATGAGGTTAACATCAGACTAGCTACCTTTACTTCCCAGGGCTTTATCTAGTACCAATTTAAGGCTGGGTCGACCTGGGAACCAAGATCATTTTTGAAAAAGCAATTTAGCTCCATTTTGATTTGAATCCATGATCTTTGGATCTGCAGGCAAGTGTTTAGCCACTACACCACGGCGACTTCCCATTTTGACATAGCTGTTTTATAAAAATCAGACATTTAATGGTTTTAATAAGATTTTTTTTTTTTTTGGATGTCTGCTTCCAGATTTTAAATTGGTTTGTGCAACTGTGCTTGGCCGTCAAACACATTCACGACAGAAAGATTTTACATCGAGACATCAAATGCCAGGTACTCAAGTTTGATATGTTGCACTTCCCTTGTGGGTTCCAGGGCTTTTTTTGATGTGACGATGATGAAATAGCTAACAGACTTAGGGCTGCGATGATGTAATAAATGGGAGGCATGCGTGTCTGATCAGTGGTTATAGTTTTCAACCACCCCGATATAAAAAATGATCAGGACCAGATTTTTCAGCTTCTTCTTCCATTCCTCTAGTTCAGGGGTTCTCAATCTTCCTAATGCTACAACCCTTTAATACAGTTCCTCATGTTGTGGCAACCCCCAACCATACAATTATTTTCGTTGCTACTTCATAACTTCAGTGAATATATGTTTTCCGACGATCTTTGGCGACCCCTGTGAAAGGTTTTTTTTGAACCACAAAGGGTCACAACTTACAGGTTGAGAACCGCTGCTCTAGTTGATCTATTTTATGACAGCTGAAGGTCACTATAATTGAACATACTCCATGCAGAGTGGCTCACATAGCTTCAGTGGTCCAGGGAGGTTAGCGTCCTTGGGTATTTTCTCCAGGTCATGCTTGTATGTTGGGAAATGAACAAGCAGATAGACTGGCTGGTTCTGTACCACTAGGTGATAAACTAATGCATGAGAAGGCAGCTGTTGTCAAGGCACTCTAGGAGCAAGTGAACAATACAGAGGCACAGTTAGATTATCATGGGGTGAAGAGAACAGTGCAACGGGGATAGACCTGGGGGAGGGGGGTCTGGCTGACCATCCACACTCAGAGAAAAGACAAGACCGACATACATCAGACTGCTATTGGTATCAACAGAGTTGGAATTCTTTGCTGGCTGTTGAAAATGGGGACGCAGCACTTATGGGAATATCCTGTCAGTTCTTGAAACTCAACTCAACTTGGTGTATAACAAAAAATAACTCATGAACTTCAAAGATACCCAAGATAAAATCCTGGGTTCTCCTTGCAATAATGGTCGCTACTTGGACGGCGACGGCCGCTTAGTCAGAGTTCAGTCCCCTGGCTGCAGTGCAATTACGGAGTGGACAAGGCACGAATCACAAAACAAAGTGAGTTCATCATGGCTTCTATATTGCCGTCATATTTAGCAGAGTTCCAATGGTGCCACTGCCACAAGCAGCACATTTTCGGCCATTATTTCGAACTCCTGTGTCAAAATTATCAGATATAGCGGCCGTCATTATGGGTAAGTACCCGACGTTACATGTGTTACCCTAACCCTAAACCTAACCCTACCCCTAGCCCTAATTATGTCATTTGTGTCGTTCCCTCTTTTCCACTCCGTAATTGCACTGCAGCCAGGGGACTGAACTCTGATGAAGCGACCGTCACCGTCCAACTAGCGACCTTTATTGCAAGGAGAGCCAAATCCTGGGTTCTTGGCTGAAAGTAGCTGCCATCACGGTCTGCTTGAAAGGCACTCAATCCCTCACATGCTCTTCCACCTTGTGCACCTAAGGTGTCATAACCTGGGCCCATCTTTGTGCTGGTCACCCTCTGCCCCTCTTTCCTGGTACTATGCCTTTCAGTGATCTGCTGTAGTGCTTCATGTGGCCAAAATATTTCTGTCTTCGAGACAAGACACTGTTTACTAGACAGCACCCCTTGTTTTCAGATCTTTTTTTTGTGTCAGTTTTTTTTTTCTTTCTTTTCCTCCTAGCCTTTATTATCTGGTATTTTCTAACATAAAGCTAATTTATTATGAAATTATATTTAGTTTTCCTTGAAACTTTTATGTTTTTCATATTTTTTTAGTGAAAAAACTGTTCCAGAAATGGAAGGTAAAGCTATTAGCCTTTTTTATTTGCAGAATATTTTCTTAACACAGAGCGGAACTGTGCAGTTGGGTGACTTTGGTATTGCTAAAGTTCTCACATCGTGAGTCTCTTTGTTTTCATTTACTTTATTCTCAGAATTGTTAAAACAATATTGTAGAAGTTCAAATTGTTATTGTACACTTGTGATCAGTTGTACACATTTTTTAAATGGACTACCATCTTTGCATGCCTGGGCAAGAAATAGATGCTCAGATCCACTGCTCAGCATTTCTGTAAAAGTTAGAGTTCTCTTCTTCTGCACCTATACTGGGGAAAATTATGGTTGTTCATGCACTTCTGAACTTCAGTCTTATTCCAGAACTTGAGTTTTTCATTGGCATCCTTTTTACAGAAATGGCTTATTTGTATGCAGACTGTTGGGTGCTCACCTCTGAAGCAGATGCACTTTTACGACCTGCTTGTTGGGTGGGGGGTCTATTCTCTTGTTTCCCCACAATGGTACCCTGGAACCTGCATAGGCAGCTTAGATTTTCTAGAGAATTAAAAGTTAAAATGTTAAAATTGAAAAGATCAACTTCATTACACCTGGTTTTGTATCCGATATGGCTGCACCTCTCTCTTCAGAACATCTTACCACCTGCTGAGAGCACCCATAAAGCATGAATTCCATAGCTCCTGTGATGATCCCCAGGGATATCCATAACAGTTGCATAGTGTGAACTTAGCGATTCATCCATGAAATGACCCCATGACCTTCAGAGTGCAAGGCAGAGGGCTTGACCTCTTTACCACAGAGACCCCATTTGTATGGAGACTGATTACTCCTGTCTGGTTTGATGTTGATGGTTTGATGTTGGTGGTTTGATGTTGATGGTTTGATGTTGGTGGTTTGATGTTGGTGGTTTGATGTTGATGGTTTGATGTTGGTGGTTTGATGTTGATGGTTTGATGTTGATGGTTTGATGTTGGTTTATCGACACAATAAGAAAGAGCAAGACCCTAATGTTGAGCCGTCTAGAGTTGAAGAAAACTAACTATAACTAAATAAATATTTTGCTGTACACTTCTGCAGTCTTCTGTTTGTACCGTAGGCAATCTTTACCTGGATATGTTGTTTACAGGACGGCCCAGCTGGCTCATACGTGTATTGGTACCCCATACTATCTGTCTCCGGAGATTGTTGAAAACATGCCGTACAACAACAAGAGGTACCATACAATAAATTTTTTTGATGATGATAGTAGTGATAATAATAGAAATTGTGGCATTGTTGATGTTAATTATAGATTATGAGGGTTTTGATGATAGAGAGCATGTTAAGGATGTTAATAATAGGATTAAAAGTGATGATGTTGATGGTTTTTGGTGTCAGAATTGGCTTTGATGGTGTTGTAGTTCATAGTGTTGATAGTAATGAAGTTGATGATAATGGTTTTGATAGTGCTGTAGCTCATAGTGTTGATAGTAATGAAGTTGATGATCATGATTTTGATGGTGCTGTAGTTCATAGTGTTGATAGTAATGAAGTTGATGATAATGGTTTTGATAGTGCTGTAGCTCATAGTGTTGATAGTAATGAAGTTGATGATCATGATTTTGATGGTGCTGTAGCTCATAGTGTTGATAGTAATGAAGTTGATGATCATGATTTTGATGGTGCTGTGCTGATAGTAATCATATGATAATGGTTTTGATAGTGCTGTAGCTCATAGTGTTGATAGTAATGAAGTTGATGATCATGATTTTGATGGTGCTGTAGCTCATAGTGTTGATAGTAATGAAGTTGATGATCATGATTTTGATGGTGCTGTAGTTTATAGTGTTGATAGTAATGAAGTTGATGATCATGATTTTGATGGTGCTGTAGTTCATAGAGTTGATAGTAATGAAGTTGATGATCATGATTTTGATGGTGCTGTAGTTCATAGAGTTGATAGTAATGAAGTTGATGATAATGGTTTTGATAGTGCTGTAGCTCATAGTGTTGATAGTAATGAAGTTGATGATAATGGTTTTGATGGTGCTGTAGTTCATAGTGTTGATAGTAATGAAGTTGATGATCATGATTTTGATGGTGCTGTAGTTTATAGTGTTGATAGTAATGAAGTTGATGATCATGATTTTGATGGTGCTGTAGTTCATAGTGTTGATAGTAATGAAGTTGATGATCATGATTTTGATAGTGCTGTAGTTCATAGTGTTGATAGTAATGAAGTTGATGATAATGGTTTTGATGGTGCTGTAGTTCATAGTGTCGATAGTAATGAAGTTGATGATAAATGGTTTTGATGATATATTATATGATGTACATTTGCATGCCAGATTTGATAATTACCTGGACTTATAATGTCTTAGCTAGTATATGTGAACACCTTTTGCTATTTGAATGAATGAATGGAGAATTGACATTACTGTACTTGGGACATTTCCACATATGCACCGTCTACACTACCTAAAAAAAAAACACACACAGCATTAAATAAAGACAGTAGTGACAGCTTAATTATTATTTAGCCATGGGATCACTATTTTAATCATAATGTAATGAATGATTATCTTCCTGCAGTGACATCTGGTCTATAGGATGTGTGCTGTACGAACTCACCACATTAAAACATGCAGTAAGTACATTCTCTTGGCAATATACCGGATACTACATGTGGGGAAGCTAGTGGAGAATCACTAAAAAGGTACTAAAATGGGAAACAAACGGATTCCATTCATAATATCAGAAGGATTGCACAGTATAGAATTGGAAAATAAGACTATGGGACATATAATGGTTCAAAGTTAGTTATGTATGATTTACAGGGCATTGCAGAACCAGCCCCAGCATTTGTTGTTGGCTGTCGTGGTTTTTCTAGGCAAATTTACATCCAGTAGTTTGCTTTTGCTTTCTGGACAGTCGGCTTCTCGATACCACTGTAAAAACCAATGCAGGGCCCACAGCTGAGATCAAACCCGGCATTACAAAGCGTGTTCGCAACGCTTAAGCCACAGACGCAGCAGGGTAATGGTGACAAGTGCATTCTCAGGCTGTCATCTCTGATGTTGCTCATCTGTTTCAAGTCTGGGTTCCAGGGCTCTATTTTGGAGAACAAAGAACTTTCCCCCCTCCCCCAACCATGTCATAGGAGGCTAATTACGGTTGTTTCCTTCAAAGTCAGAGTGCCTGAGAGACGAGAAACCAACAGTCTGCATACAAATAATCCAAATCTGTCCCATGTATGTGCATGCAAAACTCAAGTTCTGGATCAAGATCAAAGTCCAGGAATGACCAAACAAACAGAACTTCCTGCAGGAGTTTACAGAATGTTAACTCTAGGAAGAAGAAGCTGAACTCTGATGAGTAAACTCTGTTCAACTTTAGGACGCTGGTGGCTTCTAGGAAATGAATAAGTTATCAGTTTCAGAAAATGTGTTAGAATGAATATGTCGGAGTTCATTATGTGCGTGTGTGTTGGCAACTTATAGTAGCAGCCTAGGTGAATATGTTCACAACTTATAATAGCAGCCTAGGTGAATATGTTCACAATTTATAGTAGCAGCCTAGGTGAATATGTTCACAATTTATAGTAGCAGCCTAGGTGAATATGTTCACTATTTATAGTAGCAGCCTAGGTGAATATGTTCACAACTTATAATAGCAGCCTAGGTGAATATGTTCACAATTTATAGTAGCAGCCTAGGTGAATATGTTCACAATTTATAGTAGCAGCTAGCATATGTTCACAATTTATAATAGCAGCCTAGGTGAATATTCACAATTTATAATAGCAGCCTCTGTGAATATGTTCACAACTTATAATAGCAGCCAGGTGAATATGTTTCAGGACTTATAATAGCAGCCTAGGTGAATATGTTCACAATTTATAGTAGCAGCCTAGGTGAATATGTTCACAATTTATAGTAGCAGCCTAGGTGAATATGTTCACAATTTATAATAGCAGCCTAGGTGAATATGTTCACAATTTATAATAACAGCCTAGGTGAATATGTTCACAATTTATAGTAGCAGCCTAGGTGAATATGTTCACAACTTATAATAGCAGCCTATGTGCATATGTTCACAACTTATAATAGCAGCCTAGGTGAATATGTTCACAACTTATAATAGCAGCCTAGGTGAATATGTTCACAACTTATAATAGCAGCCTAGGTGAATATGTTCACAACTTATAATAGCAGCCTAGGTGAATATGTTCACAATTTATAATAGCAGCCTAGGTGAATATGTTCACAACTTATAATAGCAGCCTAGGTGAATATGTTCACAATTTATAATAGCAGCCTAGGTGAATATGTTCACAACTTATAATAGCAGCCTACGTGCATATGTTCGCAACTTATAATAGCAGCCTACGTGCATATGTGTTCGCAACTTATAATAGCAGCCTATGTGCGTATATGCTCGCAACTTATAATAGCAGCCTAGGTGAATATGTTCACAACTTATAATAGCAGCCTATGTGCGTATATGCTCGCAACTTATAATAGCAGCCTAGGTAAATATGTTCACAACTTATAATAGCAGCCTACGTGCATATGTGTTCGCAACTTATAATAGCAGCCTACGTGCATATGTGTTCGCAACTTATAATAGCAGCCTAGGTGAATATGTTCACAACTTATAATAGCACCCTACATGCATATGTGTTCGCAACTTATAATAGCAGCCTACGTGCATATGTGTTCACAACTTATAATAGCAGCCTACGTGCATATGTGTTCACAACTTATAATAGCAGCCTACGTGCGTATGTGTTCGCAACTTATAATAGCAGCCTATGTGCGTATGTGTTCACAACTTATAATAGCAGCCTACGTGCGTATGTGTTCACAACTTATAATAGCAGCCTATGTGCGTATGTGTTCGCAACTTATAATAGCAGCCTATGTGCGTATGTTTTATAATAGCAGCCTATGTGCGTATGTGTTCGCAACTTATAATAGCAGCCTATGTGCGTATGTGTTCGCAACTTATAATAGCAGCCTATGTGCGTATGTGTTCGCAACTTATAATAGCAGCCTACGTGCATATGTGTTCGCAACTTATAATAGCAGCCTATGTGCGTATGTGTTTGCAACTTATAATAGCAGCCTATGTGCGTATGTGTTCGCAACTTATAATAGCAGCCTACGTGCGTATGTGTTCGCAACTTATAATAGCAGCCTATGTGCGTATGTGTTCGCAACTTATAATAGCAGCCTATGTGCGTATGTGTTCGCAACTTATAATAGCAGCCTACGTGCGTATTTATTCGCAACTTATAATAGCAGCCTACGTGCGTATTTATTCGCAACTTATAATAGCAGCCTACGTGCTGAAGTAGGGGACGAATCGGGACGATGCGCTTTTGCGAGTGTCCGAATGCTGTGATGTCATTACTAACCTCAGCTAAACGAGACATTCTCAGTAGCGTGCTACCTTCATCGGCTGGGCATGACTTTAAGGAAACTGCAAATGCAGACTTTTGAGATAGCATTCATTTTTTTAATTTTAAATAGAAAATTACAAATTATGCTTTTTTTTTGGTGAAATGGCAGCAGCGTTTTTAATTGTCCTGGTGAAAAAAATGAGGGGAACTATAACTCTAGTGCACCATATTTTTACTGTCCGAGGGTAATTTATCCATCACTCAGGTGTAACATTTGTATTGTGGCAGGGCAAGTTATCCTCCGATTTCACCTCAGTTCAGTTATGACCTTCGAGGTTTGATTGCCCAGCTGTTCAAGAGAAATCCCAGGTTGGTGGTTCTGTGTGTAATGTTGAATGATTTTGATCATGAAATGTGCTGTAGTGGTAATAATTGTGATGTTGATGATTGTGAGGGTATTGATGATTGTTTGTGGTGATATTGATGATCATGGTGGTATTAACGATTGCTTGAAGTGACTTGATGAATGTATTGGTATTGATGATTATGGAGGTATTGATGGTTGCCGTGGTATTGATGATATCAAGGTGTTGATTTTAGGGGTGATGTTGATGATTGTGGTGATGTTGATGATTGTTGTGCTGTTAATCATTGTAATGGTTTTGACGATTATAGTGGTGTCATTGATTGTGGTGACAGAATTGATGATTATGGTGATAGAATTGATGGTTGTTTTGATAGATTGCTGATTGCAGTCGTGTTGATGATTGTAATGGTGTTGATGATTGCAGTTGTGTTGATGATTGTAGTGGTGTTGATTGTTTATGGAAGCAGCACACTGGAAAGGCCATTCAGTCCCTTGCCAACTTTCCTGCCTTGTGGACTTTTATGTCCAAGTTGCCTTGGATATCTTGCTTCAATTTTTAACCATTATCCTTTTAACTTTTGCTTCTTCATCTCAGAACCATACACTTCATAACTGTTCTTGACAAAGCTTGCTCTAGCTCTGTTTCTGCTGCTAAGTTAGATGATATTTCACCTTAGTTTTTTTATATTTCTTTTATGTGTGTATTGGACACATTTTGAGAAGAGATGAACAAAGAATCACCAAACAAGCTCTGAAAGGGGACATAGAGGGATTCAAGAAATAAGGGCATTCAAGAGAAACCCTAAGGAGAACGTTGATGAGAGAAGCCAAAGGTGCTGGTCTGGATTCTATTTATGATATTGAAGTGATTGGAGAGATAGACAACAGGACAGTGAGTGAATAAATTTCTTTGCTGAAGAGGGTCATTTAGCCGCAATATCCATTTATCTTCTAGGACTATGCTGTCTATACTTTGTATTCTCTTTGTAATTCATCACATTTTACACAACATTATATACTCATCTATATTAATTTTTTACCCCTTTTACATTTGTAGGGACCGCCCCAGTGTCAACTCCATCTTGAGAAAGAACTTTATTATGCAGAGAGTGCGAAAGTTGCTGTCTGCACAGGTATTTACATTTGAGATGTTTTTGTTGCTTTTATTATGATAGCATTTCTTCAAAAAGTTGTTTAAAGCTAGGACGATTGGTTTAGTTACACCGGGTTTAGTCCCATGCATGTGAATTACCATAGCTCCAGTGATGACCTCCAGAGATATCTGAAAGACATGGGATGAAGTTTGAAATGGAACCCATGATCGTCAGAGTGTAAGGCGGATGACTTTTGTTACAGCCATTGACAGCACCAGGGATTTATCATCTCCTTCTTTGTGGGATTATCATCTGTGGATCAGCTGAGTTGTTGAGTGCAGGGCATCTAGAAGTGAACATCCACGTGTGGGTTCTGGGGCCCCATTTGTCCCCCTAACAAACATGTCTTAAGAATTAGGGGTGTTTCCTTCTGGTTCAGCATAAATCTGTCTGAGAAGTGAGAAACCAACAGTCTACATACACATAAGCCATAATCTGTAAAACGGATTTGCACATAAAAGTTAAGTTCTGGAACAAGACTAAAGTCGGGAGTGAATGAACACCTAGAGCTTTCCGCCAGAGTCTACAACAAGTGGATACAGAGAAAAAGTTTACATATAAAGTAACCTAGTGGTTAAGACAGTTGCACTTTGCAAGAGGCCAAACATAGCAAGCTGTAGAGGCTTCTGAGAGAAAAATCAGACTTAGTATAATAGAGTGTCTGTGTTTTGATGTGGACTGTGTGGCAGATATGTACATTGTGTGACATATAATGACACAAGAGGATGGTGATGATGATGTGTGGCAGAGACTGCCATTACCTCATAGGAGTTCAAAGTTAAAGTAGATGCCGTTCTTTAAAACAACCCTATAGCTCATGGTCATTAGGGACTGATGGTTGCCTGTTGCTTTGCTGGAGAAATAATCGTCATTTTCAAGCAGCATCCCAAAGGGGGAATATTTAGGTTAAATCTTTTTAAATCTGGATAAATCAAGACTTCCTTACCAAGCTCTCATTTGGACACCACAGGGGAAAAGATCTCGTGGAAGACCAAGGGAAACCCTACGTAGAACTATCATCAGGGAAGGCTCGCTAATGAGCCACTCAAACATCCAAGACCTACAACGGATTGCAACGAACCGCCATGCATGGAGAGTCATGACCTCTGCCCTATGTGCCGCACTCAACACAAGAGGAAAGACTAACTAACTAACTAATTGTGACAAGGTGATGTGCACCATATAAAATGTCTTAGCATTGCATGCCACTAAGAGCCCTAAAAAAATATTCTTGCAGTGTTGATGCGATCAAAAGAGACAGACCCAAATACTGTTCTGATTGGCGATGAAATCATCTACATCCAGTGGGTAACCCAGCTGCAGATGCTGGTGGTTGCTAGCAGTGGATATGCATTTACTGAGTTTTTTTCTGAACACAGTATGCGAATTTAAACATTGTATGCCTTTTTGTTTGCAACAGGATTTGGCAGATGAATTTAGTCACACCATCATGCATGGTCACAAGATTGCCAAAGCTCTCCCGCCTGCACCCAAACCTTCTGCAGGTGAGTCTTCCACAAAGTGGGCAAACTTGTATGTGGGTAAAACATCACAAAGTGGACTAACTTGTATGTGGGTAAAACATCACAAAGTGGGCTAACTTGTATGTGGGTAAAACATCACAAAGTGGGCTAACTTGTATGTGGGTAAAACATCACAAAGTGGGCAAACTTGTGTGTGGGTAAAACATCACAAAGTGGGCTAACTTGTCTGTGGGTAAAACATCACAAAGTGGGCTAACTTGTATGTGGGTAAAACATCACAAAGTGGGCTAACTTGTATGTGGGTAAAACATCACAAAGTGGGCTAACTTGTATGTGGGTAAAACATCACAAAGTGGGCTAACTTGTATGTGGGTAAAACAAAGTATTTGAGTCTTAAAAATAGAGGTGTCTAAATTAGAGCTATTTTTAAAAAATGAATTAAATGAGCAACCTCTATGAAGCTCTGTGAGAAAGAGGCGGGAGAACACTACAGAAAAAAAAAAATGAATATTTTGACCGAAGCCTTTGTCAGCAAGCAGCACAGCAAGAATCTAGAATTGTGGGGGCTGATGTCTAGGATTCTTGTTCTTGTTGATATAGACTTTGGTTGAAACATTAAATTGTTTTTGTGGTGTTTTGTCTTGCACCCTCATTGAGCTTCCATTGTTCATTACATTCATTATTCGAGTCTTGGTCTGTCTTGAATCTTTGTATGTGTATCTCTTTCTAGGCCCTAACTAGTTTGATTTCAATCTCATCCATTAATGCTTTCTTTATCTCCATGTTTTTTTTATGCTTTCTTTAGCTCCATGATTTTTAATGCTTTCTTTAGCTCCATGTTTTTAAGTGCTTTCTTTAGCTCGATGTTTTAATGCTTTCTTTAGCTCCATGTTTTTAAGTGCTTTCTTTAGCTCGATGTTTTAATGCTTTCTTTAGCTCCATGTTTTTTAATGCTTTCTTTAGCTCCATGTTTTTAATGCTTTCTTTAGCTCGATGTTTTAATGCTTTCTTTAGCTCCATGTTTTTTAATGCTTTCTTTAGCTCCATGTTTTTTAATGCTTTCTTTAGCTCCATGTTTTTAATGCTTTCTTTAGCTCCATGTTTTTAATGCTTTCTTTAGCTCCATGTTTTTAAATGCTTTCTTGAGCTCCATGTCTCATCCAGTGGTGGCCAAAAGTTTAAGACCAACCTAGTAAACAATTAATATTTCCACACTGTTGTGGGGTACTGCATTAACTGCTGTTTTAGGGCAGAATGATGACTGCAAGAGTTGTCTTTAATGGACCCTGAAATACTCAATTCTCCATAACAGGATGGACAAATCATTTATTTACTAGGTGGTTTTAAACTTCTGTCCACAACTATACAGCCTGCTTAAGGTGGCCTGCTGTGGCCTCCTGTTCATTATTAGGGTCACATTTTAAAAGCTCCAGGTTTGCCTTAGTTTTCATCGACCTGCTGTAGGTAAAGTTAGGCATATATGAGTTAGGTCCAGCTCTTTTCATCCCTGTAATTGGTCTTCTCTTTCCAGTTGGGGATGCCAAGTGATGGTAGGTCTGTCTGCATATTATCTTCCCATCATCTTCTTGGTCGACTTCTTTGTCTACTGCCATTCAACTCCCTTTTGTGTGTTTGTCTCTGTTATCTGCAGTTGTCTCTGTATACTCCCACCATTGCTGCCATGATTTTACTTTTACCTTCCCAATGACTAATTTGAAATATTTTCTCTGACTTTCTAATAAAAACATATTTTACTTGGACTGTAGATCCTGCGAAAATGGCAGCACCTGCTACTCCTCGACCAGGTTCTGCAGCCAGAAAATATGATCCTGCGGCCGTCTATGGTGTGCCACTGAACTCTTCAAAAAACAGGTGAAATTGTGGATCTGATTTCTTGTGTTGAATATAAAAACAATATATGTATATATTTTTTTAATAGGCTTTTATTTAGAACACATCACATAATTAGTGCACTAAAAAGCAACAGATAATTTCTCATGTGTCATTGGATACTAGAGCTTAAATAATTATGTTTACACGATTTTTCTACAATTTTATGTCATGAATAAGTCTAGTCCATCTTTAGGCTATCCTCCGAATAACGGGCACAAAAGATGGCGGCCGCAAAAACATCCTAAGAGAGCCTCAGTCACGTGTCTATTGCCCACTTCCGGCGACCTAATTTGCGGTTTTTCGGCGACTACCGCCACCGCTGAGAGTATCCCCCACGCTGCTCATGCGGCGTGGATTGGGGCTAAACTAGATGGCTGGGACTCATGAGCAGCAGCTTCGGCAGATGGCATGGGGGATACTCTCAGGGGTGGTGGTAGTCGCCGGAAAACCGCAAATTAGGTCCCCGGAAGTGCGCAATTGACACGTGACTGAGGCCCTGTTTTTGGCCACCATCTTTTGTGCCTGTTATTCGGAGGATAGCTCATCTTTATTCTGAAAATCTATTCCAGTCTGTATCAAACATGATTGACAGTACACATGACAGAAGGTTGTGGACAGTCATGATGACCAAAGCCTCAAGGCGTGAACTTAAAGAGAACGTTTGAAGAAACCATGTCCAACATGTAATTGTATACTTTACTAGTTCTCTGTGTGCTCACTCAAATTAATATTTGTCTTTAGAATATCAGGAGAGAAGAAGAGACCAAGTACTCCAGGCCGCCAGCTGCCCATTCCTGGTCAAGCCGTAAGTGGTTCCTCCTTTAATATTTTAACTAATTAAATGGCAGACTTGACAGACAGTTCAGCAGACAACAGACAAGCCACCATGTTGTTGACCTAGTCAGAGGTGCATTGTTACATAATCAGCACAGAGCAAAGCTAACATTAAATTCTTTTTAAAACTCAGAAAAAGCACCATTGAAAATTTGGTTCAATTCGACACCATTGGTTCCTCCTTTAATATTTTAACTGATGATTAAATGGCAGACTTGACAGAAAGTTCAGAAGCAAATTCTGTCACCTGTCGGCTAGCTCCATGGCTCAAACATATAATTGTCTCCCTTTTTACTCTGGTTTTCCTACATTGTACTTTCTCGTCCTTTTTAGGATGAAATTTGTCCTTATTTGAAGCCCTTCTCTGGCTTTTGCCAGGGGCCGCAATATAGCCTGGCCATAAATATGGCCTAAAGGCTGAATGCGGTTTCTGGGACCTCTGCACGGTGATCTTCACCCACATGGTGGGACATTGTGTCATCGGGTGTTTATAGCTTGTGTGATGTCCTGGTGGGGTAGAAAGTCAGTCAGTTGTTTGTCTCCCTTCGAGCAAAACAGCAGATCATTAATTGAAATTTATACCCACTTTATGCCGTCAGTGCCAGACATGGACATTGAGTAGATCACAGAAGAAAATAACTATCTGAGAAATATTCTGACTTTGAAAGGTCACAAATGACACTAGAAGAGATAGGGTCACGAATGCCAACACAAGAGAGAATGTTGGAACAGGACTGTACTAGAATTTCATTGAGAAACCGAGGATAAATTGGTTTTGCCATCTATTGACAATGCAGCCAGACCAAACTGTAGATGAAACCTTCTACAGCTAATGCCATCACTCCATATTTTGCGAGGTCTTCCACTCGCTTTTTACCCGTTGTAACGTTTTAGTGTGGCTTTCTGTGACAGATAGTACCAGTGTCCAAACCACTTCATTTGTTGTTCTTTGATGACTTGTAAGACTGGCTTTATTCCTAGCATTCGTCTGATTTCGTGATTTTGTATTCTGTCTTTCCTTGAAACTCCTGCAGCTCTTCTAAGGCATTTCATCTCTGTTGTCACAATTTTACTTTCATCGGTGGATGTAAGTGTCCAACACATTCACTAACCCCTGTAAGCCACAGAGCTGCACTGTGAGTTACAGTGTTAATCGTTAGTTGATGCTCCACCTTCACTGCAGAAGGGATGCCCTGTAACTGTGCCTGCGTAAATCACACACATTTTCCATCACAGTACTATTTGAAAACCAGTGAAAAACCTGTCAGACTCGGCAAAGTCTTAAAGCTCACACAGGCAAAGTAAATGCATAAGGCAGCTGTAATGTTATTATCCTTTGCTTCCCTCTTGATCCTCAGTAACACGCTGGTGAAAATTGTTTTGGAAACTTACCTGAGCGCTCAAGACCATTCCAACCTAACATAAGTGTAAGGAGATTTAATGGAAAGTAAAACTGGCCAGCATGATACTAACCAAATTCCCAGTTGAGTACTATTAGTCTAAGAATTGAATGTGGCTAGCACCATATATCCAACGGTCTCACTCTGTGGAAAGATTTCTTTACTTATTGTTTACTTTTTTCTGTACATAGATATTTGAATGATCCATTTTGAATAATTATGTTAAACTATTTTATTTTCAGGAATGGGAGAAGAAAATGAAAGATAGGGTAGAATTAGAGCAGAAAAGAATAGAATTGGAGCAGAAAAGAAGAGCTGAATTGCAAAAACGAGTAAGTTTTTGTTTTTTTACTTTAAACTTTCAACCATTCATATAGAAGTTACACGTTTTTCCTCACTGAAAAACTAGTGAACAAACACTTTGTCTCAGCAAAATCCCACCAAACATTGTGCATGTAAAAAATGCGTAAGGCAGTCCCTAGAGGTGCCAACACTAACAGTTGCCACCACTTGTGTAGATTGTTGATGATAATAGTAGTCAGTCATGACAAATTGGCCATACACTTGCCAGCTCAAATGCAAACGGGCCACAAACCATTTTCTGAATATATCTTACAGGAACTGCTGCGGGTTTAGATGAAGGGCATGAAATACACAGCTCACAGTGTTGTACCAAGCACTTACTTTAGTAGCTTATGGAAACTCTGTTAGCACACCATAGCCAGGTGGGGAAAAAAACACCCCCTAAAGGTTTTAATGGACTGGCTGCTTATCTGCCATTTTGGTCTGAATGAAGGACTTTGTGACAGTGTGCCATCTCTAGTGTCTACCAGAATCTGATTTACAAGTCTGCATCGTCACATTATAATTATAATTTGTAATCGTTATTTTTATTTGCACCAGGAACAAGAGATGAATGAAAGAAGACTTAAAGACCATGTTGAGAAACAGAAGGTTTGCACTGTTCATGTTTGTATCCATCTGAACTGTGTGTGTGTGTGTGTATATATATATATACACACACACATGCGCACATGCACACATGCATGCACACACACACATGCACACACACACATGCACACACACACACACACACATACACACACACACACATGCACACACACACACACACATGCACACACACACACACCTACCCCACTCTATTGAGCTGATAAAAGGACTGGTCATCATTACTCGTGAGGGATGATTGTCTGTCTGTCTGTCTGTCTGTCTGTCTGTCTGTCTGTCTGTCTGTCTGTCTGTCTAAGAGACTGCAACAGTATATGAGTCAATCTAATTTATATGTCTGCCTGACCTGTCAGTTTATCTTTGTTTAGTTTTATCGTATCTGACATCATAATGTCACATCTATGTGTTTGTCCATATGCCTACTCTCTGTTTGTCTGTCCCATCTGACATATACCATCCCATATTGTTCTTGATCTTACTTTGAACAAAGAAGACACAGGCAAGAGACTGCACAGTTTATTGCCTGGCATATGACACTGTATCTCCTCAGGTGCATACTACAGTAACAATTGAAGCAGATAAATGAATTGTTCCAACTGAAACACAAAATCTTCCCATGTGGATTAATTCCAGGACCCTATAATCGGGAAAACAAGAGTAGACCCATGACTCTCCAATAAGCATGTCATAAGAGACGACTAATTGAAGGCTTTTTTTTTTAAAATTCTGAGTGCGTCTGCCTGGGAGGCAAGGAACCAACAGTCTGCATACAAGTAAGTCATATCTGTAAAATGGATGTGCACTCAACACTCAATTTCTGGAATAAGACTAAATTCCAGAAAGGACGAGCAACCAGAACTTTCTGCTGACGTTACAGCCAGTGAACATGAAGATAAATGAAGCAGAAGAAACACAAAGTCAACTACGTACATAAAATACTGCCAGTTTCACCAGGGCAACCAGAGACTGTTGACCATGTCATTTTGAGTGCATAATTCTAGATTTAATAGCAGTTTGCTTCCATGAATCACAATAGTCAGCAGTTGGCCGAGGTGTGGAACATCAACATATAGTCAGAATGGAGGAAACACCTGCAATCAATTGTTTGTGTATTCTTGTTCAAATTCACAACGGGTAAACATTGCTTTGACTCTATCTTACTGATATTACTTGTTGTTTATGTTTTTGTTGCTGTTTGTTTTAAAACTATTCTTATTTGTCTGATTTTATTTGCGGTAGTCTGTACAGCTTTACTGACTTCACATAGATAGTCATACGCACAAGTTTCTCTGTGCGTGATTGTTGCCAAATATTTCACCTGCAGATAGCAAGAATCAACAAGGCTCGGGAAGAAGGCTGGAGACACTTGGTCAGCCCAGCCCCTGGATATGAGGTAATTTAAATATCTGATTCCCTGCTGAATAGTTCCCTTTTGAATATTCATTTCATGTTCATGTTGTTTTGCTTTTCATTATTTCAAGCAGGATGTTTATGAGTTTTCTTTTTTTTTCTTCAAATTAATCACTAGATTGAATTCTTCAACTTCCCCTACTTCCTAAAGCACATGTCTGTTGAATGTCTGCATTCACATAGGAGCAGATATATTTGGGATAAAATCGTACAAAATGTACAACATCAACATATGGTCAGGACATAGCCTTATGCCTTATCAACATATGGTCAGGATATAGCCTTATGCAGCATCAACATATAGTCAGGATATAGCCTTTTGCAGCATCAACATATAGTCAAGTTATATAGCCTTATGCAACATCAACATATAGTCAGGATATAGCCTTATGCAACATCAACATATAGTCAGGTTATAGCCTTATGCAACATCAACATATAGTCAGGATATAGCCTTATGCAACATCAACATATAGTCAGGATATAGCCTTATGCAACATCAACATATAGTCAGGATATAGCCTTATGCAACATCAACATATAGTCAGGATGTAGCCTTATGCAACATCAACATATAGTCAGGATATAGCCTTATGCAACATTAACATATAGTCAGGATATAGCCTTATGCAACATCAACATATAGTCAGGATATAGCCTTATGCAACATCAACATATAGTCAGGATATAGCCTTATGCAGCATCAACATATAGTCAGGATATAGCCTTATGCAACGTCAACTTATAGTCAGGATATAGCCTTATGCCTTATCAACATATAGTCAGGATATAGCCTTATGCAGCATCAACATATAGTCAGGATATAGCCTTATGCAACATCAACTTATAGTCAGGATATAGCCTTATGCAGCATCAACATATAGTCAGGATATAGCCTTATGCAGCATCAACATATAGTCAGGATATAGCCTTATGCAACATCAACATATAGTCAGGTTATAGCCTTATGCAACATCAACATATAGTCAGGATATAGCCTTATGCAACATCAACATATAGTCAGGATATAGCCTTATGCAACATCAACATATGGTCAGGATATAGCCGTATGCAGCATCAACATATGGTCAGGATATAGCCTTATGCAACATCAACTTATAGTCAGGATATAGCCTTATGCAGCATCAACATATGGTCAGGATATAGCCTTATGCAACATCAACATATAGTCAGGATCCAACTGTACATAATATACATCATCATTATATAGTCAGAACATTATTCAACATTACCAAATACTCAGGACCTAACCCAGTATGATGTACAACGAGGATGTACAACGAAATATCATGACAGACAATACTAGGCATCTATAACCACCAGCAAAATCTGTGAACACAGCAGTAGAGGATGATGATGCTTCCTATATTATTTACGGCACTTGTAAACATTACCTTTGTGTTACTGAGTCCCATAAAAGAAAACAAGAAATATTAACACTGTTGTGTATCATGTGCATAAGGAAAGCAAGGGGAGAGGCTACCACAGAGTATATCCCTAGCAACTCTAAACGGGTTGTGGTGGCCTGGAGAAAACGGTGATGGAAGCTGGAGTTTCTGGAACACGAGGCAGAGGCCAACCTCCGCAAACATGGATTCAAGACATTGAAGATGCATGGGCTATGGAAGCACATAGGGCTGGAAAATTGGCTAGAGATTCTTTCATATTTATGGCATTATGGTGCTGGGGTGTCTGTGGATTACCTACCTCCCCCGGGCAGCAGCTAGAAATGCCCTGTACCAGTTCTAAAGGAAATATGGGTTGTGTTTCTGCCTTCCTCTTTGACACAATGGTCTTGGAGTGAGAGAGGTTATGCTAGGTCAAGAGGCTGACACCGCAATGGACGCTCCTTTCATGAACAGATATTCACTAGACCTAGGGTGAAGTGGGGGGGGGCAACCACTACGCACAACACCAAACACTTCTCACGCCCTGCCTCTCGAGGCTTAGTCCCAATTGGCTAGAGAAAGAGAGACATTCAAGTGTGCTGTGAAGAAAGCAATGTTCTGGAAAGGACCTGGTGATTGAGGATGATGATGAGCGTACCATACACTTAAATAAGTTTGGCATGACACTGGTTGCCTAATCCCGTAAGAAACCTTCAGCGGCAGGATCCAGCCAGTCCTAGGTAGTTAGCTTCTTTTGGATAATTTCTCATGAAATGCTGGTGTATTGGGGAAATGAAGAGGCAGATAGACCAGCTGGTTATGAACTACTTTGTTATGAATTGATGCATGACAGGCTAGATGTTGTAAGGGTCGTTTGGGAGCGAGCGGTCAGTGCAGAGGCACAAATAGATTATCACAGTCTGAGGAGAATGGTGCTGGGAAAAGTGACCAACAGACCTGGCTGACATGCAACACTCAAGGCCAGACAGATATGCAGTCAGACTGTTACTGGTGCCATCGGAATTGAAACTGCGCTTGCTGCTGAAGATGGGGATTGAGCACTTATGGGAATGTCCTGAGTGCTATGATGTTGTCTTAATTCAACATTTAATCCATCCAGTCATGAACGATTCTACAGTTAAGAGAGTTAGGTGTGAGTAGCCTGAGTCCCTATGCTCCATTGGGAGTTGAAAGGTAGAAGAATAGTTGTGTACATGATACTACTCATTCTGTTGGCATTTACTTCAACTTTACTTTTCTGGTTGATAGGGGAACCGAACTCCTACCCCCAGCAACAATCAGCAGTATCCCCCTCGGCCATTACCAGTTCCAAACCCAAATGTGAGTTCATTGTAATTTCCAATATTTCTCTGTTTTTGTCTGTTTAAACTGAGACTGATGTTTTGACTTTCTGTTACCATTTTATTTATCCTTTACATATGGCCTAAAATAATTTTAAAAAACGAAAAAGGAAAGAGTTGACATGAAAGGTAAAGGTGGTTCTTCTACATTTTCTGGAAAGTAGCAGCCAAAGAATGAGAAGAGAATATTTTCGGGTTAGCAAGACCACAGCAGTAACATCCAAACAGGCAAACCTGAATACTTGGAGAGCAATATCATAAAAAAAAGAGAATGACAGTGGAAAAGAAGGAAAACTCTCTTCGATAAAGTTATTGACGACACATTAAGCTGGTTCAGGACAATTTCACACGCAGGCTGATCATTCAAAAGTGGCAACAAATTTCACTGAGGAATTTGGAGTGGCAGAAGATTTCCAAGCATTAAATGGTTTGCTCAAGAAAATTAAACTTGTATGGTAAATCTTTTGAAGTTCTAGTAGAAGCTTTGAAGATTTTATCAAAATGTCCCCTTACTTTGCGGATGCTTCAAAGATGGCGACTTTTTTTAAATCCTGGCGAGTGCAGACTCTTTTTCATAGCTCCTGACTGGATCCTCTGTAAAAGGGGAAAATGGAAGAGCTAAAAACTTTCTAAAGAAATTTCACAGTTGTGCTTTGCGCAAGCTTAGCCTGAGAGAAATCCCTCGATGACTGGCAGTTCAGCAAAGCCATATGTATTCAAGGACATGGAGATCAAATAAATCCACATGGATGACTGACCCTGTATTTGAGGGGTGGGTAAGAGACATTGACTGACAAATGAAGAAGAAGAAAGTCAGTTCTACTGACATTGGCCAACTGTCCTGGTCACCCACAAGTAGATCATCTCACTAACACAGTGATCTCCAACCTTTTTAAGATTGCGCCCCCCTTGAGTATATGGCGAGACCTCTCTCCAAGTTGGAGACCACTGCACTGATGTCACACTGACATTTCTGCCACCAGAATGACCTAAAAACCCAACCTCTTCACCAAGGCACAGTTAGAACATTAAAAATGCACTACATGGCCTAGCTCTTTGCAGTGGGTCATTACTAAAACATAGATCTGTGGTTTGCCTGTAGAAGCAACTTCATTCGCTGCATCAGTTGATCCTCTCTGTACTTTGTTAGTTGCAATGGGGGCAGTCTGTAATAAACCAGACTCAGACAAACCTTTCTGAGCACTATTCACCACCAGCATAACATTGCGTGAAGCAGCTAGTGAAAGTGAAGAAGTAAGTGATGATGGTTCAGAAATTGCAGTTCCCAAAAGAAGAGGCTGTCAGGCATCCAATAATGAAGTTTAAATCGTCTGCTTGGAAAAAATGCTTGGATGTGCTGATTGGTGTAGCCAGCTTCAAGAGTTCTTCCTCGACTCATGTTTGTGATAAGAATCAGACAGACCAAGATTTTACTCCTTTTTCTATTTTCAGAAACAAATGATTAAACCATAAAAAAACAGATGGTTGATTTGATTTTGTGGTTATGTATGATTTCATATGATAATGTATTCTCTGTATTCTGTCATACTTATATATATTACACGGATGACCAATTATAATGTTGCATGGTAAATCTGTTATTCTCCAACTGTCTATGGTTGATCTGTTATTGTCTGTTATGTTATGGTAGATCTGTTATTCTCCCTTAAGTTTCTGCATCTGTTACTTTCCCTTTTTTTAAATAGTAGATCTCCTATTCTTTCTTTTGTTAAGTGCAAAGTAAAGTGCACTCTTCCACCACTTCAGCCATATTGGGCATATAGGGCTAGAGCTATATTTTATACACCAGTTGGCACTTGGTGGATGGTGTGGTCAACATCAGCATGGCCACCTTTACTTCCCAGGACTTTACCTGGAAAAAGTCCAGTACCAGAACCTTCGTATCCGCAGGCGAGCATCTAGCCGCTACATCACAGTGGCTCCCTTATGTGACATGGCAAATCTTTTATTCTCATTTAGGTTACCTGGTAGGTCTATTGTTATTAATACAGTTATTGGGATTTATGGGAAGCTGGTTTTGGGTTGAGTCCTTAAGAAAGAGAATATGGGCTTTTGAGCTGAAACGCTATAGAAAGATTTGTCAGAATATCTTGGACAAAGAAAAGGAGAAATACTGACATCTTGAAAGATTTGAACATTAAGGAAGATTGGCTAATAAACAGCGTCCTGACTCGGAAGCTGAAATATTTTGGTCATAGCAAGCACCATGACTGGTTGGAAAAAATTATAGCAGAAGGCATGGTACCAGGAAGGAGGGGCAGGGACCGACCGACACGAAGATGGGCACAGGATATAAGTGACTCCTTGAGTGTGAAAGTACATGAGGCGGGAAAGCTGGCGAGAGACCTAGTTTTTTTCAGGCAGACTGTGATGAGATCGATGTTCTGCAAAGGACCTGCTACATGATGATGATGGTTTGGGTTGATTTGTCCAGTAAAGTTAACATTTTCTCATCCCTGAATGTTTGCAGCAGAAGAATGACAGAGACAGAGGCAACTACGATGCCTACAACGAGTATTTACAGAAAATGTACAAAGACAGACAGACCCCGCCCGCAGATCCCCGACAAGCTGGTAACCCAAATCATGTGGATGGTGAGTCTCATGCCACCTAGACACTTTTATGTCAGTGTTTGTTTTCTTGACTTCATTATAAACTCCATTATTCTTGTCATATATAATGTTATAAACCATATCAGTTAAAGAACAGAGATAAAGAATAATAGGACAGAATAAAAGTTCATTTTGGATATTATATATATATTGTTATAATACAATACTGGTGTTACATGTTTTCTGTTAACACTGAATGTTGGGCGGTGTATACCAAACCTGACATCCCATATTGTGCCAACGGCTTTGGGCGGAGGAGCGCATTGGATAGGATACTAGCCTTATCCTAGGAAGAGGAAATTCAACATGAAAACTGTAGGTTATGGCAGGGCCATTTCAGTTAAATAACAGAAATAAAGAGCATAACAGGACAGAAAACGGCATTTTCTAAAATAAAGAACTATTTATGCAATAAATGCGTGTCACTGCAGGTTAAGAAAAAAACATTTGCATGCTGTATAAAGCCAGTTTTAACACATGGTTGTGAATCCTAGACAGTTAATAAACAAGCGAAACAGTTTTGTGAAATCTTGCAGATGTGGTTTTACAGAAGAAGAATTAGAATTCCCTGGACATAAAAAAAAAAATTATTGGCAAGGGCTGAAACGCATCTTTTTTAGGTCATACTATGAGAAGAAGGAAACTGAAACATGTTGTGACCACTGGAAAGATCTGTGAAAAGGAGATAGAGGAAGACGATGTGAGAAGATTCTTGATAGATAATGATCGCCCACACTAGTCAGCGAGGTACTCGGCTATGATTGTGACCAGCACAGTCATACTATACATTGTCATTTACTTCATCATCCCGTGTGGATCTCAGGGCCTCGTGGTGGGGATGTAGACCCAACATCCAAGCATGTTATAAAAGATGACTAATGTGTTTGTTGAAATTGGACGTGTTGGTTGGGGCAAAAGCCACAGATATCACCACCTAGTTGTAAACTACAGCAGAGTGTGTCAGCCAACCTTTTGAAGGAGACAAATGCAGGAATACAAGAAGATACCGCATCAAGGGTGGATGGGTCTTTTGGTTTAATCTACAGTGGGTGGATTAAGACATTAGGTGATCTTGGTTTCTTGGTCGACTCAGCCTACCTAGCAAGCATGTCATAAGAGTCCACTGATTAGAAGTGTTTGCTTCAAAGTCTGAGGGGATCTGCCTGAGAGATGAAGAACCAACAGTCTGCATACAGATAAACTAGGTCTATAAAATTGACGTGCATCCAAAACTCAAGCCCTGGAACAAGATTAAAGTCCAGCAGTGAATGAACAACCAGAACTTTCCACTGAGTTTACAACCAATGAACTTGAAGAAGAAGAAAGAAAAAAATAGGGTTCAGGAAACCTTCTAGGGAGGAATAGTCAGTCCTCCCAGAATGTAATGGAAGACAAAAATAATTGTATCACTGCTGTGGGTAAAAGATGGCGTTCCACAGGAAGTTCTAGCATGCAGATACGGTGGAAACAGAACATGAAGCTGCACTTATGAATGATACATTGATAAAATGTCTTATACTGTGAACACTTGAATACTCCATGTGTTGGCTTAAGGGCCCATGTGTGGGTTCTAGGGTCCATGTGTTGGTTCTGGGGCCCCTGTGTGGGTTCTAGGGCCCATGTGTTGGTTCTGGGGCCCATGTGTGGGTTCTAGGGCCCATGTGTTGGTTCTGGGGCCCCTGTGTGAGTTCTAGGGCCCATGTGTTGGCTCTAGGGCCCATGTGTGGGTTCTAGGGCCCATGTGTTGGTTTTGGGACCCATGTGTTGGTTCTGGGGCTCCCATTGTGAGGGAGAAAAAAGAATAGACCCACAGCCCCCTTAACAAGCATGTGCTAAAGTCAACTAATTAGGGATGTTTCTTTCGAAGTTGGAGTGCATCTACCTGAGAGTTAAGGAACCACCAATCTCCATAAAAATAAACCGGATCTGTAAAAGAGATGTGCATGCAAATTTCATGGTCTGGAAGAAGGTTAAAGTCCAGAAGTGGACGAACAACTAAACCTTTTGCCGGAGTTTACAGCCAGGGAGCACTAAAAAGAAGCAGTACATATGAATGCACCATGATTAAAGCACACAATAACTATTGCTCCAGATATGTTCTAACCTGACTGTGAAACCCCAAAACAAAGATAGTAGAAGGAAGGCATATGTTTGCAGTACAGTTTGGTTTCAGCAAGACGTAAAACGTACTTGTATGACAAGCATAAATGTATGTAACATGTGACAAGCATAAATGTATATAAGATATGACAAGCATATATAACATAACATTTAGTATAACATTTCACTAGCTTTTCAGTCCATTTCTTGGCTATCCTTCGATTAACGGGCACTAAAGATGGCGGCGGAAAATTATCCGTTCGAGCCGCAGTCACGTGTCAATTGCCCGCTTCCGGCTACTTAATTTGCGGTCTTCCGGCAGTTTTCTGCCAACAACCGCTAACGCCACGTGGACCCCACGCCGCTCATGCGGCGTGGATTGGGGCTAAACTAGATGGCTTGGACTTACGAGCAGCAGCTTCCGCATCTCCTGCAGCTTTGCTCGTGAGTTCTAGCCATCTAGTTTAGCCCCAATCCACGCCGCATGAGCGTGTGGGGGCCACTTGGCGGTAGCCATAGTCACCGGAAAAGCGCACATTGATTAGCCGAAAGTGAGCAATTGACACGTGACTGCGGCTCGAACGGATAATTTTCCGCCGCCATATTTAGTGCCCGTTAATCGAATGATAGCCCATTTCTTTAATAAGAAGCTAGTACCCAGTATGCTTTCTGTCTTCTCCGTCAGTGATACACATGGCAGCTCCCAGACTACAGCCGGCAGCTGGCCCACAGCCCTGGTCCCCCGCACCCATACAGCACTTCAACATAGGCCCCCTGGGTGTTGCTGTGCCGGCGGCCATCGACCAAGCTGGCAGAGACAGGTATAGCTACAATATGTAAGTTTCATTACTTTATGTATGAAACTGCATATTTATTTAGTAACTGAAATTACTTTTGACCATTAGCTCATTCCCTAGCTAGTGTCTGGTATTAGAATTTCTTCGTGTGGGTTCCAGAGCCTTATTTTGGCATAAAAAAGGAATGGACTCACTGCTTCCCTTACAGGCATGAGTCGACTAACCAGGGATGTTTCTTTTGAATTCGGAATGCATCTGCCTGAGTAGCGAGTAACCAACAGTCTGTATAAAGTAAGAAAGATTTGTAAAATGGATGCGCATGCAATACTCAAGTTTTGGAACAAGACTAAACTCCAGAAGTGGATGACAAACCAGAACTTTCCACCTGAATTTACAGTTGGGGAACACAAAGAAGAAGATTTCCCATTCAGAACAGAATCCTTAAGACTCAGGTCAACCTCCTGACATGAAAGTAACAGATCATTGTTTTAATATGGTCAACCTCCTGACATGAAAGTAACAGATCATTGTTTTAATATGGTCAACCTCCTGACATGAAAGCAACAGATCATTGTTTTAATATGTTCAACCTCCTGACACAAAAGCAACAGATCATTGTTTTAATATGGTCAACCTCCTGACATGAAAGTAACAGATCATTGTTTTAATATGGTCAACCTCCTGACATGAAAGCAACAGACCATTGTTTTAATATGGTCAACCTCCTGACACGAAAGCAACAGACCATTGTTTTAATATGGTCAACCTCCTGACACGAAAGTAACAGACCATTGTTTTAATATGGTCAACCTCCTGACATGAAAGCAACAGATCATTGTTTTAATATGGTCAACCTCCTGACATGAAAGTAACAGACCATTGTTTTAATATGGTCAACCTCCTGACATGAAAGCAACAGATCATTGTTTTAATATGGTCAACCTCCTGACATGAAAGCAACAAACCATTGTTTTAATATGGTCAACCTCCTGACATGAAAGCAACAAACCATTGTTTTAATATTGTGAACTGCACATAACAGACTTTGCTGCCATATGTACAAGAAATTCAAGATTGAAGACTCTGAACGTTGTCCATGTGGTCAGGCTCCAGAAAATGCTCAACATTTGCTTGAGTCGTGCTCTCTGCATGCGATGTAATGACAGTATAATTGTTGTGAAGAATATTGATGATGGTTTATAATGATGGTGGTAAGGATGGTGGTGTGTTGATGATGGTGTATTGAGTATATTGATCCCTGTGTGGGTTCCGGGACCCCATTGTGGGGAAAACATGAATAGACCCACACCCTTCCTAACAAGCAAGTAGTAGGAGCCGACTGATTGGGAGCTTCCTTCGAAGTCGGAGTACATCTGCCCGAGCAGCAAGGAACAACAAACTGCACACAAATAAGCCAGTAAAACGGATGTGCAGGCAAAACTCGGGCCCTGCACAAAGCCTAAGTCCAAATGGGCGAACAAACAGGACTGTCCGTCAGAACTTACAGCTGGTGAACAAAGAAGAAGGCGAAGAGTATATTGAGATTGTGATGTGTTATCTATAAAACAGTTCCGATCAGCTCAGAGAAACATCTTACACAAACCATATTCATTCCCACCCTATACTACCAGTGCCAGACATAGTCACTCACAACAAAGCATAAAAGAAAACGAGTAACCATGGAAATGAGATGTCTGAGAAGGGCTGCAGGAGTGACCAGAAGATGTAAAATCAGGAATAAAGTTATAAGAGAAAAATTTGACATGGAACAATTTCTAAATTACACACAGACAGCAAATCAAGTGGTTTGCCAATTTAGAGAGAGAATGCCTTGTGACGCCATTCCATACAAGGCATATGTCAGAAGAGGAGAGGGACGTAGAACACGAGAAAGGCAAGAACAAGATGGACAGATAACATAAGAATTGAGTTGACTCAAGAACCAACATCACAGCACTCGGGACATTCCCATAAGCACTCCGTCCCCATCTTCACCTTTCCTCTGAGCCTCGAGCACCTGCCAGAACCTGTTGTCACTCCCCCCCTGCATCAGCCTCACCAGACTGTGGTAATCCATCTGCTCCTCTGAACTGTACATTCTCTCCCACAAGGCACTAACAACGTCTGCCTTATCATGCATCAGTATTCCACCATGTTGTGCAGAGCCAGCCAGTCTGTCAGCCTGTTCATTTCCCAACACACCGGCATATCCTGGTGAAAAAAATCCAGACAATACTCCTCACATTGGAGAAACTCTGCAACAATATAATGTATCCATAATCAAGACAACCAAAAGAGCAAGAAGCAGAGTTCTATATCTCTCTTGACACACAAAGGAGTAAAAGAGGAGATGAGGAAGAAGAAGAGGAGTTGTCAGTGATGAAAATGATGGTGACGATGATGAAATTGATGTAATGATAATCGTCTTCAAGTGCCTTGTCTGGAGCAATCAGTGGTGATCATGACTTTGTACTTCTCTGTCATGAGTTCAGTTTCAGGTACCAGCATCACAGCACCATAACCTCTCTGTCCCCATCATCAGCAGCCAGCAAAGAGTTCCAATGGTACCAGTAGCAGTCTGACTATATGTCTGTCTTACCTTTGCTGTGAGTGTAGAGTGTTGACCAGATCCTCTGGGAACTCCCGCTGGCACCATTCTCTTTAGATCTTCTTGATGATCTTCTTCTTCTTCTTCTTCACATTCACTGGCTGTAACTAATTTCTGTTTGTTTATCTACCTCTGGACTTTAGTTTGGTTCCAGAACCCGAGTGTTGCCTGCACATCTGTTTTACAGATCTGACTTATTTGTATATAGATTGTTGGTTCCTTACCTCTCAGGCAGATGCACTCCGACTTCAAAGGAAGTCCCCAGTTAGTCGACTGCTACAACAAGCGTAATGATGAAATTGTCCTTTCTGTCATTTGATATTTTAATGAAGTTAATGTTGCTTACATAACCAGTTGCTGTTCAGCTAAATAATCCTTGACATATATATTTTTATATATATATATATATATATATATATATATAGGGGATATATATATATATATATATATGTATATATATATATATATATATATATATATATATATATATATATATATATATATATCTATATATATATATATATATATATTATATATATATATATATATATATATATATATATATATATATATATATATATTTATTTCTCTGTCTTCCTGTGATTCTCTTGTCTTGTATTTTCCTATATAAGAAGTTAATTTACCAGAGGTTGTTATTGTTATTAACATGGAGAACATAAACATTTTATAATTTAATAACAATTGCCTTGCTGTATAAGCGTGCCATGACTGAAATATGTGGTAATGTCCAAACAGGCAAATGGGTGCCCAGGCTGCTCAGCGAGCTCGGGTGGTGGAGGATTACATTCAGCGTCAGAGACAAGCTGCCCTCAACAAGATGAGAGCACAGCACGATCTCTTCGGCGTGGTATGGTTTTGGTTGGCACTTGTTTGTTATTCGCTTTCCTTGTTTTAGTTCCCCATGTGGATTCTGGGGCCCAATTTTGGGGGAGGTCGGACAAGAGAATAGATCCACTACGGTTTTAACAAGCATGTCATAAAAGGCATCTAATTAGAGGTTTTGCTGAAAGGGGATTTGTTGGGTTGAAATATGCAAATATGGCAGCCTTGCTGTAAACCACAACACAGTGTGCCTACAACCCTTTATAAGGGCCAGTGCAGAAGAAGAACTGTGTCTGTGTATGTCTTTTTTTACTGGCATTGATCATATTCCCCTTGGTTGTTTGGTTTGCTAACTGACTAGGCTCACTGTCATGATATTGATTGGTTTGCTAACTGACTAGGCTCACTGTCATGATATTCTCATCATCAAATAAGAATGGATTGTGACACTAAAGACTTCCACAAATGACTGGCCTAACCTTAATCTTTGTGCCAGGCCATGTGTGTGTTTAAGGCAACAAACATGCAGATGATCTTTACACACTGCAATGGCAACAGCTTGTTCGTGCACTGTGGTGTTATCAGCGCCATGCGCAGCACTTACCGCAAAGACAAAAACGGTAAAGGGCAAAACTCTGTATCCCTGTCTAGGCTGATAGACCTGAGGGCACAGCCTGGAGCTGCAAGAAATTAACTTTTCACCAAGGGGACAAGCTGTTTGATTAATCAGCAAAGAATAGGCTCCATTAGTCTTTTTTACTTATGAAACTTTTGAGGAGATGGAGCACCCATGGATTCATCCCAAGTGCTATGATGATAATTCTCACTTTTCATTGCACTTTGAACACACCACAAATCCTCTTTCAACAGATATTTGTCTGCAGGAATACTAGTTGCTACTTTTTCAGACATTCACTGAAAACATGGATAAAAGACCAGACACACTTTACTTCTGTAGCAATTCTGTTGAGATTCAGTTTTAAATTGATGAAACAGGAAAAAATAGACAAAAGCAAAGAAGATATAGCAGATTTAACTTTTTATTACCTGGCACATTTAGCTATATCTTGCAAGGTGCATATTACTAACAGTTGAACAAGTGAACGAGAAAAACTTTATTTCCAAAGGGTTACAAATTGGGCACACTGGCTTCTCTTACATTCTGCTTTCAAGCACTCAAAGAATAGACCCACTGTTTTCCGATCTGACTAATTAGGAATTTTCTTCCAAAGTCAGATCATGTCTGCCTGAGAGGTGAAGAACCAGCTGTCTGCTTAGAAATAAGCAGATTTGTAAAACAGATGTGCATGCACTATTCACATTCTGGAACAAAACTAAAAGTCTAAAAGTGTATGAACAACCAGAGCATTTCACTGAAGTTTACAGCCGGTGAACGCTAAGAAGAAAAAGATGTGATTCTGTGTTGTAAAATTGATATTTAAAAATAAACTATTTAAAAAAAAAAAACTCTTTCAGTATCGGCCACCATCTGCAGACCGCCGTACTCCAGTGCCAGCGCCAGGTAAGATTCTCTCGATGTAAATAACTCAGATGTTAACTGACATGCCAGGTGGTATTTAGTGGTTTGGTTAAATATCTATGAACTGGTGTATAGTTTGTGTGTAAAAAAAAAAAAGGTAAAGTCGGGAAATGTGAACCAGTGTCATTGCACACGGTTATAAACCATAAGTGCTCTGCCACCAGTATGGACAGCTGATGAGAAACTGTCCGCCTGTGTCCCCAACCGCACGTAACTCTGTAGCTTCAGCGACGTTCCTCCGTTTACCCCAGAGTGTTAACTCTGTTTTGGTGCCTGTGTTATATATATATGTATATATCTTGCAAAGATATAAAACCAGATGAAAAGTAGAATACATGTATGGGCACACACACACACAAACACCCATATACATGCATATACACATATTTACACATAAACACATGCATGTATTTATATTTATACACACATGTACACACACATGCACACATAAACACACACATGCATGCATGTGCACACAAACTCACACACAAGCGCTCATGTATGCACACACACAAATACACAATCATTCACTTATGTACACACACGCATGCTTGTACAAACAAACACACACAGCGCATGCATGTACACACAAACACATGCATGCACGCACATAAACACACACACATATGCACGAACAAAAACACACAAGACTATCATTGCAAAATAATGAGCGAAGAACATGACACACAAAATGACACAGAAATGAAAACGCAAGTGAAACATCATTTCACAAAGTAAAAATTTATCTCAGATATAACCTAAGCTTACCTAGAAGATAGTTGAATGCGAACAATTTTTGTACCCCCCCCCCCCCCCCCCCCCCCCCCTTTTTGTGTCCCCCCCCCCCCCCCAAAAAAAAAAATATTTAAAGCCAAAAACAAACTCACACACGCATTTATTTTTAATGAAATTAATTTGCAGGACGAGGCTCTAGTCCAAAAAATCGAGGCGGAAATGGTGGAGGTGGATTGATGGCAAGAAACAAGGAAGAACAGGTGAGGTGTTTCTGAAAAACCTTGAATGTCAAATTAGGAATCGACAGGACAGCACTCGGGAGACTCCCATAAGGTATCCGTTCCCATCTTCAGTAGCAAGTGAAGCATTCGAATTTGGATTGTACCAGTAACTGTCTGATTGTATATCCCTCTCCCCCTTCCCTTGAGTCTGGTAGTCTGGTCTGGTAGTCTTAGTTTCAGCTTCATAGCACACGGGTCACCCCATCTTTGTTCCGCTCCTGTGCCAATGAAAAACACACAGAATGTTTATCACAGTCCCTTGTGGAAAGATTGACAGACTGCTGTCTCAGCATATCTAGCATACACTCACATTAAAGCATACGGTAGCCATCCGAAGTGCTAACACAAACAGTCCGACATTAGAAATGCAGTTCATCATTGATGGTAGCAGAAGTCACCAACAGATATGCAGTTTCCCATGCTATCAATTTTAATTACAAACGGGCACCACCAAAATTGCGACGACAGGCATCCCGCCATTTTCTGAATCTACAATTTACACCACCACGTTGGTCACAGTCGAAAAAACATTCCAAATGAAATCCGCAGCTCACAGTGTCACGCCATGCATTCAACTCAGAAGCTGGGCAACAAAACTATATCCAGTCTACAAATGGAACAAAAATGCATCGGCCTCCGTCCGGCAGAATCAAAAATTTGCCGCGGCTCAAAAACAGTGGCCCTGCCTAGCGCCCATTTTGACCTGAGCCGGTCATTAGAAGTGTTGAACATTGGCCAGATCCCCTGGTTACATCTCACAACGCCATTCTCCTCACACTGTAATGATAAAAAGAAACCTTGAAACATTCAGAAATTGTCTGCTACTTTCTGTTGTGGACTGTTTTTCTGTTTGTAATTGTCCTTTTGTTCTATGTATTTCATTTATCTGTTCCTCTTTGGTCATTTTGTTCTGCATTTTTATTGTAACTGTTCTTCATTGGTCATGTTGTTCTATGTATTTAATGTATTTTTGGGGGTCATTTCGTTCTGTGTATTTAGTGTATTTGCTCTTCATTTGTCATTATATTCTATATATTGAATGTCAAGTAACGGACCCTTTCCATGACCTCAGGAGAATTGGGCACACACCGCTAGACCTGTATTTTAGAGCCTAATCTGCCCTGGGTGGGGGATGTGGTCAACATCGCGCTGGCTGCCTTTACTTCCCAGGACTTTTTCCTTGTACCCGTTTGAGGCCGGGTTGACCTGGGAGCCAAGGTCATTTTGGAAAAAGTCAGCTCTGTTTGGATTTTAACCCATGACCTTCGAATTCACAGACGAGCTTCTGGCATTAACATAGTCGACTGCTCGTCGACATGACTTTTGTCATTTTTTCTAAACGGCTCACTGCTGGATTCGAACCCTGGTAAACTTTGAGGATTACATTGTGAAGTGATTTCACTAACCTCTATGTCACATAGCAGCACACACAGGGCTTTTTTTCTTTCTGGTGTCATTTTTTTTCAGTCCTACAGTAATATACACTTTGTGGTGAGCACTGGCACCCTTTTTGGACACTGTGTGGAGAGTACCCACACCTTTTTCTAAAAAAAAAGGCCCTGAGCACAAGTAAATTTAATTGTTTTCCCAAATCTGTTTCAAGAGGGTGAGAAAACTTGAACATTAAAAACTGAGAAGCTTCTTAGATATCCCATATTTACTTGTTTCTCTGGACTGCATTGTCTATTGCATTTGCCAGCTTGTAACATCTGAGAATGACATTTTGGTTTTCACTTCTTAACTTGACAGGAATACCTGGATAAGCTACGGCAGATTCGCATACAGAACATGAGAGACCGTGGAGCCATGCCTAGGGTAGCTCATGCAGCAGACGATGCAAGTAGGGGCAAGGTCAGTCAGTTTTTCTGTTTAAAATAGTTGTTGTCTTTGTAGTGTCCTGTCCCCATTTTTGGGGAAGGGGGGGGGGGGGGGGGGGGGGGGGGGGGGGAGGGGGGGGGGGGGGGGGGAGGGGGGGGGGGGGGGGGGGGGGGAAAAAGAATCGACCCACTGCATGCAGATAAACAAGATCTCTAAACACAGATGAGCTCACAAAAACTCGAAGTTCTGGAACGAGACCAAAATTGAGAAGTGGGTGAACAGTCAGATCCTTTTGCCAGTGTTTACAGACAGTGAGCGCAGAAGAAGAAGTCTTTGTAGTCTGATATGTATCTTAATTATGTATTTATTTATTTCTGTAAATATCGACTGTTTTACTATCTTGAGATGTTCACAGTTTTACAATTTTTAAATGTCTACTGTTTTACAGTTTTTAAATTTCCACTGTTTTACAGTTTTTAAATGTCCACTGTTTTACAGTTTTCAAGTGTCCACTGTTTTATAATCAGTACTTCATTATTTTACAATCTTCAGATGTCTGCTGTTTTACGTTCTTATTGTCCACTATTCTACCATCTTCACATGTTCACTGTTTTACAATCTTCAAATATCCACTGTTTTACAATCTTCAGATATCCACTGTTTTACAATCTTCAGATATCCACTGTTTTACAATCTTCAGATATCCACTGTTTTACAATCTTCAGATATCCACTGTTTTATAATCTTCATTACTCCATTATTTTACAATTTTCATACGTCTGCTGTTTTACAGTATCCCAGGTGTCCACTGTTTTATAATCTTCTGATGTCTACTTTTTTATAATCTTGTAATCTTCTGTTTTATATTGGAATTCGAGCTGCGCTGGCTAGTTAAGATGGAGATGGGAGTACCCTAAGTGTTGTAATGTCAGTTCGAGGCTCAGCTCAACTCTGTTTTACAATCTTTTTTTGTCAACTATTATACATTGGCAACTCATTACAGTCGACCTTCAGTATGAAGGTACCACTACAAGATGATGGTGATGATGCACAGCGAAGAGTGTTATGTGAACATTTCTAGTGAGTATTGTCTTTATTCAATTACAGAATTCACCAAATGCAGAGGAGCGTAGGAGGAAAGTGGAGGCATTGAAAGTAAGAAATCTTCCTTCTCACAATCGATGCTAACTTTTTTGTGATTCTTTTTAGTTTTCAGCTCTTGGAATTTTCTGTTTTCTCCCTTCTCATGATATATTCTATCTTTTCCTGTCTATGATATATTTTAGCATTTGCTTTTTATGACATTCTGAGCTTGCTGCTGAAGATAGGACTTAGCACTTATGGGAATGTCCTGAGTACTATAATGTTGGTTCTTAACTCATAACTCATTCTTAATGCATGCCCAGAAGTGTGGTTTGCCTAATTCTCTGACAGGTTAACAGTTCCGACCATGACTTCATTTCTCATCTAAATTCTTTGGCCATAATAAATATCAAACTGGTACGGTATGCCCTGACGAGCGCAGCATACTAAAGGCCTGCTAGACGTTTGATTTATCTTTGCATGAAAACAAATCCCCCGTGTGTGTTCAGGGCCCCATTGTGGGGGAAAATATATAGACCCACTGCCAGTGTCATAAAAAGCGACTAATTAAGACCGCTGAAATCAGATGTGTTGGGCTGAAAGGTGAAGATGTCATAACCCAGCTGTAAACCACCATACAGTGTGCCAACAGTCCTTTTAAGGGCAAACACAGAAGTTGAAGATGGTGATAAAGAAGAAGAAGAAGAAGAAGAAAAAGAAGAAGAAGAAAAGAAGAAGAAGAAGAAGAAAAGAAGAAAAAGAAGAAGAAGAAAAAGAAAAAGAGGAAAAAGAAAAAAAGAAGAAGAAGATGATGATGACGAGGAGAAGAAAAAAAAAGGTTTTCACAGTTTATTTTTATTTATTCAATATCTTTAATTCCTTCTGCTAGGCTCAGGCAGAGCACTGGGTGGAGATGAAAAAGAATGAATTACAACAACAGAGACAGGGAATTGTTCCGGTAACTAATTTCTTCATGAAAACCTTGATCACCATCAGGCATTGTTATCTCACTATGGTCCCTGTATGGGTTAGGAGCTCCCTTTCTGGGGGGAAAACTGTACAGATCCACCGCTCCCAACAAGCATGTCATAAAAGTCGACTAATTACGTTTCTAATTTAAAGTCGGAGTGCATCTGCCTGATAGGTCAGTAACCAACAGTCTGCATACAAGTAAACCGGATCCCTGAATCTGATGTGGACACAAAACTCAAGTTCTGGAACAGGACCAGAGTCCAGAAGTGGATGAACAACCAGAACTTTCTGCCAGAGTTTACAGCTGGTGAACCCTAAGAAAAAGAAATCATCTTGATAATTGAATGTAAGATGTAATGAATATAAGGTTAGTTGCATATCCTTTACAGGACCTTGCACAACCAACTCCAACAGCCCCTGGCTGTTGTGTGGTTTTTCTAGGCAAATTTACATCCAGTAGTTTGCCATTGCTTTCTGGACAGTTGGCTTCTCTGATACCACTGTCGCAAACGCATGGCCCAGCGCAAGACGGCATGGCCCGCAGCTGGGATGAAAATGAGGAGAACCCGGCATGGGCCCGGGCATTATCCTCAGAAGTCGTTCTGCATATCGACCTAGCATAATGAAAGCTCTCAATCCAATTAATGAAAATGGAGGAGAAGGCTCTCAATCCAGAGGCTCTGACCGAACTGTTAAGACAACTGGGCTTTCATGCGGGAGACCCAGGTTCGAATCCTCAGTAAGACTGGATTTTTGTCTGGTGGGGGCAAAAATAAAATCCTGATCTGCATAGTCGTGGTGACACCATTAACCTTGTGACCCTCAATCCAGAGGCTCTCAACCCAAAGGCTCTCAATCCGGAGGCTCTCAATCCGAGGCTCTCAATCTGGAGGCTCTCAATCTGGAGGCTCTCAATCCAGAGGCTCTCAATCCAGAGGCTCTCAATCCAGAGGCTCTCAATCCAGAGGATCTCAATCCAGAGGCTCTCAATCCACAGGCTCTCAATCCAGAGGCTGTCAATCCAGAGGCTCTCAATCCTGAGGCTTTCAATCCAGAGGCTCTCAATCCAGAGGCTCTCAATCCAGAGGCTCTCAATCCAGAGGATCTCAATCCAGAGGCTCTCAATCCACAGGCTCTCAATCCGGAGGCTCTCAATCCTGAGGATCTCAATCTGGAGGCTCTCAATCCAGAGGCTTTCAATCTAGAGTCTCTCAATCCACAGGCTCTCAATCCAGAGTCTCTCAATCCAGAGTCTCTCAATCCAGAGGCTCGACCCCCCCCCCTTTTTATTTTCTTCTGTTCCCCACACAGCAAAAAAGTGGCAAATACAGATAGTAATGGCAGTTCTTGCCAATTAATGAGGATTGAATAATAAGCATTCTTGAGTCATCCAACATTAAATTTTCCTATAGAACAAAATCCATAAATTGAGACTGTAGATAACTTCCCAGAAGGTACCCCAGCTTCATCGTTGTCTTATTTCTATCTCACACAGCAGGGACAGTCTCCAACTCCAGTTCCTGCAGTCCCAATGACTGATGCCCTGCATGCAATAGGTGCTGGAGACAGAGGGCGAGAGTCACCTCATGCTGGAGAGGACAAACCGTAAGTTTTGAATGCCTGGGTTGATATGTGAAAACGATGTGTAATGTTGGAGTTCAGGTTGGCTTCAAAGCATGGCATCTGCCTCTAATTTGAGCAAACAGGGTTCAGTTCAGCAAATGGATTAATGGATTATTACAACACTGATAAACTCAAGTATTCCTTGTCTTCTTCTTGTTCAGCATTCTGCACCGTCGAGGTGTCTTGCTGTAGATATTTCCCATCTCAATTCATCTGTGTTTTTGGACTTCTCTTTCAAGATGATGACTTCAGATGTGTGTAGGGCTGCCTGTATATTATATCTCCATCATCTTCTTGGTCTACCTGGTGGTCTGCTCTCATTAAACCTTCTTAGGTACACAGTTTTTGACTCTCTGTTTTTTTGCCATTCTCTCCAGATGCGCTAACTGTTGTAGGAATTAGCCCTCGTGAGGTTATTAATGAGTGTTGATTTAGACAGATTGTGAATTTCATTGTTGCCTCACACTCTCCATTCTCTGCTGCTTGCATCTTTGATTGGTCCAGTGATTTGTCATAAGTCCCTGCTCTTACAAACTAGTAATCAGGGTTTGTAAACCTGAATATGGTACACAATTTTCCTTGATTCTTGGGTAGCGGATTGAGTGTTTAATCTTCTGAAGCAAAATAGCTATCTTTGAAAGTCTAATGTACCCCCCCCCCCCCCCCCCCCCTTTAATCCCCCCCGCAACATAATGTAAAAAGAATTTTTTTTAAAAATGAGAATAGAGAAGAAAGCCAAAATGGCAGTAGGGCTCAGTAGGAGCTGAGGAAGAAATGTAAGATGCATGGAAGGAAGTAAGTTGATTTTCTAAAATGAAATATGCCATTTTACATATTTCACACAAAATGAAAAGATAACAACTAGTATTTACTTGTGTAAATGATTCCTTTTTTTTTATCAGTGTATTGAAACTTATGTCTCTCAGGTCCCCGGTCCCGTTAACCAATGCCCTAAAGATAATTGCGGGAGCTCCTTCCAAGGAAGAGAACTCTGCTGAACCTGAAAGACCAAAGTAAGTTATCTTCCTTTGGAATGTTTAATATTGGTAGGACTTTGTGCAGTTCTACAGCTTAAAGGTTAGTGACTGTGTTGATCAGTTTCCTGATCTTTGAGCACTAGGGTTCACCATGGTGACAGTTTATTTAATTTTTTCTGTTAAGCCCATTCTTGTGGTTGCTGGAGAGCAATTTGAGAGTCACACTATGGAAGAAATTTAGGCCTAGACACATAATATTCAGAAGAAAGTGGTGGGTGCAGTGCAGGCCTGCCTTCATTGTGGAAGTAATAAAAAAAAAAAGACGAGTTGATTGACTTCATTGCAACAAATTTGATACAATATTGCTTGTGCTCTCTTCTCTATGAATATTTTAATATGAACGTAACATACTTTACAAATAAAATACAATTGTTATGCGAAAGATTAGTATTTGAAAGGGCTGAATGCAAGACGGTCCTGTGTACCTAATTTTTGACCCTTTGAAAATAAAGTATGTTCAAGTTTGTTTGACTTCTACTCACCCCCCAGTTGAATTAGTTAGTTAGTTAGTTAGTTAGTTAGTTAGTTAGTTGGGTTATCCTCATTGCACTCCGGACATGTCCATAGGTGCTCAGATCCTCCCCTCAGTATGAACCCCAACGTCCGATGGCTAATAGTACCAGTTCTATGTTGATTAACAAGTCTTCTGGCGTAGCTGGTGTGCGTCTCGTTTTTTGCTGTGCCGATCTTAATTCCCAAGTCTGCCATTCTGGCGAGTGATGTGGATTCACTGCCACCAAAGTCGTCTATCCTTCCCATTTCTCTGAGGGCATTGATAATATCAGCATGATCCATAGGCTGACCGTCGGTAGTGATAGCGGATCCAGCCAACCTGTCAGCTCTTTCATTTCCATCGACGCCTGCGTGTCCCGGAACAAAAATAAAGGTGACTCCACGGACAGTGGACTTCTGTAATGATTCAAGCCATTGTCTTCGCACTGAACCTGCCTGAACCCTCCGGATCATACTCATTGAATCACTGAGTATACACACGCGGGTGTATTTTTGTGTTTCAAGCCAGGCAAGCGCTTGTGTCACTGCCATCACCTCCATCGTCATGCTGCTGGTTGTCATGGAGAAGGCGCCGTTGGCTTCTTTGACTGTTCTGCCCGCTGAGCGTGCTGTAAATGCCCATGCGCTTCTTCTTTGGCGTATAACGGATCCGTCTGTATAGATTATTGCATCTGCTTCGTCTGAATTTTCACCGATGAGAGCGTTGACCTCTGCATTAACAGCAACAGGATTCTCTTCTCTACATCGCCTGTTGAGTGTGACAATACAGGAAAATGTACAAATAAACGCCTGAGGCACAGGTATCCATTCTGCACCAGGTATGATGTCGGTTAGGCTGCATATTTGCCTAATAACATCTTCTGCCCGACCTAGCCACGATTTCCCCCTCTTCAGTCTATCGCCCTTTTCACTAAAAAGCGCTTGATGCAGTGGGTGTTTCTTATCAGCACATATTTTGAGATATGCCCGAGCCCTCCACATCCTGATCCTTTGGTTCATTGTTGGAAAGTCAAGTAGATACCTCATTGCTCCACAGGATGTGTCTCTAGTACATCCCAAAATAATGCGCATGGCTTCATTTTGCACCTTTTCGAGTCGTTCAATCTGGGTAGCACTGACAGTGAGGATAGCCAGAGCGTATTCAATGGGGGAAAGGACCAGACCGTAGAATAGAAGTATTAGTAGTCTTTGCTCAATGTTGGAAGCAGCCATAATCCTCATTGCAGATAGACCTTTGCGTGCTTTTGTTATCACATGGTCAACGTGTTCCCTGAATGACAAGCTGCGATCGAACCTCACCCCGAGAAACGTCATAACGTTGGTTCTGATCAATACATTATCACGCATTTTCACTTCTGGTAAGTCCGACTTGACAATGTGATTGTTCAAAGAGAACCATGACACTGATTGACATAGGCATTGGAACCATCACACCAGGCGGCAATTCGATCGAGTTCTTTGTGCATAGTGCTGGCGATCTCCTGTCTATCACGCCCTCGTCGATAAATCAAAATGTCATCAGCAAATGACAAAGTCCTCCCCTTTCCATTCAACTGCTGCTCAGTGATCATCACCGTATAAACGTTGAATAAGACTGGTGATAGCGGTGATCCCTGTGGCAAGCCTGGACATATCGTTTGCGGTTCTGAGGACCAGCTACCACATCTTAGTACAATCTTTCTCTGGAACAGGACCGCAGCAATCCAGCGGATCAGAATAGGATTAACTTCTAGTTTAAGCAGTAATTGCATTAAATAATCGTATGGTACTTTATTGTAGGCATCTTCTAAGTCCAACACTGCCGCACATGTCTCTTCTTTAATCTGAAATCCCTCGTACACATCGTAGGCGAAAACTGCAGCATTGAACCATGTCTCTTTATTTAACCTGTACCCTCCAAGTGTTGGTGGGAACTTATTATGTAGTTCCAAGTAGCTGGTCAATCTTTGTGCGACAATTTTTTCCAAAAGTTTGCCAACAGTATTCTGCATCGAGATGATTCTGTAGCCGCAGATCTTCGAGTGGTCTTTATTAGGCTTTGGTAGTGGGAACAAATAACTATGAAGCCATCATCACCGTATAAACGTTGAATAAGACTGGTGATAACGGTGATCCCTGTGGCAAGCCTGGACATATCGTTGATCATCACCGTATAAACGTTGAATAAGACTGGTGATAGTTGAATTAGTATGTCAGTGAACGGATTCTCGTCTCTTCTGTTTCACCGTCCATTTGTTCCTAGACAGCCTTAACCATGTCCACTTTACCACTTTATCATAAAGTAGCCCCCCCCCCCCCCTTTTTTTTCCACGAGGAGCAGCAGCAGCCAATCTATTAGCCTGCTCATCACCCTACACACACGAATATCCTGGTCAGAAAATCTATGATACACTCCTGATCTGAGCCTTATCAAGTGATACAACCTGCTCTACATGTAGGTCAGCAGTTTTAGTTTTCCAGATCATCCCCAGTAAGTCTGTTACAATTACAACGATGGCTTGATATGTGATGATGGTGATTATGTGTTTTAAGTAATATAACATCAATGTTAGCTAATCAAACAGTGAATTTGTGATAAGAATGACATCCCCTGACATATTTGTTTAATTTTCTGCAGAAGTGCATTACAGAAACAGAAAGACAGTGTACTCAAGAAGTTGAATAAAAAGGTTTGCTGATTTTTGCTCACATTTAACTGTCGGGTCTACTGTTTGTATTTATACGTCACTGTCTAGTCTGCTCTTTGTATTTTTTTCGCTGTCTGGTCTGCTGTTTGTATTTATATGTCACTGTCTAGTCTGCTCTTTGTATTTATGTTTTACTGTCTGGTCTGCTGTTTGTATTTATATGTCACTGTCTAGTCTGCTCTTTGTATTTATGTTTTACTGTCTGGTCTACTGTTTGTATTTATATGTCACTGTCTAGTCTGCTCTTTGTATTTATGTTTTACTGTCTGGTCTACTGTTTGTATTTATGTGTCACTGTCTAGTCTGCTCTTTGTATTTATGTTTTACTGTCTGGTCTACTGTTTGTATTTATGTGTCACTGCCTAGTCTGCTTTTTGTATTTATGTTTTACAGTCTGGTCTACTGTTTGTATTTATATGTCACTGTCTAGTCTGCTCTTTGTATTTATGTTTTACTGTCTGGTCTACTGTTTGTATTTGTATGTGTCACTGCTCTGTTGCTGTATATGTACAGTTTATTTAAGTATCAAAACTTTTCTGTCCCTCCGTTGCTGCATTGCAGGTTTTGTCTCTTTAGAGTAAGTAGGTGCTCCATGAGAGCCTGTTAGAGAAAGTCGTGTACCCTGGGTGACCTCAGACCAACAGCATGTGACAGAATAGACGCTGTGATCCAACACTGATATCACTGCACTCAGGACATGCCAGTTTGTGCTCCGTCTCCCTGAGAAGAGGATGCGAAAGATATGGATACTTATAGTTTCCTGAAAAGTTGGTTAAAAATGAAGCCACTGTGCAACCACAACTTCCCAGGTTTAAAAAAAATTAAAGGACCATTTTCCAGGTCGTTAGGCATATTGAGTATATGGTGCTAGACCTGTATTTTATAGAATGCTTGGCACTCGTTGAGTGATGTGATCAGCCTTGACTTCCCAGGATTTTACCTGGTACCTGTTTTAGGCAAGTCAACCTGGGAGCTGAGGTCATTTAAAAAAAAAAAAATAATTTAAAATCCACCTGGATTCAGGTTTGAACCTTTGACCTGAATGTTGAATTAAGAATTGACATCACTGCATTCGGGACATCCCAATAAGCGCTCCATACCCATCTCCAGCAGCAAGAAAAGAGTAAAAATTCAGATGGTACCAGTAAATGTCTGATTGTATATCCGTCTTGCCTTTCCCCTGAGTGTCGAGCGTCGGCCAGATCCCCTTGTTAACTCCTCGCAGCGCCATTCTCCTCACACCGTAATGATCTGTCTGTTCCTCTGCACTGTTCATTCACTCTCAAAGGGCCCTCACAACATCCAGCTTGACATACATCAGTTCACCACCAAGTGGTGACCTTTGAGCCCGCAGGTAATCGTTTAGCCAATTGCTACAAAAACATAATTTTAAATGTGAATCATGGATGTTGCCAGCTAATAAACCCTTTTTTTACTTTGAACAAACAGCAGAATCCCCTGAGAAGAAAATGGGGTGCACCTTCTTCTCCTGCTGTTCAAGTTTCTGATGAAGTGGGAAGAGCCAAATGGGGCAGTCCAGCATCACCTAACATTATTAACATGGCAGAGGGTCAGGGGTCAGAGGTCCCAAGAGCTCAGTGGGGTGATGGGAAGGATCTTCATTTGAGCAAGATCACATTGGAAGCTACAGCGTCTGGTATGGAAGGTAAGGCAGAGTTGAACATTTCTTGCTTTACAGTTGTTGTTTTTTTCTCTAAAGACTGGTAATTGAGGTGAGGAAATTTTAAACTTTTCTTTCTTGTTTTTTTGTAGACTGATATGGGAGGTAGGGCACAGTTTAGCTTCCGTTCTTGTTTTTTTGTAGACTGGTATAGGAGGTAAGGCAGAGTTCAGCTTCCGTTCTTGTTTTTTTGTAGACTGGTATAGGAGGTAAGGCAGAGTTCAGCTTCCGTTCTTGTTTTTTTGTAGACTGGTATAGGAGGTAAGGCAGAGTTCAGCTTCCGTTCTTGTTTTTTTTGTAGACTGGTATGGGAGGTAAGGCAGAGTTCAGCTTCCAATCTTGTTTTTTTTTGTAGACGGGTATGGGAGGTTAGGCAGAGTTAAGCTTCCAATCTTGTTTTTTTTTTGTAGACTGGTATGGGAGGTTAGGCAGAGTTCAGCTTCCAATCTTGTTTTTTTTTTAGACTGGTATGGGAGGTAAGGCAGAGTTCAGCTTCCATTCTTGTTTTTTTGTAGACTGTTATGGGAGGTAAGGCAGAGTTTAGCTTCCGTTCTTGTTTTTTTTGTAGACTGGTATAGGAGGTAAGGCAGAGTTCAGCTTCTGTTCTTGTTTTTTTGTAGACTGGTATGGGAGGTAAGGCAGAGCTCAGCTTCCATTTTTTTTTTTTTTGTAGACTGGTATGGGAGGTAAGGCAGAGTTCAGCTTCCAATTTTGTTTTTTTTTGTAGACTGGTATGGAAGGTTAGGCAGAGTTCAGCTTCCAATCTTGTTTTTTTTTTGTAGACTGGTATGGGAGGTAAGGCAGAGTTCAGCTTCCAATCTTGTTTTTTTTTGTAGACTGGTATGGGAGGTTAGGCAGAGTTCAGCTTCCAATCTTGTTTTTTTTTGTAGACTGGTATGGGAGGTAAGGCAGAGTTCAGCTTCAATTCTTGCTTTTTTGTAGACTGGTATGGGAGGTAAGGCTAAGTTCAACTTCAATTCTGTCCCATTCTGTACAGTCCTTTCAGTATGGATGGATTGATTCCTGTCCAGCATCTTTGGTCCCTCTCAGCAATGTTCATTTTAGGTTTTCTCTTGAACATCATCACTAAGGTTATTTGGGAAATGAACACACGGACTGGCTGGCTCTGCACAACTTGGTGGAATACTGATGCATGAAAAGGCAGACGCGGTTAGTGCCTTGTGGGAGAGCGTGTACAGTTTGAAGATGCAGATAATCACCACAGTCTGGTGAGATTGATGCAGCGGGGAGTGACAACAGCTTCTAGCAAATGCTCGAGGCTCAGAGGAAAGGCAAGACTGACCTTTAATCAGAATGCTACTGGCACCATTAGTATCGGAACTCTGCACTGGCTACTGAAGATGAGGACGGAGCGCTTATGGGAATGCCCTGAATGCTGTGATGTCGGTTCTTGAATCAACTCAACTCAACTAAGGTTAGTGTGCTGGAATGGTTTCTTTTCCGGTGAGTTCTACAGCAAATTAATTGCTACAGGTTCAGGCGACTGGCCATATTCCTAAACCTCTTCCTTTCTTATCCATGCTTTGAACCGGCAATGGTAGAGATTAACTTGACTTTGTGATGTTTAAATAGTTTACACTGTGCAGTTAATATAGTTAGGACTTTACAAACTTGTATCTTGTAGCTACTAGTGTGGGTGATGGTGTCATCAACATGGCTGCTGAATCTCAGATCAGAGAAATGGGAGCTTTACCAGCAAAAGTGGAGCTGAATGTAAGGAAGAACCACTGGGGGAGAAAGACAGATGTGGTCAAACTGCTGGATCAGATGGCAATCAGTGAAGACATCGTTGCTGCAGACGGTCAGTTGAGCTTTACTGCTGTTCTTTCTGTTGTTTTCTGTGATGCTAAATGTTTGTTGACCCCAAAATCCATATTAGGTGATCATATTAGTTGTTTTCCGAGTGCAATGGAGCCTCTAGTGAATTTAATCAGTTCCGTGACTGAGCTAGTATGGTTAAAATAACTCGTATTCTGAAACTAATTTTCCCATTAAAATTAATTTAAATAAGTTTAATTTGTTCCAATCCTTTAAAAAAAAATCATCTGTATAATTTTAAAAGGATTTTATTCATTTCTTTAATGGAGGAAATATGTGGCAATGCTTTTTGTTGTTGTTGCTAACAGTTAAAAAGGGGGTTACTTTCAACCATGATGCTGCAGTCTATTATCTTCAAGTACACTGTTGACTGGCAGAAGTCCTCCTTCAGAAATGTTATACCTGGTCCATTTAAATGTTATTAAGATGTTGTCTGGTAACGGCAGGAGTTCTTGTCTCTCCGGCCTGCATCCTGGATTTTACCTCAGATTTTGGGAGAAAAAACAAAATTGGGCAAGCCTGACCTCCTATCCTAAAGAACTTGTATCAAGGTAAACTTGTATTCTAAAGAACTTGTATCCAGGTACACTTGTATCCTAAAGAACTTGTATCCAGGTATACTTGTATCCTAAAGAACTGGTATCCAGGTACACTCTTATCCTGAGATTCTACTATATATTGACCTACCTATCAAGTGAAAAGACAGAAAAAGCAATGGTACGGATATGTAACAGGTTCCATCAGCCTTTGCAAGGCTATACTGCAGAGCTTGGTAGAGGGGAGGAGGAGAAGAGGCAGACCAAGAAAGACCCAAATACAGAATTTTGCTGAATGGACAGGTCTCACCTGCGCTAACAAAAAGTCCATTGCATCTGTTGACAGGAGTGGAGGAGGCTGATTAGACAGACAGTAGCAAACTGGTGGCTCAATGACCCACATTGTCCAGGTAGTGTGATAATAAAGTACTGTATAAAAACCCTATCGTGAGAAGAAATAGGTAATGTGGTGAAGGAAACTAATGATTACTGGCAACCTTCAGCAGAAAGTTGCCTGTTTGCCAAGTGGGTGGCCAAACATTTTAATCCTTATGAAAGTGGACAACACTTTTCCCTCACACATTAGGTGTGTATGGGGCATATCATGCTCAGCTCCTATTTTTATAGACCAATTAGCACTGGGTGGGTGAAGTGGTTGACATCACTCCGACAGCCTTTACTTCCCAGGATATTACTTTCTGCCAATTTTAGGCTACCAAAAAACAAACAAGGTAGTGCCTCAAAATATGACGCAAACTGTGAAGGTGCAGATAAGGCAGCCTGGCTGTAAACCACAACACAGCTTGCTAACAGCCGATCTAAGGGTGGGCAACAGAAGAAGAAGACAGAGAAGTAGAGGTAGAAGAAGATCCTAGACTGGGGACTGTGGGAGATGCAGCAGTGCAGCAGAACTAGTATCGCATGCAGCAATGCAGCAGAACTAGTATCACGTGCAGCAATGCAGCAGAACTGTTATCACATGCAGCAGTGCAGCAGAACTAGTATCACATGCAGCAGTGCAGCAGAACTAGTATCACATGCAGCAGTGCAGCAGAACTAGTATCACATGCAGCAGTGCAGCAGAACTAGTATCACATGCAGCAGTGCAGCAGAACTAGTATCACATGCAGCAGTGCAGCAGAACTAGTATCACGTGCAGCAGTGCAGCAGAACTGGTATCACATGCAGCAGTGCAGCAGAACTGGTATCACATGCAGCAGTGCAGCAGAACTAGTATCACGTGCAGCAGTGCAGCAGAACTGGTATCACATGCAGCAGTGCAGAAGAACTAGTATCACATGCAGCAGTGCAGCAGAACTGGTATCACATGCAGCAGTGCAGCAGAACTGGTATCACATGCAGCAGTGCAGCAGAACTGGTATCACATGCAGCAGTGCAGCAGAACTAGTATCACGTGCAGCAGTGCAGCAGAACTAGTATCACGTGCAGCAGTGCAGCAGAACTAGTATCACGTGCAGCAGTGCAGCAGAACTAGTATCACGTGCAGCAGTGCAGCAGAACTAGTATCACGTGCAGCAGTGCAGCAGAACTAGTATCACATGCAGCAGTGCAGCAGAACTGGTATCACGTGCAGCAGTGCAGCAGAACTGGTATCACGTGCAGCAGTGCAGCAGAACTGGTATCACATGCAGCAGTGCAGCAGAACTAGTATCACATGCAGCAGTGCAGCAGAACTGGTATCACATGCAGCAGTGCAGCAGAACTAGTATCACATGCAGCAGTGCAGCAGAACTGGTATCACATGCAGCAGTGCAGCATAACTGGTATCACATGCAGCAGTGCAGCAGAACTAGTATCACATGCAGCAGTGCAGCAGAACTAGTATCACATGCAGCAGTGCAGCAGAACTAGTATCACATGCAGCAGTGCAGCAGAACTAGTATCACATGCAGCAGTGCAGCAGAACTGGTATTCACATGCAGCAGTGCAGCAGAACTGGTATCACCACACTTACTGACATCACAGATGATGAAATCTTCAGGACATTAGCTAGTTGCCTGTCTCCCCATGTGGGTTCTGCAACCCAGTGGTCGGGCCACACACACACACACAAAAGAGACCTGCTGCCCTCTGAACAAGCATGTCATAAAAGTCTACTAATTATAATTAGGGTGCTTTCTTTAAAGTCAGTGTGCGTCTTCCTGAAAGGTAAGGAACTTACAGTCTGCATACAAATAAGCCAGATATGTAAAATAGATGTGCATACAAAACTCGGGCTGTGGAACAATACTAAAGTCCAGAGGTGGACAGACAACCTGGACTTCCCGCTAGAGATTGCAGTTGATAAACACAAAGAAGAAAAAGAAGAAGTTGCCAAACCCATTAAAAGATGTAGCAGAACAAGTCCCAGTATTTGTTTGGCTGTTTTGGTTTTACTAGACAGTTTAACACTGTGTTTTTTTTTTTTGGGGGGGGGGGGGGGCATTAAAAATCACCCACAGCTGGAATCAAACAGGGCATCTTGGAAATATGAAGCGTGTTCACAGCATCTAAGTTACAGATGCCAGCACCAAGTGAGAATGTAAATACAGTGAAGCTTCAGTATACAAATTTAATCCATTTCATTTCTGACCTCGTATGGTGAATAACTCGTATCCTAAAACTATTTTCCCCATTTAAAATTAATGTAAATAATTTTAATTCGTTCCAGCACTCCCCCCCAAAAAAATCACCCTTTTAGTTTCAAAATTTCATTTTAAAAACAAGAAAAATTTTGGTATTATAGCTGTGGGCGATTTTCAGAAGCAAAAAAAAAAAAAAATTTTTGGTCTAAAACTGTGGGGCGTTTTAAAAGCAAAACAAAAAAAATACTGGGACTAGTTCTGCAAAAAGTGTAAAACCTGTACTCTTTGTTTTAACTACCGCAAAAACAGCCAAGGCGTTGCGAGTCACTCGTAGCATACCGCGATCGAAACCCCTGCAGGCTGCATGGATTTTTGTCGTGGTATGCTAAAATGGGTACCAAATGGGCTGTTAAGTAAAGATAACGGCAGCTGACCACATTACCCACAGAGTGCTTGTGTCTTAAAAATATGGGACGCTCTACCCATATGCCTGATGCGCCGAAAGGCGTGAAAAGGGAACTTTTTTTACTTTTACTTTTGTTTTAACTGGCAGCAGAAAATAACAGGGTTGACGTTGCAGTCCATCATTATCAAGAGCCTGGTTGACTGGCTTAGATCCTCCCTCGGCAGTGTTAACATGACCTAATTCATTAAACAATTATTGAGATGCTGTCAGGTAACGCTGGTAGTTCTTGTCTCTCCAGCATGCATCCTGGATTCCGCCTTGTATCCCAGGACAGACAGAATAATTTGCAAGCCTGACCTCATATCCTGAAAACCTGTATCCAGGTTCACTCGTACCCCAAGGTTCCCCTGCATTGTGACACTAATGTTTCTTTCTCAGAATCGTCACAGTCAGAACCACGAGTTCCCCCAGTTGGGGTTGGCTCCACTATCGTTCTGTCCTCCCACAATCCACCTGCCCAGGGAAGGACGATCACCATCAGCAGTAATAAAGATGGTGGGAAGACAGGGAAGACACAAAAACACAGACAAGTGCCGTCAAAGATTTGCCAGCTGGTCGGCCTGGGACTGTTGTGTTGTCTCGGGACTATACAGGTACGTTAACTCTTTGTCACTCCCAATCAGTTGTGAATTGAACTTATATTTCAAAGAGTTGAGCTTAAAAGCTATAAATACTTAGGTCTGAACTGGCAGCAGATAGTTAGTTTAGTAAGTTAGTCGACAGATTATCCTCATTGCGCATGGAACCACTCAGTCCATAAGTGCTCGGATCCCCTCCTCAGTAAATCCCGCAGCGTTTAGCGACTGACGATCCCAGTTCTGTGTTGGTTTATTTTTTCTTTGACTACCAGCGTAGTGTTCTTGTTTGGTGCGACACCCCGTTTAACTTGTTGTTCTTGCAGTCTGACCATGGTTGCAGACTCACAGTTCTCATTTGGTTCACGTGAACGTCTTAACTCTCTTAGAGCATTCAGTATATCAGCCTGGTCCTACTTTCACAATAGCCTTACATGCAAGCCTATCAGCTTGCTCATTTCCTTGTACCCCCACATGTTTCAACAGAGAATCTGCAGAACAGACGTAGGTTAAACTTATAAGTAAGTGTAATATCTGTCTGTAGTAGAAAACAGCGAGAATAAACATATATCTTTGGAATTACTAAGAAACGTATGGTGAGCTGTTTTGTACTGAAAGAGATAATGTACATTGTGTTTGGCCACTCATTAACATTTTATTGTTTTATTTCTTTTTTTTAAAAAAGCATGGATAGGCTGGTTTTTAATTCTGAGAGAAAAACATGGATAAGTGTCTCTGAAACTAGCCTTGTTTATTTTCTGAGATTAAAACATGGATGACATTGTCTCAGACTTTAAAATAAATTGTGCCATCTCCACACTGGAGGGGCTGCAATGTATTTATTACCTGACTATGGGAATATTATATGGTGAGTCCCTAATCTCTTCCACAGTGCAACTCTCATACAACTGTCTAAAAGCACGAGAACAGTCTTTTTTTTCTGGAACCGCCCACTGTAGGAATCAAACCCTGCTAAATGTCAGGCATTGCATTCTAGAACCATTTCACGAACATTTAAGCCAAGAGCTATCTCAGCGTTTATTTTTAAGATAAAAAGGTGGATAAAAGTATCTCAAAATAACTGCTTTTATAATTTGTTTCCACATAAAACATGGATAAGATTGTCTCAGACTAACCACTGTTTATGATATACAAACGAGCAAACTTTATTTTCAAAGGGTCACAAATTGGGCAAGCAGGCCCATCTTACATTCGGCCCTTCCAAACTCCTGTCTTTCATTCATACTGCAGCTGTATTTTATCGATAAGCATGTTACATTCATATGATAATATGATATTTCAAACCTGGATAAGATTGCCTCAAACTAACCACTGTTTATTTATGAGATAAAAACATGGATAAGATTGTCTCAGGCTGACCACTGTTTGTTTATCAGATACAAACCTGGATAAGATAGTCTCAAACTAACCATTGTTTATTTGAGATGAAAATCTGGATAAGATTGTCTCAGAGTAACCACTGTTTATTTATGAGATAAAAATATGTATAAGATTGTCTCAAGCTAACCACTGTTTATTTATGAGATAAAAACATTGATAAGATTGTCTCAAGCCAACCACTGCTTATTTATGAGATAAAAACATTGATAAGATTGTCTCAAGCTAACCACTGCTTATTTATGAGATAAAAACATTGATAAGATTGTCTCAAACTGACTACTGTATATTTCTGAGATGAAAACCTGGATAAGATTGTCTCAAAGTGACCACTGTTTCCAGCAGGCAAGAACCTACCTGTTGTTGATGACACAGACAATACCAAGAGAATCGAGACAGATGAGACAGAAGGAAGCAGAGATCAAGGTTGACATGTTGAGAACCAGAAATGAGAATATCAGGTTAGATATCCATATAGGTTCATATGTTTCTGTTTAGGGATGGCATCTCTAGTATATAGAAGTTGTTTCTGTTCTAGTGTGCATCTCATAGAGAATATTGAAACATATGTTTCTTTTCTAGGGATGGCGTAGTTCTGTTCTAGTGATGGCATCTCTAGTATCTTAGTGTATAGTTAGTTAGGAGAATATCAGGTTAGATATCCATGTTTGTGCCAAGAAATACTGAACTTTTTTTCAATCACTTTTTACCGGATTATGTTTCTGTTCTAGTGATGGCATCTCTAGTGTATAGAAGATGATCTGTTAGGTTCATATGTTTCTGTTCTAGTGAGTGATAGAAGGATCAGTTAGGTTCATATCTCTAGTGATATCTAGGTATATAGAAAGATGATCTGATAGGTTCATATGTTTCTGTTCCTAGTGATGGCATCTCTAGTTGTCAGTTTAGATATGTTTCTGATGGATCTCTAGTTACGTTAGGTTCATATGTTTCTAGTATGTTCTAGTGATGGCATCTCTAGTGTATAGAAGATGATCAGATAGGTTCATATGTTTCTGATTCTCTAGTATATAGAAGTGAGTTGGCATCTCTAGTGTATATAGAAGTTGATAGGTTCATCTGTTCTAGTGATGGCATCTCTAGTATATAGAAGTTGATCAGTTATAGGTTCATATGTTTCTGTTCTAGTGATGGCATCTCTAGTGATATAGAAGTTGCATCATGATCAGTTAGGTTCATATGTTTCTGTTCTAGTGATGGCATCTCTAGTGTATAGAAGAAATTGATCAGTTAGGTTCATATGTTTTCTGTTCTGTTCTAGTGATGGCATCTCTAGTGTATAGAAGATGATTAGGTAGGTTCATATGTTTCTGTTCTAGTGATGGCATCTCTAGTATATAGAAGTTGATCAGTTAGGTTCATATGTTTCTGTTCTAGTGATGGCATCTCTAGTATATAGGAATGTGTCTGTTCTAGTGTTGATCAGTTAGGTTCATATGTTGTTTCTGTTCTAGTGATGGCATCTCTAGTGTATAGAAGATGATAAGGTTATAGGGTTCATATGTTTCTGTTCTAGTGATGGCATCTCTAGTGTATAGAAGTTGATGATTAGGTAGTGGTTCATATCAGTTAGGTTCTCTGTTCTAGTGATGGCATCTCTAGTGTTATAGAAGATGATTAGGTAGGTTCATATGTTTCTGTTCTAGTGATGGCATCTCTAGTATATCAGATAGGTTCATATGTTTCTGTTCTAGTGATGGCATCTCTAGTATATAGAAGTTGATCAGTTAGGTTCATATGTTTCTGTTCTAGTGATGGCATCTCTAGTGTATAGAAGATGATCAGTTAGGTTCATATGTTTCTGTTCTAGTGATGGCATCTCTAGTATATAGAAGTTGATCAGTTAGGTTCATATGTTTCTGTTCTAGTGATGGCATCTCTAGTATATAGAAGTTGATCTGATAGGTTCATATGTTTCTGTTCTAGTGATGGCATCTCTAGTGTATAGAATTTAATCTGATAGGTTCATATGTTTCTGTTCTAGTGATGGCATCTCTAGTGTATAGACGATTATCAGTTAGGTTCATATGTTTCTTTTCTAGTGATGGCATCTCTAGTGCAAAAAAGTTGAGTTCAGTTGAGTCAAGAATTGACATCATAGCAATCAGGGCATTTCCATGAGTGCTCCGTCCTCATCCTCAGCAGCCAGCGCAGACTTCTAATACTGATGGTACCGGTCACAATCTGGTTATATGTCCGTCTTGCCTTTCCTCTGAGTGTAGTGAGCCAGCCAGACCCTCTGGTTACACCCAGGAGCCTCATTGTCTCCGGGCCATAATTAGTGTATAAGTTAGGTTCATGAGTTTCTGCTCCAGTGCTGCCACCGTTGGTGTACACCAGAGTTATACATTCGAGTTGACTCAAGGGACACAATATTGAAATCAGGGATTGTCATGGGCCAAGGGCCCGAACCCCACCATGGAAACATCATTAAAACCATCCAGCTGGCAGTGCTAGACCCGTTGTTCTGCCAGTTGAATAGCCGTGGTGTCTATCGGGATTTTATCAAAACCGAAACAATGCAAGTAAGTAGAACCCCTGCCCCACTACACATACAGCTGAATGGTTCTGCTCTGAATCAAGTAAGGTAGTTTAAATATCTAGGAAGTATGATCACAGAAGATGTTAAAATTGACAGAGAAATAGAAACCAGATGCCAGAAAGCAAGTGCACTTATATACCAACTGTCACCATTATTAAGACATCCAAGCATAACTATGAGTGCAAAGAGACAGATTATTAATAGCATATTCATTTCAACATTAAGCAACCAGTGCCAAACATGGACACTATCAAAAGCCCATATACGCAAAATCACCACCTGCGAGATGAGGTGCCTGAGAAAAGCAGCCAACCTTACCATACGAGATCGAGTGAATAATGAAACTATCAGGTAAATTGTGGGAACGACACCTTGTACTAGATTCATCGAGAAACAGCAGATTAAGTGGTTTGGCCATCTTGTTAGAATGCCGCAAGTTCAAATACCATCACAAGCACTACATCTCAGAAGATCAATTACAAGAGCAAGAGGAAAACATGGATCGACAACATTAAAGACACTCTACGCCTTCACGGCATGACAATAGCCAGTGGCAGCCAACGTGCACTGGATCGCAAATTATTCCTCCCCACGACGCAGAAATGGTTTATGATGATGATAGCTTTCTAAATTTCTGTTCCAGTGATGGCGCCAGTAGTGTGCAGAAGAATCTGACGAAGGGAAACTTTGATCTGAAGAACATTGAGGTCAGTCTCATTCTTTGATACAATCTCATTCTTTGATACAATCTCATTCTTTGATACAGTCTCATTCTTTGATACAGTCTCATTCTTTGATACAATCTCATTCTTTGATACAATCTCATTCTTTGATACAATCTCATTCTTTGATACAATCTCATTCTTTGATACAATCTCATTCTTTGATACAATCTCATTCTTTGATACAATCTCATTCTTTGATACAATCTCATTCTTTGATACAGTCTCATTCTTTGATACAATCTCATTCTTTGATACAGTCTCATTCTTTGATACAATCTCATTCTTTGATACAATCTCATTCTTTGATACAATCTCATTCTTTGATACAATCTCATTCTTTGATACAATCTCATTCTTTGATACAACTCTTATCTGTATGAATGTCATATTGTATTTTGTCACCTGTTTTGTCATTATTTCATTACTAGTTTTTGGGTTGATCTTAATGTTCATCTACTGTAATCACAGTTACATTTGTACAGACACACATACACACACATATATCTTTAATTTTAAACTCTACTTGTTTTCTCTGAGTTTTTTTTTCTCCCCATCACGTAGTTAAAAAAAAAAAAGGCTCCTTTTCCACGCCTTTAGGCATATAGGGCTATATTTTTTTTAGACCAGTTGGCACAAGATGAGTGATGTGGTCGTTATCATGTCGGACACCTTTACTTTCCTGGACTGCACCCGGTACCCACTCAAGGCTGGGTCGACCTGGGAGTCAAAGTCATTTTTCAAAAAAGTTTGGCTCCGCCAATTAGCAAACCCATGACCTTCCGATCCACGGAGAGCGTCTAGCCGCTATGCCACGGTGACTTCCCCATCATGTAGACTTAAAAAAAAAACTCACATCCCCCCCCCCCCCCCCCCCCCCCCCCCCCCCCCCCCCATGCCCCCTTTTAACAATGCAGATTTTTATTTTAATAGTTTTGCATTGTCGTTCACAGTTGCTTAGGACCTGTTCTGAACCTGATCTCACCCAGTTGTCCCGCACATTGGTGGCAGATGTGGATACACTTGATGACAAGACCTTGTCTGGTACACCATCATCAGTCAGACGACATCACAGCTTGGATCTGACCCCAGCCAATGAGGTAACTTTACACTCTAAGGTCAAATATGTAGCCAGTGATATAATATTAAACTGCAAATGAACATGTAATAAGGTATAATATTTTGTCATGGTAACATAAAAGGAGATAATCATTTTAAAGGTAAAATTGGGTAAGGCCAATCACTATAAGTAATGGTAATTGGGTCAAAGCTTCTGTGTAGGGAAGCATGAAGATCCAATTGAAACAGATATCAGTGGGTGTTCAGTGAGTGCAGTAGCCAAGGTGGAACTTTGCAGATTCACATTACAGTTCCATAGCTGTTATGGTCTTTCGCACCGAATTTTGGGGTTCCTTGGGGTGATGTTCTGTCTTTAGGCAGACTGTGGGATGGGATTTGGGGGGGGGGGGGGTTTGAGGAGCCTATATGGTAATCCCTACTAATTTTGGAGTGTTGATTCCATTAAACTACCCGGTACTTGCTGGGCACGACGACTGAAGATGTTCCAAGTGGAAAACATAAGGTGAAAATTGCAAATAATTATGCCCTGTAGTATCCGAATGAGGAACAATATGAAGTCGCAGTCACCTTTGACTGTCCTAGGATATTGTTGACATCTTTCCGTCTTTCCTGACAACACTGTTCCATTGTACCACAGAGAGGCACGGAAGTCACAGCCCACGGCAGAGGTAAATTAGTTACTCGACAGATTATCCTCATTGCACATGGAACTATTCAGACCGTAAGTGCTCGGATCCCCACCTGAGTAAATCCTGTAGCTTGTAGCGGCTCACGACACCAGTTCTTTGTTTGTTTCTTATTCGTCTTTCATTTTCTGCATTGTGATCTTGTCATAGTAAGTAAAGATCCCTTAACACGCCTTTAGGCGCATCGGGCATACGGGAAGAGCACCCATATTTTTATAGACCAATCGGCACTCGGTGGGTAATGTGGTCAGCATTACGCCGGCCGTCTTTACTTTCCCAGGACAGCCCATCCTGGTACCCATTTGAGGCTGGGTCGACCTGCGACGTCCCATACCACGATAAAAATCCACGCAGCCCACGTAGGTTTCGATCGCGGTATGTCGGATTACGAGTCAGACTCGCAACGCCTTAGCCACGGACGCCTCTTGTCATAGAACACCCCTTTTAACTTGTTTTTGTAGTGTGATCATTGTTGCAGATCCACAGTCATCACTTGGGTCTCACAAATCTCTTGCTTCTCATTCAATGTAATGTGTAATGGTGAGTGGGACCATCAAGGTCAGCTCACGTTAAGAAGAAGCTTCCGCAATAAATGCATGAGATTTCAGGACCACCAGTGTTGCCATCACAACTGTTTGACCTATTTCTTCTCAAACTCTCAATCTTTCTGCAGTCATTTTCTCCTTAGTCTCTATCCCTTTCCTGCTCACCCTTTACCCCCATCCTCACCCCTTACCCCCATCCTCACCCCTTTTCGCTCCATGCAAAGTAATCGGTGGCATCCTATTTCCAAGAATTCACCTCAGTATCTGTATCATTCATGTCCGGCTGGGATATTACGATTCTTCTTCTTTTCATTGTCCCTGCAAGTTATTTTTCATACAAGAATGACACAGGCCACTATAAAATCTGTGGTGTGAAGCATGTCTTCCACGGTTCCATACAGGTTAGTTTCCACAGGAATGTCAACCGGCAAAATCTGGAATCACTCTATTCATGTAGACAGCATGTCTGTAGCACATGCTCATGATTCTTTGGTGTCTGTCCACGTGAGTAAAGTTCTGAGTACAAAGTCTAAGTATAATGATCTGTTTTTGTGTGTGTGTGGAGGTTGATTAGGCCTTCAGCATTGTGTCATGGATGGGAAGTATTCCAGTGGGTTCTAACGGCTGCCTTGATCCTAGTTTAATTGTCCTCATAAGTGTGTGATTCTAGAATATACATATTTTTATCATCATCATCATCATCATGTAGCAGGTCCTTTGCAGACCGTCGCTCTCATCACAGTCTGCCTGAAAAAAACTAGGTCTCTGGCCAGCTCTCCTACCTCATGTACTTTCATACTCAAGGAGTCACTTATATCCTGTGCCCATTTTCGTTTTGGTCGGCCCCTGCCCATGCTTCCTGGTACCATGCCTTCTGCTATTATTTTTTACAATCCGTCGTGGCGCTTGATATGACAAATATTTCAGCCTCAGAGAGAGGATGTTGTTTATTAGCTAATTTTCCTTGATGTTCATATCTTTCAGGATGTCAGTATTTCTTCTCTTTTCGTCCAAGATATTCTGAGAATCTTTCTATAGCATTTCAGCTCAAAAGCCCCTATTCTCTTTCTTAAGGACTGGGAGATAGTCCACAACTCACATCCGTGTGTTTATTATCATGGGAAATTTTCTCTACAGGATAACAGTGATGACAGCGAAGATGAGGATGATTTTTCCGAAGAAGAGATTGCCATTGCTTATGAGTAAGTCAAACTCTTTGAGTATTACATTAATTGGTATTTAAAAAAATGCATCGTCTTGGATTTGAAATAGCAGATTTGATCAGAAATTAAAAAAGAAATACAAAAGAGAATAACGAGCATGTTGATATTTTGATATTTAGAGAGGTTAATAATATAGATGATAATTGTCAAATATTTTCCCCATTTGCTTTCTAGCCAGGGCCCCAGTTTTAGTGGAGGAAAAAAAACGAACCGAATATTGAATGTTGAATTAAGAATGGATATCACAACTCTTGGGACACTCCCAAAAGTGCTTAGTCCCCATCTTCAGCAGCAAGCAAAGTGTTATGGTTCCGATTGTACCGTAACCATCTGATTGTATATCTGTCTCATTAGAACATACCGACTGACCTCCTAATGAGCATGTCTTAAAAGGTGACTAATGAGACAAATTGGAAATCATATATCTTGGGCCAAAGGAGAGGTTTCCTTGAAAATCCAGTAGCCTATCCTAGACAGGGTTGGCTTAAAATTTTCCCCTAAGCCTCAGTGATAAGAGGTCATGTGATCATGATGTGATTCATCTGATACATTATATGTTCTAGGCCCCAGGGGCTTGCATTCCATTTAATGTTCTTTCTTTGTTCTTGTTAATTGATAACTCCTTTCATATATGTTCATATATTTTGAACAGTTTTTTTTTTTAAATGTAGGTAAATAAATCTTTTAATAATTTATTAATTACTTGTTTAAAATTTTAAAATTGTCATTATTTAAATAATTTTTTTTTTCTAAATTCAAAGTTCATGACCCATATTTTTAGGTTTCCAAAGGTGAAAAATTTGAGATTGACTGCGATGGATTCCCATGTCTCCTCCACACCCTCTCTGATTGTGTTTGTCCATCTCTCAATGTTAATCTCAAGTTTATATCTGCGTTTTCTTGTTGACTTCTCTTCCTTCGGTTTTTTCTCTAGGAGTATTTTATGCAGCAATATCAAGTTAATTAAAACCATGTATTTCAGTAATGATGGTGAGAATGACGAGAAAGATGTGGAGGTAGATGTTGATGTGGAGGTAGATGCTGATGTGGAGGAAGAAGATGAGGAAGAAGACATCAAGAATATGAGGGAAACAATGATGAGTATACTTGAGGAAGGTAAAGATGAAGGTGAGTCGGGTGTAATGTTGGGAGATCATATTATAAAGTGTTTGGGAGCAAAGAGAATGGTGATTGAGAATTTTAAGCTAAAGATGGAATGATATGAACAGCCTGTCTGACAAGTCATTGTGCTATTGTGTGGATCTAAATCTTATCTGCAAGAGTGTGTGGATCTAAATCTTATCTGCAAGATTGTGTGGATCTAAATCTTATCTGTAAGATTGTGTGGATCTAAATCTTATCTGCAAGATTGTGTGGATCTAAATCTTATCTGCAAGATTGTGTGGATTTATATCTTATCTGTAAGATTGTGTGGATTTATATCTTATCTGCAAGCTTGTGTGGATTTATATCTTATCTACAGGATTGTGTGGATTTTATCTTATCTGCAAGAGTGTATGGATTTATGTCTTATCTACAAGGTTATGTGGATTTATGTCTTATCTACAAGGTTATGTGGATTTATGTCTTATCTACAAGGTTATGTGGATTTATGTCTTATCTACAAGGTTATGTGGATTTATGTCTTATCTACAAGGTTATGTGGATTTATGTCTTATCTACAAGGTTATGTGGATTTATGTCTTATCTACAAGAGTGTATGGATTTATGTCTTATCTACAAGGTTATGTGGATTTATGTCTTATCTACAAGGTTATGTGGATTTATGTCTTATCTACAAGGTTATGTGGATTTATGTCTTATCTACAAGGTTATGTGGATTTATGTCTTATCTACAAGGTTATGTGGATTTATGTCTTATCTACAAGGTTATGTGGATTTATGTCTTATCTACAAGGTTATGTGGATTTATGTCTTATCTACAAGGTTATGTGGATTTATGTCTTATCTACAAGGTTATGTGGATTTATGTCTTATCTACAAGGTTATGTGGATTTATGTCTTATCTACAAGAGTGTATGGATTTATGTCTTATCTACAAGGTTATGTGGATTTATGTCTTATCTACAAGGTTATGTGGATTTATGTCTTATCTACAAGGTTATGTGGATTTATGTCTTATCTACAAGGTTATGTGGATTTATGTCTTATCTACAAGAGTGTATGGATGGATGTCTTGTCAGCATGGTTGTGTGGATTTAAATCTTGTTTAAAAGATTATGTGAAAACCTTGCTTTTTTGCTTGATATTAGTTCCTTTCTGCTATATTCTTCTTTCATCTACATTTGGCATTTTTCTCACAGCATATCTTAAGGTCTGTAGCTGTTAACCATCAAATCTGTATTGCTGTGTAGAGCAGAAACATGAAGGATGTCTAAAACAGTTATCAATAAACTATAAACAATCATTAACTGATGCTTTTTCAGAATGGAAGGAATGAAACAGTATGATAGAATCACTAATGTTACTCTTTAGGAGGGAACTAAACAAGTTTCAGTGGACCAAGAGGGGAAGTTGGATAGGACACTTTGAGATGCTCTGTAGGCGGCTGAAGGGCAGATTAAGCTATTGAAAACTGCTGCTGTGTATTTGTTCTTTCAGAGAAAGACAAGACCTTAACTAACCATCCGCAGCAGTCAGCTGATGCTGGCAGTCCTGGCGATGAGGTGTCTGATATCACAAAGATCCCTCCAGGAAAAGAACAAGCTGAAGATCCTGCAGAGAGTCAGCTTGATAACGGTGCTGTGTGGAATGGGATCAGCTCTAAAGATGACAATGATGAGGTGCAGGAAGAGAACAGTTATCTGTCCCTAACACTGGACTTGGAAAATGGTAGGAATGTTTACTTTTCTCTTGTAGTCTGGCTTGACTTCTTCGTTTTTCCTTCTTCAGTTCCTGTTTTACTGCTTCAGATGTTGAGGGAGATATAAGGTTATCCTTCTTGCTCTTCTGGCCACCTTGGCCATAGGCACATCATGCTGCTGTAGAGTTTCTCTGATGTTATCTGTCCATATGTTCTTGGTCTACCTCATGATCTTCATCCATCTCCTCTTTTGGTGTATGCCTTGTATGATAGTGCGTCACAAGGCATTCTCTCTGAGTTAGATAGACCATTGGATTTGCTGTCTTTGTATGTAATTTAGAATTGGCTCTGTGCCAGATTTTTTTCGCTGATGACCTCATTCCTGATTTTGTCTCTTCTGGTCACTTTGGATATGTCTCATTTCTTTTGGCTAGATTTTGATGGTATATTTTGTTCTTCTTCTTCTCTTTATCACCCAACAAAACATCAACCTTTAACACACACACAGCTTTTCGGCTTTCATGTCCAGAAGACACAATCTTCTGCATAGATGGGTCCATGGCACATAGGTGAAGGTAAACATGGTCATATACAGTACAGAGACTGGGAGACAATCATGCAAGAGGATAGTGGCATTTACCGGGCAGCTACATCAAGCATGGCCAATGAGATAACTGCTTCATCCGGAGCACTTACAGGGACAGCAGAACAAGCAACTATACATGCAGTTGGTATATCAGACTCCATGAAAGGAAATGGGGATACCATTCAATGTAAATATAGTATACAGATATAGATAGTGGATTTAAGTCAGTGAAGATGTTAGTAGAAAATATAAAAATTGGTATGAACTGTGGTTTTTTTTTTTTTTTTTTTTTTTCATCGAACACCGGCTGTGAATTCCAGTGGAAGGTCCCGGTTAATCGTCCGCTTGGACTTTTGGCCTTCACCTGGACCTGATTTTTGCGTGTACAACCGTTTTTTATTTCCCTGCCTCTTGGGCAGCTGTACGCCGACTTCGAAGGAAGACGTCAGGCCTATTTCTAGGGTGACTGTGGCCATTGTTTTGTGTGGGTCGAGACTGCCTGATTTGTGTGGTGTCCGCCTTGTCTCCTTCGCCGCAGGTATTGCCCCCGGAGTACCCCTTTGGGGCAACCCCCTGTGGAACCGTTGGCCCTCAAGGGAAGGCAGGGGCAGATCATGGGCATTCCCCGCCATCCAAGGAGGCTTCCATGCATGCAGAGCCGGCACATGGCGCTCTGGTTCTGGGCTCACCCAAGGAATCGTCACGTCCTGCACATGCCTGCTTAACCTCACAACCGTATCAGGCCTCCCGCTCGACAGGGGCTGCGCCCTCTGGAAGTCAGCGGGGAGCAGCCTGTTGGTTTTGGACTTTTGTGACCACACAGATAGGTACATTAGCCCGGCAGAATTTCACATCCTGAATCAGGCATATCGTTATCAGTTTTGTCCCAACACTCGGGCGAGTGGGGTCTTTGGGTGTGGATATTCGGCCTTTTGCATTTCAGTGCAAATTTTGATGGTCAGATTTTGATCCGTATGATCTAGTTTTGTCGGACATTTAGGCTTAGCCATCCGATGGATGGTTGCTGTTGTGGTGTACCACAGCGCGGTGACGACGACACTGAGGGTTAACCGAGGATGTACGTGACTGGCCAGCCTATGGATGGTTGCTGTTGTGGTGCACCTCAGCGCGGTGACGACGACACTGAGGGCCAACCGAGGATGCACAAGGATGGCCAGCCCATGTATGGTTTCTGTTGTGTTGCACCTCAGCGCGGTGACGACGACACTGAGAATTAACCGAGGATGAGCATTGAGCAATGTTCTCTTTACTCAGCAGTCTTTTAACCAAGGGTTGTGATTTTAGCTGTACTTTTGTCGAACCTACTCATGTTCCTAATGAGTTTTGATAAACATTTTTCACCCAAGCGTTTGGGGGCGGGCTGATGAGAGCCACAAGGACACATCACCTCTGGGGGCCGCCAAACTCCGAGATCCCCTGACAGCTCTGTTAATGCTCATTTGAGACATTATCCGTGGCGCACGACGAGGACGTGCTGTAGGGGTCTTGCGTGAGGTTCCGTACAACCAGGATAGTAAAGGACTGGCGCCCGAGTGACGTACAGAGTATCTCCTTATACACATCATGTTGGACTTAACTTCCCCTCACGCCTGTGACATAAATCACAGCGCCACTGAACTGTGGTAATATGTAGATATCTATTACTAACATAAGTTTCAACAGATACCTAAAGATGTAGATATGAGTGGCTGTGGATATAACTGTATACAGATCAAATGACTTATTTATCTCCTTCCCCCACAGATGACAGTGATAATGAAACAACCTTTGGAGATGATAGTGATGACAATGACCGCTTTGGACGTCTGGAGGAGTTGAGGCAACATTTGGAGCTAGAGCTGGGAATGGAGAAACTTCTGGAAGTTTACCATTCAGTTCAGGTAGTTGAGTTGTGATAGAGTTGTGGGGTAGATGTGACAGAGTGGAGGGGTGGATGGATAGAGTGGAGGGAAGAAAAATATAGTGGAGGTAAGACTGATAGAATGAAAGGGGAAATGTGATAGAGTTAGAGAGGTAGCTGTGATAGAGTTTGATGGGGAGATGTGATAGAATGTAAGGGGAGATGTGCCAGTGGAGAAGGTCATGTTACAGTGGAAAGGAAGATGTGCTAGTGTAGACAGGGAGATGTGATAGAATGTAGGGGGAGATGTGCTAGTGTAGACAAAGAGATGTGATAGAATGTAAGGGGAGATGTGCTAGTGTAGACAAAGATGTGTGATAGAATGTAAGGGGAGATGTGCTAGTGTAGACAAAGAGATGTGATAGAATGTAAGGGGAGATGTGCTAGTGTAGACAGGGAGATGTGACAGAATGTAAGGGGAGATGTGCTAGTGTAGACAAAGAGATGTGATAGAGCACAGAATATGACAATGAAGCAGAAGCTCTAAAAATGAAGCTGCTAAAAACAAAAAGTTTCATTGTACTAAATTTTATTCCACATGGCTCAGTCTCTCTCCATACATTGCAAGTCACTCTTAAAAAAAAAACACATTGAAAGGATAAAGTCGGATAGCAAGAGGTAGGTGATGATACAAGTGGGAGGACATCATCAAAAGATGGATGAATGGCAGTCTGAGAGAGTGTGTTGGAAACAATGTGGAGAAGCACATGAGGGATTAAAGATTTAACTATAAAAATTCAAAATTAGATATATAAAACTTCTTTGTTTTGATGTTTTTAAATTGTAATGTACAACTGATTTCAATGTTGTCCTCATCATACTGTACTTTCTGTATTCATTCCTGTAGAAACTTCAAGAAGATGAAGAAGGAAGCATAGAAGATGATGCCAAGTTGGCCCTTGAGCTGCTGGGATCTGAAAAACAGCATTTATTTCCCAAGGTTTTCCAGCTGGTTATGTCAGACTTTGCCTTCACAGAAGGTTAAAAGGTTCTGTTCTTTTGAGACATTGCTTTCACATAAGGCTAGATGTTTCTATTCTTGTCAGACATTGCCTTCACAGAAGGCTAGATTATTCTGTTCTTGTCAGACATTGCTTTCATAAAAAGTTGTTCTTGTCATTGAATTCAAAAGAGATTTTGTTTTTTATTTAAAGGATTGAAATGTGAGTTCTGAAATGGAATTGTTAACAGCGGCATTATATCTTTCACTCCCCAAGCAATGCAGTCTGTGAAACACCCAATCCATTGATTTCTTATCTTGATATGCTACCCTTCCCATAGTGTGATCTCTTAAATTTAACATTTAGTTGCAACAAAACAAAAAAATCTGGCTTCTCCAGTTTAATTACCACTGTGTATATTGCCTCTTGGAAAGTAATACTTTTTCATCATGGTTATTTCTTTACTTTGGCATCTCCTGTGGAAAACTTTCTGGTGCTGAAAGAGTTCTTGTGAAGAGGTCTGTGGTGGCCTAGCGGCAAATGCTCATCTGCTGACCTAAAGCTCATGGGTTCCTGTCTGCATCAAAGCAAATTTTTGTCAAATTTGACCATGTTAACTCACTCTAAAATGGCTACTAGGTAGTGTCCTGGCAAGTAAAGATGGTTGGTGTGATGTTGCCCTTATCACCCGTCGAGTATCAGTTGGTGTATAGAAATATGACTCTAGCATTATATACCAGATACACACGCAGGGCTTTCATTCAGGGGGTACACAGCATTATGCCAGCACCTTTGTTTAGAAGCCACTGTTTTAATACTAGTATAGATATTTTGTAATGAGAACTGGAAACATTTTAGACACTGTTTGGTGAGTATCAGCACCTTTTTTTTTTTTCTAGGAAAAAAAGCTGTTCCAATACAGCAGTGGTGTGAAGAGGCTTTCCTTTTTTTTTGTGTGTGGTAACTTTTGTTCGAAAACTTTTCTGCAGCATTTCAGCTCAGATAGGGCGTTTTGAATTCACATGCTACAGAAGAATTTTTTTAGAATACCATGGACCAAGAAGAGAAATCATCACATTTTAAGAGATCTGAGGGGTAATGAGGAGGCTGATAGATTGGTTGCTGCGGCACCTCTGGGTGGTGAGCTACTTTTTGACAAAGTGGATGTGTAAAGGCTCATTGGGATCAAGTGTAAATTGCAACAGAGCAGATTAAGCATCTGTACATAGACTAATTCATCTGTGGGGAAAGGAGGGGGGTGGGTGAGCAGAGTATCTGGAAGATTTTCAACACTGTAGGAAAAATACAGGCAAACTTTCAATCAGGTTGCAACTGGTACAGTTAGCATATCAACTCTTCATAGACTACTGAGGATGAGATGAAGCATGTGTAGGGATGTCCCTAGTGCAGGATGTCAATTCTTGATTCATTCATTATTTCAGGAGATCTGAACATCAAAGAAAATTGGCTTGTAGACATGATCTTGTTGCACAAAGATGGGCACAGAAAATAAGAGACACAAATGGCAGAAATGAGCATGAGGTGGGAGACAGAGTCTCATGACGTGGGACATAGTTTGTTTCAGGCGGACTTGATGAGAAGGACGTTCTAGAAAGGATCTGCTATTTGATGATGATTCAGGCATGTGAAGTGAAATAGACATGTTAACTGAGTGATAGTTGTATGTGATATAAGAGGGGTCTGCTATGCAGTGATGGTAGGAATCAGCAGAACACTGAAGGTATCAATAAAGTCAAGGAACCCTGTTTGTGCCAATGGAGAATCATCGGGCATACAAGGCTAAACTCATGTTTGTCTAGTCCAGCCGTTGCTCGTTGGGTGTTGTGATCAACATTACTCTGGGTGCTTTTACTTCCCCGGACATTACCTAGTACTCATTTAACTCTTTCGGTACCAAAGGGCAGGTAAATTAGTTATAAAGACTCATAATGCGTTCCTTGGTACTTGGAGAGAGGACCTGAGAGCAGTAAATTCTGAATTTAAAAAAAAAATTCAACTCTATGCGGATTAAAACTCTGGGCCTTTGGGCTGGCAGGTGAGTGATACATTCAAACTCTGGGCCTTTGGGCTGGCAGATGAGTGATGATTTCATGTGAATACAAAGGGATCTACCAGATGGTGATGGTAAGAGTCATAACGCTGGAAACATATCTGTTGGAGTTTATGAACTGGAGCAAAGTGGCCAGATTTACTTCAGGATGTAACCATATTGTGCAAATAGCTACTAGCTTTTCAGGTACATGAAGCTGACAAAAATAATACCATAACAAAATAAATGTTTTTTATGTCTTCTTCTGACCAGTGTAAATAGATAAGTATATTAAAACGAAACAAACAAATATATGAAAATATATTTTAAGATGTAATACTGTTTAATAATAATTTGAAAAAAGGCTTTAATAATTATTTTTCCATATTTGAATGTTGTTGATTTGTGGTAATATTTTAATATGTAAACCTTAACTGTTATGAGAGATATATTTACAATTTTGTTTGTTTGCTTTAAGCAGCATACTTGTTGTATGTACATTTGACAAAACTGTTGTTTCTGTAGAATGGTTTGAAGCTTCGCTGTTTACAGAAGGAGTATTTTGCTTTTTTGGAAATGTGACAGAGTAAGAATTTGTGTGTGTGCATGTGTGTGTGTGTGAAAATGTGACAAGAGTAGATATTTAATACACAGAAATGCCCAGCTCTCTAGCGTAGATAGATGGTTAAACCTGACTTTCGTGGCGGCCGGGTGACAAACTCCTTGTGATCCGGGTTCACTCCTGGGGGTAGGCAGAAAAGCTACAAAGGCCGAAGGGTTGCAATATCCATAGTACCGAGCCAAAGGGTTTACAACTCATGGTTTCTGAATACTTAGTAAATGTGGCAGAAAAAAAGTTATTGTTACGAAATGATTTGAAGTGGAAATATGTTGTTAAATAGTGTAACAAGAGTGGAAAGATGTTAAAAAATGTGACAGTTTACAAAAAATGAATCAAATGGCAGAAACGTAGGGGAAAAAATGGGTTATTGCATAGCTACCATCTTTCCCTAGAAAATAAGACCAGGTCCTAAATTGATTTTTGCTTTACAAAATAAAAACGCAGTAAGGCCCATTTTTTTGGATAGGTCTTACTTGTTTAGATGCAAAAATCTACATTTACTCAAATACGGTCATGTTATCTTTTTCTGAAACATTGTCATAACACAACCGAATCCCATCCTGAATTGCTGGCGACTCCATTACCTGTAGAACCACTGGCCCCACTCTTTCAAGTGCAGCAATAAAGCTTTCCTTAAATGAGCATTTTTTGTTGAGAAATTGCAGCGGCAAAAATTATGCTTTTTTATTTGAGTAATGTACCTTGAATTATAAACCACATCTGGTCAGTATCAAGTGCGCACCAGTGGCGTCTGTACTCCAACTGGCCATTCGGCAACAAGTCTTGCATTCTAGCTGATGATCCCAACTAGGGCTTATGTCTGTGCCGGGGCTTATATTCAGGGTGTCCTCGAAAATCATGCAAGGGCTTTTTTAGGGGTGGGTATTTTTTTCAGGGAAACATGGTAGTAAGAAAAACCGGTCATATATCGATAGTAAGATAATGGATTCTGTGCACAGATAGCAAGTGAGAAAAATGGGACAGTGTGCAAGTAGCAAATTTGAAGAAAAAAAAATTAATTCAAAATGCAGATAGAAAATAAGAAAGTGTGAAAGAATGAAGATAGAAAGTTAGAAAATGTAAAGAATGTGGATGAAAAGTAAGAAAATGTGGATAGAAATAAAACAATTCGAAACGATTTACATATCATATAAGAAAGTGTCATAGCTTAGATAGAAAGTGAGAACATGGTTGAGTACAAGTGGCCAGAGAATTAAATCACCAGATTTGCTGCTAAAGGAGATCTCAGTGTTAACTCTTTTTTTAAAAAAATAAAAGATCCGTCCACTACCCAAGTGTACATCCACATTTGATGCATTTGTGAGGTTATTTAAGACTATGCATACATTACCAGCCTTTCTGTTGATAACTGCGATAAACTATATGTTTTTATCTTGTAGCAAGAGTAATTCTGATATTTAATATCTGTGCTTCATATATCAGTGATTTGTCATTGTTGTCTGAAAACGTTTAACTAATATTGATATTGATAACAAGTTTTTGTTGTTTGATATCTTTTTTTTGGATGCACCTCTCTGCAAGTGATGACAGCTGTTTTTGTAAAGTCCTCAACTTAACCATCTGTGACAAGGTGATTAATGAAACTGTCAGACTGTGGGAACAAAACAAATTCATTGATAAACAGAAAATCAGATGGTTTGATCATCTCATTAGAATGCAACCATAACATCTACCAACACAAGTGCTACATATGAAAAGATCTGATGGAAAAGCAAGAGGTCACCCTTGAAGAAGATGTGTTGATGACATTAAAGAGCTTCTACCTCAGCACAGAATAACAATAGCCAGTGTTACCCATCATGCAGTAGATCACAACCTATTTTTTTTTAAAGGTGTGGTGTCCAAGAATTCCCAGAATAATTATACTGAACATTCCACAATCTTACAGGGTTATGTCTGAATATGTTGACTTTTACATTTGTGTATGAAATATTAATCAGTGATCGTGGAATAGAACACAGAAATGGACAGCAGCATATTTTTGTGTGGTTTTTACATTATTTAAAAAAACCAAAAACTGTCATCTCTACAGACATCTTCCGAGGAAATCTCTCATAAGTTTCATATGGGACATCGGCAAAACAATTGCTTAATAAGAAGACTTTACTGGGCTGCCAAATGGGGGTCATAGATTTCATCTGATGCCCAAAAGGAACAGTTTTATTTAATGTCAGACAAGGTTCCGAAGTATTATTCTAAATTTGTCCCTGCTGCATGGCAGTGGATTTAGGAATATGAACAAATTAGGAAGAGCTTGGGTGTGGTTTTTGAGACACATAGTGGATACCTTGAAACAGTCAGAGTAATGATATTTTTTACAAAAACTAAAAATTGTTTATACCAACTGTTAGGATGAAACAGTAAGTATTTTTTTTGGGCAGACAATGTTGAGAGACATATTTGAGAGCATCGTGGTGATTGGAAAAATCAGCAGTAAAAGAAGCGAGCTGAGAAAAAAGTAGTAGATGGTTTAAGACTAGCCTGGAGCAACATCATCGATGGAATTAATTCACAAGGACTCCCCCGTGTGGGTTCTGGGGCCCCATAGTGGGGAAAACAAGAATAGACCCACTGCCTCCCCAAAAGCATGTTGTAAGAGTCGACTAATTGGGGAGCTTCCTTTGAAGTCAGAGTGCATTTGCTGGAGAGGCAAGGAACCAACAGTCTGTATTCAAGAGAATTAGATCTGTAAAGCTGATGCACACGCAACACTCAGCTTCTGGAGCAGGACTGCAGTTCAGTAGTGGACGAGCAACTAGAACCTTCCGCCAGAGTGTACAGCTGGTGAACGCGAAGAAGAAGAATTCACAAGGACTGAGATCTGGAAGACACTAAGCAACTATGCCAGGGCTATTTAGGTAAGCTACTCAGGGGCTATAAGTTTGAAAATGGGGATCATCACAGGCCAGAGGAAGGAGCCCAAGCATAAACAGGTAATTAATACATTTGGGGCGGGGGTTGATCCTTGGGCTACTTGCTAGGCCTCTGCGGATCATCGGATTTGGCCTGCCCGCAGCCCATAAATAACCCTGACCTATGTAAGGCAAGGCACATAATGATGATAACAGATTGCAAAAAAAGGCTCCATTTTCCAATAGGCAAAGCATCTGTCTAGCATGACGACTTAAAAAAAATTAACAGCTCAATCAGCACATCTGTGATCGGTAGATACAAACCCACACCATGCGGTAGCATGCCTCACTCCACCACATGTTCAAAGTATGCAATAAATATAGTAGTTTCCAGTGACGGTTATGTTCTTTCTGACACTTGACACAGATCCAGCCTCCTTCCATTCCCAAATGACTGACGCCGTGACTCACTGCTTGTCTACTGGCTTTATTGTTGTCTAGTTCTGGATAATTTTCTTGCATATATATTATATATGAAATAAGTATTTGTTGAATTGTGAACTTGTGTTTTTGCTGATAAAGTAAGTCATTTGTAAAGTCCATCCTATTCCCTGTGGCCTAGAAGTTATGAGAGTGTGATAGAAATTACAATAACCATGCCATTGTCTTGTAACCTGTATTATTGTTAAGGATGTCAAGAGTGGAGTGTTAAATATGTAACATCAAAATGCAGACGAACACAGTCATGTCTAAATTACATTTTAAAGATGGCCACCCCACTTTTGACACGCACCAAAGAGGAGAAGCATTTGATTGTCTGTTTTTTAATCTGTGAAGGGGTGAAACCTACAGAAATTCATGGGCGAATTAAGGTCCAGTATGGTAATGTATGCTTATCAGTCCAGCAAGTGTATCAGTGGAGTTAGGTTAGTTGCGTATCCTTTACAGGACGTTGCAGAACCAACCCCAACAGCCCCTGGCTGGTGTGTGGTTTTTCTAGGCAAATTTACATCCAGTAATTTGCCATTGCTTTCTGGACGGTCGGCTTTCTTGATACCACTGTTGAAACCAATGCGAGGGATCGAACCCGGCATTGTGAAGTATTTGCATCGACTTAGCTACAGAGCCGACATCAGTGGAGTAGGAAGGTTTAACTAGGCATGACTTCTGTGATAGACTGTTCATGACCCGGCATGGTTTTTGTAATTTCTAGAACACTTTTAGGATTTTTCATTAAAAGCCATTTCCTATTTTGTTAGTTAGTGTTTCCTCGAGCCTAAGGTGGCGCATAGAGCAGAGGTCAAAGCTCTCAGTGTCTGGTGGTTCGTCGCCACCTGTTTCAGGTCTTGGATGTGCATTAAGAATAAGGCTGAGCCTTCCTTGATGATGGTTCTACACAGTCTCTCTTGTTTTTTCCTGTTTTCTTTTTCCTTCCGTCGGCTCTGTGGCTAAGTCGATGCGAATGCTTCGTAATGCCGGAGTGCCGGGTTTGATCCCAGCTGCGGGCTATGCGCCTTGCGTTGGTTTCCACAGTGGTATCAGGAGGGCCGGCCATCCAGCAAGCAATGGCAAACTACTGGACGTAAATTTGCCTAGAGAAACCACACAACAGCCAGGGGCTGCTAGGGTTGGTTCTGCAACGTCCTGTAAAGGATACGCAACTAACCTCCTTTTTCCTTCCAGTGTCCATATGAGGGCTTGATGGGAAAATCTTGTCTTGTCTATTTAGAGTGCATGGCCAAAGTAGTTCCGGTGGCGCTTTCTTATAAAACTGGCTACATTATCTTGCTTGGTCTCTGTTGAATTTTGCATTTGGATTTATTTGACTGTTTTCTAGTATGAGGTTCACAGGTTCCGTAAAGGCTTGTTTCAATTTGATTTCATCTCTCTCTCGTACACACTTTCCTCTTTTTCTTCTCTCCTCACTGTCACACACTCTCACATGGCCAATTTCCAATTCTCCTCCTATCTCGCTCACACAAACATTACTTCTTCCCCCCCCCTTCTCACTCACGCTTACATTCCTTCCTTTTTTTGTCGTCGTCTCACTCACACAAACATTCCTTCCTTTTTTTTCATTGTCGTCACACTCACACATACATCTCTCCTTCCATCATTCAAACATTGTCCTCTGCATCTACTAAGGTATTTTAATTTGCAATTTGAACAATATCACTAAATAAATTACAAAGACTTTGAATGTCAAAATTAGGTTCCTTTCAGTAGCTTGTGCCTTTCTTTCTTTGTTTTTTGTTAAGTAGTAAAGCGCTATTGGATAACTTTAATTTTTTCCCCCTAAATACTCAGTGAGTACACACACTGTTCAAAGACAATCTATCACGCCTGTGCACACACACACACACACAGTTAAAAGACAATCACGCACAGTCTCTACAGTTAAGGCTGACTGTATTGGATATCCAGTACGCTCTGTCTTTCACCCTGAATGTACACTGTCTCAGACTGCCTTTTGTCCATCTCTTGATGTTTTCCTTCCACTTGTATCACTGTCTACTTATTGCCCACCTGTATTTAACTGTACTCTCCAGCAGTATCAGTTTTCTACCTTTTAACATGGCTGAAACATTTCAACTCTCTCTTTTTGTTTTGTTTTGTTTATATTTCTTTCAGCTATCTTTTTATTCTGTCTCTCCAAAACCTCAGTATGTGATTAAATGAAAACATAGCAGTAATAGTTAGCAACTTTCCATTGTAATTCAAACAGCATAACTAACATATACAAAGCTCGTTATTGTTAAAACAAGAAAAACTTGTGGTTATGTCAGGTACCAAAGTAAAATATATCAGTGTCACAATGGAAGCAATGATAGAGTCATGGTTGAATAAACTGACAACTCGTACAATTTCCAGACACACAAGGTTGAGGGATGACTGTGGCCTCATAAACTGTGATGTATTCTTCTGCCTTTCACCATCTCCTTCTTCTTCCTTTTCTCTAGTCCTCAAATCACCGTTATTTAAATTAGAATTAAACAGATGCAAATCTCAGAAACCCTGTTCCAATTTCCAATTCCAGTTGTCCAACAAAAATTCCAAATTTGATCCTTTTTCAGCCGCCTGGAGGCCTAGCTATAAGAAGGAAGGTTCCTTGGCTATCTTATTTGGTTTCCTTTTATTTGTGGTGTGTAGTCACACCTGATATTCTGGTTCTTTGCTTCCTGAGTCCGGTGTGGTGCTAGGGGTTTTGGGGTCTGGTCTGGTCCAGTTCTCTTAGTGCTGATATCTGTGGGTTTTAGCTGATTGTTGCTGGTGCTTGGTTTACCTCGTGCTGATCGCTGTGCTGGTGCCCTATTGCTGATTGGTTGTCGTTCTGTAAAGCTGCCGGGAAAAGCCAAACAAACACCAGGTCACAACATCTCCAACAATGCTCCTTTTCAGGACAACCAGGGCCGTCACAATCTGTTGTTGTGTTCAGCCCTTTTTTTTGTGTGTCCACAGAGTGGAGAGAAGTAGTGGAGTTAAGATGGGCTGCAAATGAGAGAAATAATTTGCTCCAATGTGCCAGATGTGATATGTCGGAAGAATGAGAGTGACAGATAGTTTGAGAGAGGTGGCTTCCCGACGCTGGTACTTCTCGTAGGTTGAGGCCCCGTGATCTAAAAAAAGACTGAAAGGCATTGTTAACATACATGTGGTTTTGGGGGTAGGGTGGCGTAAGAGAGACTGGAAACCCTGTTTATGTACAACACATTTATAATAGGGGCGGCGTCCGTGGCTTAGGCATTGTGAGTCTGAGTCGTAATTCCAACGTACTGCGATCGAAAAACACTGCTGGCTGCATGGATTTTTATCATGGAATGGGACGTCGCAGGTCCACCCAGCCTAAAATTGGTACCAGGATGGATATTCTGGGGAAGTAAAGGGTGTCAGCGTAATGGTGACCACATTACCCACCTAGTGCCAATTGGTCTGTAAAAATATGGGATGCTCTTCCCATATGCCCAATGTGTCCAAGACGTGAAAACTTATCTTTACTTGTACTTTTTACATTTATAATAGGCCAGGGCTATTCAACTGGCAGCCAGTGGGCTCAATCCAACTGTACTGTATAAAGTGTTCTTTCTATGCTGGGGGTAAGGATCCCTATTGTCAAATTTTGGCCCCTGAGTAAACTTGCTGAACAGTGCTGATGGGAACAGAACAATCTGCAGTCCAATGTGAGTGGGCTAATGAAATTTCCCAACACTGAAGACACGGACAGCTCACACAAGAAACAGCAACACAACCACAACATCTGATAACATTCAAAGACACCATATCACAGGAAGATACAAAATGAAGCCAACAGAAACGAATACACACATATATCGTAGACAGGTGAATTTAGATAAATTCACATTCTTCAAATAGACGGTCATGTTTATCAATAAGTCGGTAATTAATTTTTCTTTATTCTTTCAACTTAAGAATGGCTGGCCAAAAGGTTAAGAATGCCTGGCTCTGATCCTAGAGACCCAGGTTTGAATTCTCAGCAAAGTGATGGTTTTTTTTTTCTTCTGCTGAGGGGTGGGGGATTTCACACAAATGAAATCCAGCAGAGTCTAGGGCAACTGCAATAGCCACGAGGTTCAAGACCCCAATCCATCCCATACTGCCATCAAAAGTGGTATTTACAGGCAGCATAGGACAGTTTTCTTTACTAATTCTTCCAATTTAACCCTTAAGACGAACTGATGATTGCAACTCTCATTACTCCATCAATCATACAAAATTCACCAAAGTTATGATATACTGTATTATATACAATCATTGCTAGGAGTCTTAAAACAGCTGCCACAAACAGTCACATCATCTGACTGGTTGTTTCTAAGAGTTCTCCTCATCTTTTGAACTGTCAGTCTCTGGGTGGATGTACTTGCTGGGGTCAATGATTTTTTGGATGTTTTCTTTCAAGACTCTCTCACTGCACATTGGGCATGTCTCCTCCGTCTCCAGCATCCTGGGGAGCATGGGCCAAAAATGATGATACTGTAGATTTACACCATCCTCATAAAATGAAATAAATGACCCCCCCCTCCTGTGGGTTTGGGTCCCCATTTAAAGGGTGAGCAGAAGGGGGGGGGGGGGGGGAGCAGGAACAGACCTACTGACTCCTCTTTCCCCCACCCCTTTTCCTCCTTTTCAAGCAGGTTGTAAAAGTCTACCAATTAGGGATGTTTTTTTTTTTTTATTGGGAGTTCATCTGCCTGAGAAGCAAGGAAGCAATAGTCTGCACACAAAAAAGCCAGATTTGTAAAATGGATGTGCATGCAAAACTCAAGTTCTGGAACAAGACTAAAATCCAGAAATAGAGACAAAAAAAAACCAGAATATTCTGATGGAATTTGCAGCCCCTGAACACAGAGAAAAAAAAGAAGAAGAAGAAGGAGGAGGAGAAGAAAAAGAAGAAGAAGGAGAAGAATAAGAAGGAGAAGAATAAGAAGGAGGAGGAGAGGAGAAAAAGAAGGAGAAGAAGAAGAAGAAGAAGAAGAAAAAGAAGAAGAAGAAGAAGAAGAAGAAGAAGTAGAAGAAGAAGAAATATGTACCGAATGTTTGCAAAAATATCAATCTTAACAATTAAAGTAAAGAGAGGCGCAGCAGGCATATTATGCTAGATATAATTTTATAGACTAAGGGCACTCGATAGGTGATGTCGTCAACATCACGCTAGCTGCCTTTACTTTCAAGGACTTTGCCCAGTACTAATTTTAAGCTGGGTCGTCACCCTTGAAGCCAAAGTCAATTTTGAAAACAATTCAACTCGTTGCAGACTCAAACCCAAGATCTTTGGATAGGCTGGCAAGCATCTAGCCCCTACAGTAGCATGGCTCCCATATGTAGATCTATTTACACATATATATATAATAATACTCATCAAATGCACACACTGTTTATTATTCAGTTTTATTTTTTCTAACCTCAAGTGTAGATACTGTTCATTATCCAAATCCCTCTTCTGACTTACAATATAGTGTGTTTACTATTATATTCAGTTGTATTGATAAGGAGAACTGGCTCATAAACAGCATCCTCGACCAAAAGCTGAGGTGTTCTGGACATGTCAAGTACTAGGGTGGTCTGGAGAGAACGGTGATGGAAGGTGAAGCTTCCAGAAAAATGAGGCAGAGGCTGACCTCCCTAATGTGGATACCAGTCACTGAAGATGCACTGACTTCTTCTTCTTCTTTGCATTCACCAGCTGTAAACTCTGGCGGAAAGTTCTGGTTGTTCGTCCACTTCTGGACTGCAGTCCTGTTCCAGAACCTGAGTGCTGCATGTGCATCCGTTTGACAGATCTGACTAATTTATATGCAGACTGTTGGTTCCTTGCCTCTCAGGCAGATGCACTCCGACTTTGAAGGAAGCTCCAATTAGTCTACTGTTACGACATGCTTTTGGGTAGATCGTGGGTCTATTCTTGTTTTCCCTATAATAGGGCCTCGGAACTCACACTGAGAGATGCACTGGCTATGAAAGCACATAGGGCTGGAGAGCTGGCTAGAGAAAGAGAGATTTTCAGGTCTGCTATGACAACAGCAAGTTCTGTAAAAGACATGCTGATTCACTGATTGATTTAGTATTTCTCTTCTATTTAAGGGCGTAGACACACCTGATGATGATAACTGTTCTTTCCTTTTCTTATTTTAGGTACAGAATTAACCTTTGGGGTTGCATAATCTTTACTCTTCTACTCTAGGAGTTAACAATATGTTAATAGGTTCAATGTTTTCTCTTCTAATGCAAAATCTAGAGATGCCATCAAGGTTTATTCCGCTTCCTTTACTGAAAAATAGGTAGTTTTTGTAGCTGCTTAGTTTGTGTCAGCTTGACAGAAATAGAAAATACAAGTCCAGAATATTCTATAAGCTTTGTTGTAGTCACTGTGAAGGCGTGATGATGATGATGATGATGATGTGAAGGTCAACTGTGACAAATAACACATACATGCTGAACTAGGGGACAGAAGACAGAAAAGAAATCTTACTTGAGAAACTCGCTATAAATGGCAGGAAAATCACAGCTGGGACAAACACAGAAGTCTTCTTTAAGTACATGGCGACCCTGGAACAAGAAAAACCATGTTAAAAAAAATATAGATATAAAAATATTAACACAGTGCAACAATGGGTAAATTTTATGCTGGTCTCCCCATTTAAACACCACTACACACTAGTTCGCTTCTGATTGGACGACCTACATACCAACTCACTTCTGATAATCGGCCTTGAGCGATCCGACTTTACACAAGGTCATGGGGAGATACACAAGAGGGTGCAATTTGCGCTGATAAAGTTCCTTCTGTATATAGTGCAAAGGTTCTGCAGTAACTGTAGAAACCATGTGTTCTTAGGGAGATCTTTCTGTGTGTTCCACATACAACAGATGTTAGAAACCATGTTACACATACAGCAAGATCTAGAATGAGTTACATAAACAAGAGGGTAGAAACCATGTGTTAAAAAAAGGGATAAAGAAACCATGTGCTCTCAACTACAGGGAGATGTAGAAACCATGTGTTACACATACAGTAGATGTAGAAACCATGTGTTACACATACAGGGAGATCTAGAAACCATGTGTTACAAATACAGGGAGATCTAGAAACCATGTGTTACACATACAGGGAGATCTAGAAACCATGTGTTACACATACAGGGAGATCTAGAAACCATGTGTTACACATACAGGGAGATCTAGAAACCATGTGTTACACATACAGGGAGATCTAGAAACCATGTGTTACAAATACAGGGAGATCTAGAAACCATGTGTTACACATACAGCAAGATCTAGAAACCATGTGTTACACATACAGGGAGATCTAGAAACCATGTGTTACATATACAGGGAGATCTAGAAACCATGTGTTACACATACAGGGAGATCTAGAAACCATGTGTTACACATACAGGGAGATCTAGAAACCATGTGTTACAAATACAGGAAGATTCTTCTCTCAGCTGCTTTGTTAATTTCAAAGAAAAAAACACTTGCATAAATAAACAGAGGGGGAACCCTTGAGGCCGTTAAATATTTTATATGAATACAGTAACAGAAAATGTATTGATCAGGACACATAGAAAGAATTTTCTGTTACTTTATTCATAAAAAAACATTTGGGACTAAGCATGATGCAGAAGATAAAAGGTAATCTATCCGCCTGTAACAACTTCACTTCCACTAACCTGTTGCAGCTCTCTGTTTGGTATGTACTGAACAAGAACAAAAGGTAAGACAAACACACAAATGCTTACAGTAATAATACAATAAGCAATATTGTTCTTGCAGTCGGGACACAGCAGCTCTGTCTCTGGAAGCTGAAACCCACAAAATGGACACGGAGACACAGGCTCATCCTCCTCACTCTTGTCCGGCTTGCGCACAATCATTTCAATCTTCCGTTTATACTTGAGATCAATGTCGTTTCTGTATTCAGGTCGCATCAACATTGCCGCATAGCTGAAGGAAGAGTTCTTGAGGCCAGCTCTGTGACACTCAATTACGGTTGATGTCAGTATGGGAACGATGTCTGTAACAAAAACAATCATTATTTAAAAAAATGACTGAAAAAAAAAAAAAAATGGAAAAAAAAAGCAGCCTGGATGCTCAATAAAAGGAAATATACAGACTTCTTCTTGTTTGTCCTGATGCTTATGCCATGAAGCATCTCTGAGAAGAGTTAGATGTAGTTAATACACAGACAACAAGTGAATATTTAAATGAAAATCAATGGACAGAACAGGAATAATTTACCTATCCTTTACTTCATAATAAACAACAGATTGGATGAAGGCTTTGTACCTACCTGCATTAATTGGCATCTTTCAATATGACAGTGTTATGTTGTCCTATAGCGAGTCAAGGCAAGTTCCCCCCTCCAGAGCACAAAGCCTGGCTAGTACTGCAGAGACCATGTGTTGCCATGCAACACAATTACTCTATTGACCGGCAAGGAAAGGTGACACTAATACATTTGGAACAAAGCCTGCTGGTCGGGGAAAACCGAGCTCTGTCAGATCCACCTACAGCATATCAAGTTGAGATTCATTCAGAAAGACAAAAACTGACTCATAAAGTCATGCACATACACACCTGATGTAAAAGCAGAACTTACGAGATGGAAACTTGCTGATGTTGTTAGCCACACGTATTAACATCCTGGCTCCTTTCAAATGGTCTCCTCGCTTGACATGGATCTGTAACAACATATTCCATTAAAAAATGCCATAAAAACAATATGTAACAATATGTACTATAAAAAGATACCATAACAGCAATACTTAACAATATGTATTATAAAAAGATACCACAAAAACAATATGCACCATCATATACTATAAAAACAATAAGTACTATGAAAAGATACCATAAAAACAATATGTAAACAACATGTACCATAAAAAGATTCAATAAAAACACTATGCAGCATTATCTAACAAAATATACTACATTAAAAAAAAAACTTCCCATAAGCCTACATACAAGCTAGCGGTGGAGACCAAACTGAGGTAAAGGATGGAAGAATAGAACGTTCTTTCACTATCCTGGGTGAAGCCGGGCAATTTAATCTAATGTACTATAAAAAGATAATAGATAAAAAGCAATATGTAGCAAACCAACATGTAACAATATGCACCATAAAATATACCATATAAACAATATGTAGCAATATGTAACAATACTTAGAAAGTGGCTATGCCCATCTTTGATATAATTTCACTATACTATTCTATGTGGCTGAGTGGACTGGTTAACAAAACATATGTTATATTTATAGTTTTCTATACAATATAAGCACAATATTTGAAACAGGTATCATCAATATCAAGTGACTTGCTGACTGGTGTGGGTAATCGTGCCCCTTCACATAGTGAAATAGCTATGTAAGTAGAAAAAAAGACAGTGAATCCCTCTCCAGGCAACAGGTATATAGCGTTCCTTGGATATTTTCTCTGGGGATGCAGGAGTGTTGGGAAATGAACACGCAGACACACTGGCTAGTTCTGCACCAATGGATGGAGAATTTACACCTGACATGCTAGAGGTGGTCAAGGCACTTTGGAAGCAAGTGAACAATGTGGAGGCACAAGTAGATCATTATGGTCTGAAGAGAATGGTGAAGCTAGGAGTGACAAGGGGATCTGGTCGACACTCTACACTCAGAGGAAACGTAAGATGGACATATAATCAATCTACTACTGGCGCCATCAGAATTGCAACTTCTCACTGGGTGCTGAAGATGAGAATGGAGTGCTTATGAAGAATATCTAGAGTACTGCGATGTCAATTGTTAGCTCAACACTCCCTTTCATCTCAGTGGTGCCTCGAGCATTTGGCGCTACACCAGTGTTTCTCAACCTTGTTTACACCTGCGGGCCACCAAAACCATGGAACTGGTTTCGCAGCCCACCTGGCAGCCAATTAAACAGAAAAGCAAAACTGATGCCTGTAATGCCACCTTGCTTTGCAGGAATCATTTAGATGCTACATGAGTTATTGTCCTTATTCCCAGACAGACTGGACTACATGTTACATAACTATCAGGTGGTTACATAACTGTCAAGTACTGTAATGTAACCGTTTTATGCGGCTGAACTGAATTTCCGGGATTTTTCCCTGTTTGATTTTCATTGCTGAAGTGTTAAATTCTACAGACTGCAATTGTGGAAGAGTAAAACTACGTATTCTACCCTGTTACATCATTAGGCAGACATGACCATCTGTATTAGAACTCTGCATTGGCTGCTGAAGATGAGGATGGCGCATGCACAGGAATGCCTCGAGTGCTGTGATGTCAATTCTTGAGACTCGACTTAACTCATCTAGGTAGACACATTTTGGTGACACACTAAGACTTTTCCATGGCCCGCCAGTGGAGCAGTGTGGGCTGTAGACCACCGGTTGAAGAACACTGTGCTAGACCACTCTGGCACTTTTTCCCCTTACCTCCTCCCTTTCTCTTTATCTTTAACTACTTTGTTTTTGTTTTGTTAAACTCTCCTCTCCTTCTCACCTTTACTAATATGTAACTGTGCAGTATCATCAAGTTTGTGGCCATTTCTGCAGGAATCTTGATCTTGTTCTGCTTCAGCTCCTGGTACATACTAAACAGGACATCGTGAGCATTGCGGTAGTTCCCTGGATGACCATCACAGATAAGGATACATTATTAACTCTTTGAGTCCCATGAAACGCATCATATGTTCATCGGTTCCTACCTAGAACCCCAATGAACGCATGATGCACCGATTTATTACGTTCTTTACTACCCCCTGGGCCTGTGATGCTAAACCCCCTGGGACTCAAAAAGTTAAGTAACTGAACAAGTTTTGCCCATCCCATGTTTTAAACTAGTGGCTCCTAATAAGCTAAGACGTGCGGACCCCTTTTATTTGTGGTCATTACCAGACCCCATATTTTTTTAATAGTTAAACAAAAGAATTTTGTATAATTTATAAATATTCTTCTTTTTCACCAGCTGTAAACTCAGGTGGAAAGTTGGGATGTTCGTCCACCTCTGGACTTTAGTCTTGTTACAGAACATGAATATTGTGTGCACATCTGTTTCACAAAGCTGGCTTTTTTGTAATCAGACTGTTGGTTTTTTGCCTCTCAAGCAGATGCACTCTATCTTCGAAGAAAGCCTCCAATGAGTTGATTCATACATGCTTGTTGGAAGGCTGCAGCTCTATTCTTGTTATTCCTACAATGGGGCTTCAGAACCCGCACTGGGAATTTATAAATATTAGAACTGCATGAAATGGACTGCATTTTTTGAAGCTCTTGTTTAAAAAAAAATAATATAAAAGATATCATGGACCTCTTAACCTCTTTTGGTACCAAGCAACTCACCATGTGTTTCTTACATTCTACCTACATGATCTGCTTCTTAACTCTCTGCATCCCCTTCAGACGCTATACTAACCTACTTTTTCCCAAAACATGACTACAGTTACGTCTTCCTCAGGATGTTACAATTGTCACGTTCTCATTAGTTTAAGTATACACTCTCATGGCTTCCTATTCTGTAGCATATCTATATATATGTATTATTATTCCTAATCCTCAGTTAGCACACATTTTTTGTTGTTTGAACCTGATTTTCGGTGCCTTGGACTTCATGTTAACGAGGTTTTACTCACGGATGCACACACGCACACACACCCAAACACAGAGAGAAAGAGAGTAAAACCTTGTCAACACTGAAGTCCAAGGGGCCAAAAATCAAGTTCATGTAAAAAAATAAAAAAAACGTCTGCTAACTGGGGACTAACAATTATATATATATATATATATATATATATATATATATATATATATATATATATATATATATATATATATATATATATATATATATATATATATATATATATATATATATATATATATATATATAAACAAAAAAGAAACAAGAAAGCGAACGGGCAAATACCTGCGTTCTGCTCCTCCCTGGCAATGATGATGGCCGTTCTAGCTGCTTCCCCAAACCTCTTCAGAGCCATGTACAGACGGAACAGGTACTTGGCATCCTGCAATCAATCAATGAGACAAACTCCCAGCATGGTATATGTGCACATTACCACACAACTGCACAGTAACCATACAACTGCACAGTAACCATACAACTGCACATTAACCATATATCTAAAAAAAAAAAAAATGCCCTCTTCTTAGCTTCATTGTCTTTGTCTTCTCTTCTTCTTCTTTCACCACCTCTGATGTCAAGGAAAATATAAGGTTCTGCTTCTAGCTCTTCTGGCTGCCTAGACCACTGCCATGTCAAACTGTTGTAGAGTTTTTGCAATACAATCTGTGGTACTTAATTTATAACTTACCCCTGACGTCACGACTACGTCACGGGAGACAATCCCAATAAATTCTAGGGGTTTCAGGTTGTAGTTTCTCTCGATTTATCTACAGCCAAGTTTAGGGTTAGGGTTAGGATTAGGGTTAGGATTAGAAGACACTAGATGAACACTCAAAAAAAAAACACCAAGCAACAGCACACTTGCACCCCTTGAAATAATGGACTGTCAGGTCAGCTGTGGATTTCCCACGGGGATTTCGTGTTTGGGGTACGTTATAAATTAAGAACCCAATCTGTTCATCTTATTTTGGTCTACCTCCTGCCCTAAGTGCCTCTCCTATTTTGGTGTTTGCTTTGTACCGAGAGGATTATAGAGTTATTAATGCCAATATCTGCTCCAGGTGAAGCACTTGAAGAAAAGAAGGAAAGAAGAAAAGGAAGCACAAAAACAGGAAAAAGCAACAGCAGGAGGAGGAGGAGGATGGAAAAAAAAGGTCAGGGGGTGGGGTGGGGGGTGTTGGAGCTAGTTTATAACTTGTATATCCAAGTACTGCCACCTGGGTTTAAATTGATGCCAACATCCATGAAAATCAAACCCTCTAAGGACTGAACCATCTAGACCTCCAATTGTGTAACACAGCAAAATAAGTGAACACAACAACTGTGACGTCCTACTTTTGGTGTGCCATCGACGTCCCCCATGAGAAAGTCCACAAGCTGTTTGGTCAGTGCGTCGTCATTGGCTCGTCCAACTGTCTCAATGGCCAGTTCTACTGCTTGTCCATCTTCAGAGTTGCACTTGAGGAAATGTTTCATTGCCTGTAAATGCCACACACAAATAATTTTTAAACATAATAAAAGTGGCAGGAAATTAGCTTTGACTAAGATCACAACCTTTGCCAAGTTAGAAGATCATTTAAAAATCAAAGTCATGAGATAAAGATAGTCATATTTATTGTACAAAAAGAAATTGTAGTGAAAAAAAAAAATTGCAATATTAAAATTTTCAAAATCCCAAAAGTATACGGTATACAATTTAAACAAAAAAATAGACTGTTAAAAAATGTCCCCAGTATTTTACAGAAGATTGTATAAGATATTTATCCACTGGTTCACAGAAGATTGTATAAGATATTTATCCACTGGTTCACAGAAGATTGTATAAGATATTTATCCACTGGCTCACAGAAGACTGTATAAGATATTTATCCACTGGCTCACAGAAGATTGTATAAGATATTTATCCACTGGTTCACAGAAGATTGTATAAGATATTTATCCACTGGCTCACAGAAGACTGTATAAGATATTTATCCACCGGCTCACAGAAGATTGTATAAGATATTTATCCACTGGTTCACAGAAGATTGTATAAGATATTTATCCACTGGTTCACAGAAGATTGCATAAGATATTTATCCACTGGTTCACAGAAGATTGTATAAGATATTTATCCACTGGCTCACAGAAGACTGTATAAGATATTTATCCACCGGCTCACAGAAGATTGTATAAGATATTTATCCACTGGTTCACAGAAGATTGTATAAGATATTTATCCACTGGCTCACAGAAGATTGTATAAGATATTTATCCACTGGTTCACAGAAGATTGTATAATATATTTATCCACTGGTTCACAGAAGACTGTATAAGATATTTATCCACCGGCTCACAGAAGATTGTATAAGATATTTATCCACTGGCTCACAGAAGACTGCATGATATATTTCCAGAATGCGCGAGTTACACAAAAATGTGAAAGATGTACTACTCACTTTGGAGTACTGTCCACTCAACAGGAAGAACTTGCCAGCAAGGAAATGCTTCTTCTCATTCTCAAAATAAACAGCTATACTCTGATAGTCTTCCCTGGTGGCGTCCGAGCCTGGGGAGGGAAAGATGCATAAAATTAGAATAACAGCACAAACATATAACTGATCATGCTCACAACAAACAGCTATACTTTGGTAAACTCTAAGTGGTCTTTAACTCTTTCTGCCTGAAACAATGCAAAAACACTGGGTTATATTCACGTGTACCTATGAACAAGCTATGTAAGTTTTCACATCTTATGTTCAGTGAGGGGCTCTAAAAAAGAATACTGACAACATATCTGTTTCCTGCAAGGGTTGTATATTTGGAAGTAGTATACCCATGACCAGTGCTAAACATGGAGCCTTTCTACAACTAATGGGCACAAGATCGTAACTACAGAGATGAGATGTCTTAGGAGAGCTGCCGGTGTGACAAGACGAGATAAAATCAAGAGTGAAGAAATTAGAAGAAGACTAGGACTGAAACCAGTCACACAATTCATTAAAGAACAATAAATGAGATTGTTTGACCAGCTGACGAGAATGCCTTGGTACCAACTGCCACAGAGAGCCAGGCTAAAGAAATATAATGAACACAGAGCAAGGGGAAGACCACACAAGATATGGAGTGATACCATGAGGAGCAACCTAAGAGAAATGAACACCAACTTGTACAATGCATTGGAAAAAGCGCACAAACAATCCTTACATCTCCCCCCAACACCTCGCTGAGGTAAATGGTGAAAAAGAAGAAGCAGTATACCCATGAGTTTAGTATTGCCATTTGTAATTCCCTCAGATATTTGCTAGGACCGTGTGAGACTGAAACATTTTATATTTCTGCCTCTTTCTGTATTCGCGCATTAATGGGTGGTTAGCATATTGTGTTGAGGTTTAAAGCTAAACTGCAATATCTCTGCCTCTTGTCCTAACACATCCAATTTCGACAAACTCTTAATTAGTCACTTTTTACCGCATGCTTGCTAAGGGGTAGCAGATGCATTCTTGTTCTCCCCAAAATGTGGCCCTGGAACTTTGATTAAAGTTAAGATGCCTGTCTAGTAGGTGTGGGCTTCCAAATGGCTCACGATAACCTAAAATGTAAATATTTGTTCTGGATTATATGCGAGTGCGTGGGTATGAATATGTGTATGTATGCGTATATATGAGTGTATGGGTGTGCAGACATGGTGGGTATACACGTTCGTGTGAATGTATGATAGTTTCTGCATGGGTATATATGAGTGAATGCATGCATATATGAGTGTGCGTGTATGTGTATGTATATATGAATGCATATACCACCCCCTGCCTTTGTGTATTTGCCTTGATATTCACATTATGTATATTGTTACATGAATACAACATACTTTATAGATAAAATACAACTTCTGTGTGAAAGATGCGTGCCTGGCAGAGCCGAATGTAAGATGGGCCTGGGTGCCCAATTTGTGACCCTCTAAAAAAAACCAGTTTATTGATTGATTCTCTTCTGGAGATATGACTTCCCAACATTGTGGTACTAAGTCATCAGAAGTAACCATGACAGCAGCAGACACAGTACTCACCTATAATGTCTGCATAGGTCTCCATCTGTCGATGTTGCTGGGCCAGCTGAAACGCCTCATCATTGCAGTGAGACATCACAAGGAACTGGATGGCAGAACCATAGTCATTCAAGCGCTGGAAGAACCTGCCCAAGGGATTGATAATCAGTGTCAGTGACATGAATCAGCCTCGGAGACAACATCCCTGATACAGACATTCAGCTCACAGAAACAATAAAATCAAGTAAAGCACAACAGGATATCTTTGCATCTATTCTAGCATGTGCACCTGAGGTAGCATAGTAGCAAGATGCTTGCCTGCCAGCCTTGAGGTCGTGAGTACAAATCTGCACTGAGGTGGATGTTTTCAAAATTGACACTGACTTCCAGATTCAATCTAAAATGGGAACCAGGTAATTTCCTGGAAAGTAAAGGCGGCCGACACAATGTTTACTACATCACCCACTGAGTGCTCCAGGTCTACAAAAATATGTTAAGTATGATGTATTAGTGGTGTACAAAGCACCCTTTACTTATTTTTTAAATTCTATGCCAGGATTCTGAAAAGAGAGAAAAAGAAAGTCAACTAACAGGCACCGAGATGGGACATAGAGGGATTGAGAAATAAAGAACATCCAACAGAAATCCTAAGGAAAACATAGATGACAGAAGCCAAACATGCTGGACTGGATTCCATCCATGATACTGAAGTAACTGCACATGATAGAATAGAAAAGAGAGAAAGATTGATTTGATTTGATTTGATTCAAGAACCGACATGACAGCATTCGGAGCATTCCCATAAGCGCTCCGTCCCTATCTTCCGATACTAATGCTGCCAGTAGCTTTCTGATTAAACGTCCGTCTTGCCTTTCCTCTGAGCCTCGAGCATCTGCCAGAACCTCCTGTCACCCCCAACTGCATCATTCTCAATAGAGAAAAAGAATGCAAGCCAATTGTGACACATAATGGCACAACAGGACAATGAAACTATTCCAGGATGGGTCACACACACACACAGGATGGTACACTTGAGTTAAAACGGAAAATGTTAACATTTATAATAAAATTTGCTTGCTCTCGGCATTGTAACTGCGAAGATTTATGACAGAACATATTTCATATTCTGGACCATGACAAACGAGGTAGAGTAATAGCATCTTTCTGCATTGCCTCACCCCAGATTCATCAGTCAGCGTGTCCTTTACAGAATATCGCTAACCTCGCGGCACACCTGAAAGTATCCCTTTCCCTTGTCAGCTCTCCAGCCCCTCGCGCTTTCAAAGCCAATGCTACTTCAATGTCTTGTATCCATCCTCGCAGAGGTCGACCCTTGCCTCACTTTTCACAAAGTGCACCCTAGATCACCATCTTTTCTAAGCCACCGTGATGTTTGATATGGCCAAAATATTTCAACTTTTGGGACAGGAAGCTGTCTATAAGCCAGCTTTCCTTGATGTTTACCTTACATAGAAAGTCCATGTTTTTTCTTTTCTTGATGCATGGTATCTAGAGAAGTTTTCTGCAACATTTTAATTCAAAAGCACCAATCTTTTTCTTCAGTGACTGAGTGAGAGTTCAGGACTCACAGCCATAATTTGCCACAGGAAAAATGCATGATTTTCCCAGGTTAGGTTACTTTTGTATCCTTTACAGGACGTTGCAGAACCAACCCCAACAGCCCCTGGCGGCTGTGTGGTTTTTCTAGGCAAATTTATGTCCAGTAGTCTGACAATGCTTTCTGGACGGTAGGCTTCCTTGATACCACTAAAAAACCAATGCAAGGCGCATGGCTCGCAGCTGGGATCTTCAACCCGGCATTATGAAGCGTTCACATCGACTCAGCCACAGAGTCGACTATCTCCCTAGTGTATTGTAATGTGCTCATCTAGGGGCATGTATTGTTTACATTGCTTTCAGACGAACAGTGGGTTGAAACGACACAGCATGAACGAATATTGAGTTCTTTGCTTTTATTCGTTGAATCGCCAGTTATCACAAACGTACATTCATGCTTCCTCGTGCTCGACTTGCTTGGCTGAATCTAGCGACCTGGACGGACTTCCCACACACTACAGGAATTTATCAGCACCTCTCGAACCATCCATCTATACTTCATGGACTCGGATATCTGACATTACGACGTATGGGAAAACATTCAATCCTCCTATTGAAATATAACGTTCACTTGACAAATCATTTATTCTTCTCAGGCGTTCATTCACGCGTCCTCTCTCAGTCAGGGCCGAACTTCAACTGTCTTACTTCAGTCTCTCGGTTCACGTCTTCCGTTCACGTCTCATGCTTTTCTTGTGTCTCTCACTTCGTTTACCATGAGACACACGAGACTCACTTCTCCCGTTTTTCTCTTCTCTCACGTGTCCTCCGACCTTTTTCTCCCCATCAGGAACTCTCTGGGGTTTCCCCGGGAATTCACAACATTACATGTATCATCATCAAATTATGAGAATGGTCAAACTCATTTTAATTTTTTCAAAATGGTTATTCTCACTCTTTGGTGTGTGTTATTATAGCTTTTGGGACTAAACAAGTTAACACAACTTTATTAAAATATCAAATGCACAACAGGTGCTGCAGACCAAACAAGTGAAGAAATGGGTCAATGGACACATCTTACTTGGCTACCATCTTGGCTCCCTCTACCGACTGTGTCTCCCTAACTATCTTCACTGCTTCTTCTGGGTTCTGCAGGTGGTCCAAATTGATTCTAGAAAAGCAAAAAAAGCAATGTTTCAATCACAAAGAGCAAGCAGACAAGGCCAACAGTTCAAAACAATGTTTTTCCCTACTAAATTTAACTTAATGTGGACATAAACAATACACTGCACAATTTATTGCAAGGCATATTTCGCTGTAATTCATCAGGTGCATTACTTCAGTTACTTTAGTACTCAATTAAATAAATTAATCCTTTCCACAGAAATACACAGAGCCTTGTAATTAAAATGAACAATCCTGCGTTGTGCAAACAAAAAGAATATGCGATAAATTTGAAACTGCCGTGGTGATCACATGGCTAATTTTGAATTTCCAGCATTGAGGTTAACACTGTAATAAGAGGCATTGTTGAAGTGTGTATTTAAGAGGAAAATATTGATTTTTGGTGTGTTTTCTTACACACTGATGTAATTATGCAGGAATACACCTGAGGAACTTCAGTACAATAAAGTGTGCAATATACTGTTTGTGTCCATATTATTTAAAGGCAAACTGTGTTAAAGTTATGTCACAAATAGAATTAAAAAAACCATAAGTATGTTTATGCTTTAATGTATATACCGACTGCTAACCCAGTCAGTCAGCAAGACACATGATAATGATGACATTTAAACATCAGTTTTTTTTTTCGTCAGTCCAGTAATTACAGTTATAAGTTCCTACATAGGCACATTTTTAAAACTGACAAAACTTCAGCTAGACTCACCCTAAAAGTGGTAACAGGAAATGTTTTGGCGAAATAAAGGTGGTTGGAATAATACTGACCCCAGCTTTAAAGTAAGGATTGGAACTACTCCTAAATGTGTAAAGAAGGCTAAGGCTCCCTCCCTCCCCCCTCCGCCATGTTTAAAAGTCCTCTTGTTAAGTTGTGTATTTTTACATATCATATTATTTCAAATGACAAATCTTTGGACCTATCAAAGATGTAAACAACGGAAAATGGAGAGTGAGAAGCAAAAACAGAATTCAAAATCTGTTTAAATCACCACTGATAACTGGCACCATGTAATAGACTGAACTGGTTGGGGCATATTGAGAGAATGTCAGATGACAGAGAGGTAAAAACTATATACACAAGGGAGATAAATGGTCGTAGACCACGAGGCAGACCGTGAAGACTATGGATAGATAATATCCAGACAGACCAGCAAACACTTGGTGTTACCAACTGGAAAGAGAAAGCCAACCAGAGAGATGAGTGGAGGCAGGCGATATCTGCAGCAATAAACCTCAAGGACTCGGAACACTGAAGAAGAAGAAGAAAATATTATTTCAATTATATTACTATATTTATTTGCCATTCAGAACGTTATTATTATTATTATTATTATTTTTACTGTTTATAATTATTAAGCACTTGAACAAGGCTCAGGCCGCCCTTGAGATCAGCAGAAAATATGTAACTAGGCCTCCCGACTATACAAGAAAACCAACCATACCTAATGACATTGTCCCACTCTTTGGCCATCTTGTATGCCTCAGCTGCTTCCCTGTAGCGGCCATCTGCCTCTTTGGCTTTAGCATACTGTGCATGTATCTTGGGGGATGTGATTTTGGAGAGCAGCTCTCCTACCTTGTTCCTAAAGAGAATGATATAACAGTCAACATAAAGAATTGGTTCAAGAACTTCTTCTTCTTCACTTCCTCTTTTACCGCTGTGGGTGTCGAGGGAGATATAAGGCTCTGTTTCTAGCTCTTCTGGCTGCCTCCACCATAGGCACATCGTGCTGTTGTAGAGTTTCTCTGATGTTATCCTTCCATCTTGTTCTTGGTCTACCCCGTGCTCTACGTCCTTCTTCTCTTTCCATGTTCAATGTCCATGCTCCAGAACAAATCAGAAATGAATCAAAATTAACTGTTTCATGATCAAGGTCTGTGGTGTAGCTGCTAGACACTCGCATGTGAATCGGAAGGTCCTGGGTCTGGGTCTTGGTAGAAGCAGGCTTTTTTTTTTTTACCTTCAGAAATGACCTTGGCTCCCAGGTCAACCCAGCAGTGCAGTCCTGGGAAGTAGAGGTGACCGGTGTGATGTTGACCACATCACCCACCAAGTGCCAACTGGTCTATAAAGTATAGGTCTAGTCTCACATGCCAAATACGCCAGAAGACATGGAAAAGGGGTTTGTTTACTTACTACCTAGGTTACTCTCCATATGTTTACTGGTTACAATATGAATGGAACAAATTTCTGTACTTTTCCTATCTGATTAGTCTGTTAATAACCCCCTTTTTTTTCCAGTTGTTATAACACTTTCTTTCCAAGTGCTGTATGTTTTCAGCTCTATGAAACTAAACCATCGTTGCTCTAGGATACAACCAGTTTTGCATAAACATTGTTGAATTCAACACTATGTGGGACTGAAACAGTTAAATAAGATAAATTCAACACTATCTGGGACTGAAACAGTTCAATGAGATGAATTCAACACTATCTAGGACTAAAAACAGGTCAATGAGATGAATTCATCACTATCTGGGACTAAAAACAGCTCAATGAGATTAATGTAACACTATCTGGGACTGAATCAGTTCAATGAGATAAATTCAACACTATCTGGGACTGAAACAGTTCAATGAGATAAATGCAACACTATCTGGAACTGAAACAGTTCAATGAGATGAATTCAACACTATCTGGGACTGAAACAGTTCAATGAGATAAATTCAACACTATCTGGGACAGAAACAGTTCAATGAGATGAATGTAACACTATCTGGGACTGAAAACAGTTCAATGAGATGAATTCAACACTATCTGGAACTAAAACAGTTCAATGAGATGAATTCAACACTATCTGGGACTGAAACAGTTCAATGAGATAAATTCAACACTATCTGGGACTAAAAACAGTTCAATGAGATGAATTCAACACTATCTGGGACTAAAAACAGTTCAATGAGATGAATTCAACACTATCTGGGACTAAAAACAGTTCAGTGAGATGAATTCAACACTATCTGGAACTGAAACAGTTCAATGAGATGAATTCAACACTATCTGGGACTGAAACAGTTTAATGAGATGAATTCAACACTATCTGGGACTGAAAACAGTTCAATGAGATGAATGTAACACTATCTAGGACTGAAACAGTTCAATGAGATGAATTCAACACTATCTGGGACTAAAAACAGTTCAATGAGATGAATTCAACACTATCTGGGACTAAAAACAGTTCAATGAGATGAATTCAACACTATCTGGGTCTGAAACAGTTCAATGAGATGAATTCAACACTATCTGGGTCTGAAACAGTTCAATGAGATGAATTCAACACTATCTGGGACTGAAACAGTTCAATGAGATGAATTCAAAACTATATGGAACTGAAACAGTTCAATGAGATGAATTCAACACTATCTGGGACTAAAAACAGTTCAATGAGATGAATTCAACACTATCTGGGACTGAAACAGTTCAATGAGATGAATTCAACACTATCTGGGACTGAAACAGTTCAATGAGATGAATTCAACACTATCTGGGACTGAAACAGTTTAATGAGATAAATGTAACACTATCTGGGACTGAAACAGTTCAATGAGATGAATGTAACACTATCTGGGACTAAAAACAGTTCAATGAGATGAATGCAACACTATCTGGGACTAAAAACAGTTCAATGAGATGAATGTAACACTATCTGGGACTAAAAACAGTTCAATGAGATGAATGCAACACTATCTGGGACTGAAACAGTTCAATGAGATGAACTGAAGAAAGGTGAAGAAGTCACAGAAATTTGTGAATACAGATGTTGGTGTCAACAGTTATTAGACAAAGCAGATGGGGATACACTGTGCACATCATGAAGAGAAATGAACACAGAATCAGCAAACCGACACCTAAATGAGAAACAATTGAACAGAGGAGGCAAGTATGCCTAAAAGAAACCCTAAGACGAACACTGATGAGAGCGACCATAGCTGCTGGACTGGATTCTGTTCATGTTTACAGGACATAAATCAACTTGGTGTAGCAGCTAGGCCCTCTCTTGCGGATCGGAAGGTTATGGGTTGAGGTCCTGACGAAGCTGGATATTCTGAAAAATAACCCTGGCATCCAGGTTGACCTAGCCTTAAATGGGCACCAGGTAAAGTCCTGGGAAGTAAAAGTGGCTGGCATGATGTCCGACAAGTTATAAAATTTAGGTCTAGCCTTTTATGCATAGCAATCCTCCGTAATACCAAGTAAAAGATTTCAAATAATTGGGAGAGACAAAATAAACAATATATCATACCAGTTTTTGCCTCTGATGTACACTGAAGCTGCTTTGTCATAATAGTGTCCTTGTTCGTACAACTGGGCAGCCTCTGTCCATTGCTGGTCAGAATAGACAAGAAGAGCTCATGTTTAGAGACAATCTATAAATATGGTCCTAGTCTAGATCAGGGCTGTTAAACTGGAGGCCCTAGGGGCTGAATTGTGAACTCTGAGGCCTAGCAGGTGGCTTGCGGATCACCGCCAAAAACAGTTATTTTTAAACATTTTTCTATCCTGGGGTTTGGTCCACCGGCCTGAATGGTTTCTACTTTCAACATATTAGCCCTTAGTGAACCTAGTTGAACTGTCTAATCCTAAGTTGTCCTCACCAAAGTAGCAGACAAAAAGGGTAGTGTAACATGGTCAGTGAAGAACCAACCTCCTTCTGATGTTGTGCTGAGTTGTTTTCATGTCTCAGCATCCCTCAAAACACTTAGATCTGTTTAACTTCCGGTTAAAATGGACGCTAGACAGCGGCGCCGTTCGGAACAGAGGCAAATTTTTTGCTTCTGCCGGACGGTGGCCGATGCATTTTTGCTCCATTTGTAGACTAGATATAGTTTCATCGCCCAGCTTCTGAGTTGAATGCATGGCGTGACCCTGTGAGCTGCGGATTGCATTTGGAATGGTTTTTTTTCCGACTGTGACCAACGTGGTGGTGTGAATTGTAGATTCAGAAAATGGCGCGATGCCTGTCGTTCAATGCTTGCGGGACCCGTATTAAAATTGATCACGCGGACAACTGCTGATCTGTTGACAACAAGTTCTGCTATCATCAATGATGAACTGCATTTCTAATGTTTGTGTTAGCACTTCGGATGGCTACCATATGCTTTAATGCGAGTGTATGCTAGATATGCTGAGACAGCAGTCTGTCAATCTTTCCACAAGGGACTGTGATAGACATTCTGAGTGTTTTTCGCTGGCACAGGAGCGGAGCAAAGATGGGGCAACCCGTTTGCTATGAAGCTGAAACTAAGACTACCAGACTACCAGACTTAGATCATTCACTTTAGCTTTTCAAGGAACTCTCAGCATTCTTCTATGGAACCTCATCTCTAAGGTCTCTTATGATATTATGCTTCTATTTTAGCTGTCCATTTTTCAAAGATATGTTAAATCAGATTCTTTGTAGCCGGCAAGAATGATTTTTTTCCAACGTCCAATGACAGGAATTTATTGCAACAGAGGGCTGCATGGTCTCGAGGTATGGTGTCAGCCTCGGGCGCTGGAGGTCCCGGATTCAAGCCCCGGTGAAGGCTGTGATTTTTTTTCACGTGGGCTTATAGTAATTTCCCCTGGTCTCTGGGTAGAAGACCGGATGCCCATGTGTACTGTAGTGCACGTAAAAATTCCCTTGAAAGTTGAAAATAAAAAAAATAGCCTAACAGCGCTGCCCAGGCAAAATTTAGAGTTAAAATGCTACCTAAAATATTTCAGGATCCTCGCCGGTGCAAACAGAATTTGTGCATTGCGCTGAGATTCTTCAGACAGGCTTCAGTCAGAAGAAGAATGGAGCACTTAGTGGTTATACCCTTGTGCCATGATGTTGATCCGTTGAGTAAACATAAACTTACTGCAACAAATGTTATCCATTTTATCAAATGTGCTTCTTGCCTGTCCCATTCTGAATATAATATTTGTGATACAACGCTCATAATTTTCTTCTTTTGCTTCATAGCGTTCATTAGCTGTAAACTCTGGTAGAAAGTTCTGGCTGTTCATCCACTTCTAAACTTTGGTCTTATTCAAGAGCTGGAGTTTTGCATGCACATCTATTTAACAGAGATAGCTTATTTGTGTTTCGGCGTCTGTGGCCTAGGCGCTGCAAAGCGCGGTTCATAATATCAGGTGCCGTGTTCGATCCTACCTGCAGGCAATTTAGCAGCAAACCATCTTACATTAAATCTTGACAGTGGTACTGAGAGTTGACTGTTCAAAAAGCAATGGCAAACTAATAAATGTAAATTTGCCTAAAAAACCGAAACAATAAAAAAAAAATTGCTAAAGTTGGTTCTGCATCGTCCTGTAAAGGATATGAAATGAACTTAAGCTTATTTGTATGCAGACTGCTGGTTTCCCCGCCTCATGCAGATGCACTCCGAACCTGAAGAAAAAACCCTTCATTAGTCACCTTTTGTGACATACTTTTGGCGAAAATAGGGTGGGGGTGGTCTTTTCTGTTTCCTGCCAAAATGGGGCCTTAGGAATCTCCTATCTGATCTTATCTTATGTGTGTCCAGATACTAGGTAAAAAAAAAAGCAATGGCAGGCACAGAAACAAAAATGTGTCAAATCTGAATGTACTGGATCACAGGCTTGAAGAACAATCCAACGCAATTCACTTTACAATGTCAAAAATTCACAACTACTGTGTTCACAGGCAAACATATCAAACAGCTACTCTAACAGAGAACTTGACCCCCTTCCATGTGTTCTTCTCACCTTCATACTCTCCAAGATGGCAGCACACTCCTTCTTCAGAATCTTCCCCGGCATCTTGGATGCCATTGACACACCTCTAAACAAATGTGACACAGATACACTGTTAGCAATCTAATTAACATTTACATTTCATGCATGAGGAAAACCGGCATTTCTGAGAACAGCTTGTTGAGGCTGTCATATGATGGTTAGTGCCCGGGAAGGCTAACGGACAGCTTGTTGAGGCTGTCATATGATGGTTAGTGCCCGGGAAGGCTAACGGACAGCTTGTTGAGGCTGTCATATGATGGTTAGTGCCTGGGAAGGCTAACGGACAGCTTGTTGAGGCTGTCATATGATGGTTAGTGCCTGGGAAGGCTAACCCGGTCAACAAATGCCTGTACAAGTTGAATGTGTTGGCAGAAATACTTAAATATCGCAGCCATGCTGTAAACAGGCACAAAGCAGTTACAACGTCAGAAGTATGCAGAAGACAACGATGATATAGTTAGTGCTGGGTCTCCCTCTCTCTCACCCACACCCCTCTGTCTGTATCTTCTATGGCCCCCAACTCAATTAGTCCTCAAAGAGTTAAGTCAACTAATACTTGATCAGTGTGTAAGTCATTTACCTTCTTCTATTTTGTTACTGGGACCATAGGAACTAGCTGGCCTGTGGATCGGAAGGTCTAAGTTCGGGTCCCGATGGACCATGTTCAGAAATCTTCACTGTCTGCTTTTATTTATTCTTCTCATAACATGTTGTCTCTGTGTAAGTTCTGGGGCCCTATTATAGGGAAAACAAGAATAGACCCACTGCCTTCCCAAAAGCATGTCATAAAAGTCGACTGATTGGGAGCTTCCTGCAAAATCAGAGTGCATCTGCCTGAGAGGCAAGGAACCAGCAGTCTGCATACAAATAAGTCAGATCTGTCACGGATGCACACGCAACACTCAGGTTCTGGAACAGGACTGCAGTCCAGAAGTGGACGAACAACTAGAACTTTCAACCGGAGTTAACAGCCGGTGAAGGGAAAAAAGAAGAAGAAAACATGTTCAGAAATCTTCACTGCCTACTTTTATACACATTTTCTGAAACTGACCGCTAGAACATCATATATATGCATAAATACAACAATTATACCTATATAGACATAATTTTTCTGTTTTATGTAGTTTTTATAACCCATTTCAATCAAAATAGTGTTGACAAATATAGAATCCACTAACAACAAGTTCAACTTAAAACATGTTAGCCAGAACGGGACATGGTCATAAGTTGAAAAGACCTTGTGTATAATAATTTAGCTTTTTGAATGAATGCTTGTACAAATATGATGAATCAGGATGGAGTAGGAATACAAACAAAACCTGCATACCTCCTGATATCTCCGACTCTGATGGACATCCGAGCTATCCCAGCAGCACACACCTCGTTATGCTCTCGCTCAGCCTCGACCTGGGTGATTCCCTTCTCAAAATGTGTCAGAGCATTGAGGTAGTCTCCGGTGAACTCCAGCTGTTGGGCGTACTCCCGGGATATGTAAGGGATCTGTTCGGGTGCTAGGGCTTTGGCCAGTTGTAAGGGCGCTGTCCCAGTGTAGCAGGTCTCGTCTCATCTTAAAGATATATTAGGGCACTCATCAGACAAATATCATATAACAAATGTATATACTTTATTTAAAAAAAAATTAATAACTAAATAAATAAAAAATAAAACAAAACAAGCGATGGAGGCATACCAGACATACAAGAAGTCTTGTTAACCAGCATGGGACAGGCACTATTAACCGTGTAATGCTAATGAATATGTTGAACAGGGGAATCTGAGCACCTACAGATGTGTCTGGAGTGTTGTGAAGACAATTCAGCTCTCACGATTCAAAGGGCAGAAGAAGAAAATCCTACTCTTAAAAAAAAACAAAGACCCAAAAAATCACAAGCATCAGACAATCGACCCTCCCACCTCCCCCTTTCCTCCCACCTCCCCCTTTCCTCCCACCTCCCCCTTTCCTCCCACCTCCCCCTTTTCTCCCACCTCCCCCTTTCCTCCCATCATTACCAGAAAACAATAAGGGACCCAGAAAGCCAGACTTATCAGATCCTAACAAGCATGTCATAAAAGGCATCTAATTGCTCATTTCAAAGTGAGATCACCTCTGCATAAGATGCAAGGAACTAACAGCCAGCATACAAATAAGCCAAAACAGACGGGCATGCATAACTTGAGTCCTGCAACAAGATCAAAGTCTAGGAGTGGGCAATCAACCAGATCCTTTTGCTTGAGTTTACAGCTGGTGGATGCTAAAAAGAAAGCAGACAGAATGAATAGAGGACTCAAAATTTCATTTAACAGAGAAACAAAATCAATGTACCCAAAAAACTCATTAAAAAAAAAAATATGGGTTTAAAAATCATACTGATTAAAAGCTTATTCACTTGTAAAATATTGACACCCCATCATGAGAACAAACAACCACATACAGTAGAACCTCGCTTAACGAGCACCACTCATAACGGGTAATTCGCATAACGAGCAAAACAAATTGTTTAAAAAAAAAATTACTTGCTTAATGAGCGATGTTTCGCATAACGCGTGGCGAGGAAAAGGAAAGTCTGTGTTTAGCACTCGTTCCAATAGCATCGTAGTGTCGCTTGTGATCACACATTTTCTTAAACTTGTGTTATATTGTGATATATGTACATGAATCCTCCAGGCCTACAAGATGACCTCTCTGAAGAATTTAAGTTCATCAAGATCCAGTTTCTGCCTCCCAACACCACTCCGTTACTTCAGCCCATGGACCAGCAAGTTATTTCTAACTTTAAGAAGCTCTACACTAAAGCACTCTTCGAGCATTGTTTTCAGTTGACTGAAGGGACCAACTCACTCTCAAAAGTTTTGGAAAAAAATCACTTCTACATGGTTGCTTGCCTCAAGATGATCGACAAGGCGGGGAAAAGGGTTACCAAGAGAACCTTAACGTTTGCTTGGAAAAAGCTTTGGCCGGAGAGCGTTATCGATTTGTGACTTTAAGGGGTTCGAGACAGTACTTGTGGAACCTGTAGTCAACGAGATAGTGTCTGGCCACCATCATGGGATTGTAGGTGGATAACAGTGATATCAAATAGCTTGTAGAAGAGCAAAGCCAAGAGCAGACCACCCAAGAGCTATGGAGTTGCATTGTGTTTCACAGCAAGAAGTTTTGGAGAAAACATTTGTCAGAGGAGGAGGTAACAAAAAAGCAACAATCTTCTGATGAAATAAGAGAAATGCTGAAAGCATGGCAAACTGTTGCATCTTACATTGAGAAGCATCACCCTAGTAAGGAAGTGGCGCGTTGCAAATTTATTTAATGATAATTCTGTCGCATTTTTCGCCAAATTTTGAAGGGTCAGCAAAAACAAATGTCTCTAGACATCTTTCTAGTAAAAAAAAAAAAAACCTATGTATCATAATTATTTCGAACTTTTTTTTTCTACAAATCAAATTCGCATTTCAGGTGGTTATTCCGTGTTTGAAGAAAAGATGAAGATGATTCACTCTCCTTAATAATGTGTAGATAATTTTCTTTGAATAAACGTTATACAAGCATTTTGTTAGTAGTTTTGTCAACATGGAACGCATTATCGTATTTTACATTAATTTATATGAGAAAATTGTTTTCGCATAACGAGTATTTCGCTTAGCGAGAATTCTGGAACAAATTATGCTCGTTAAGCGAGGTTCCACTGTACTCAAACAACAACAACAACAAACACACTGACCTCTAGAGCTGCCAAAGGGTTCTGGGAGGCTAGAAAGAGATCCTGTGCCAAGTTAAACTCTCCAAGGAACATGGCTATATAGCCACACAAGAGATTCTTGTCTTCTGTTCCCTGTGTGCAGGAACCAAACAAACAGGTGTAGCATGTACCATTTTGTGTGTGATGGAATTATGTTCATTCTCTATGCCAGGGCTATTCAACTGGTGGCCCATGTGCTGAATCAGGCCCACAGAGGCCTAGCAAATGGCCTGCGGTTCACTGCCAATTCTTTTGCTACAATAGTCTTTCTATGCCAGGGTTCAGGTCTCTGACCGTGGCAATTTCCATTTTCAACATTTGGTCCCTGAGTAAAATTAGCTGAACAAACTTGCTTTATGTACACTAGTTTGGCTTGATATGGTTTGAAAGATTACTTTCACTGCACTCAGACACTGCCATAAGTGCTCCAACTTCCTCCAAAAGATCACACAAGAAGAAGCTTAGCACAGTCTGTAAACTACAGAGGCATCACAGGTCAAAATATAATTATATCAGAATCATCATGTGCTGATAAGCTGGATGGTTCATACAATAAACACAGATCAGGTCAGTGTTCTTGTTCCACCAAAGTTATGTGATACTTATCTTTTCCTTTCTCTTGTTCTTTTTCCAAAAGCTTATCTGTTGTCAGCAAGATTCTGAATTTATTATTCTCATAACATGTTCAGAAATCCTCACTGTCTACTTTTAATATCTTTTAAATCAGTTTACTGTCTGACTGTTTTTTATTCCAAAAGCGGTATCTTAGGATTCTTAATTAAATCTTCTGTGATATGACTGACAAGCATTCTAAAGGCTGAACTTACCTATCAGCCCTGATCGCTTAAAAAAATCATTCCTCAAAAAGGATTCAAACATATGACCAAAAGACCGGTAGGCAAGCCTGCTATCACTGTACTATATTCAAGTATTCAACTTTACTCAGAAGATTACTGACTACAAATTCAAAAAAAAAAAAAAAAAACATTCACAACACAGCATATCTCATGAATGCTTTGCCTGTCACAAAAAATGTCTGTAGCCGTAGATGTTGACTTTTTGAGTTGCACACTGTCAGGTGCCAGTTCAGCCTATGGCACGAGAAGATATGGCTGTACACACGTCTTATTTTTTCTTCATCTAATATGTCCTTTCTTGCCAGACAAACCTAGCCCCTATTTGGGACACAAATTTTTCATTATTTCAAAGCCTCAACTCGACTGTAGTCGGGGGCCCTAATATAACGTAATGGTTGAACGCGGTTTCTGGGACTTGTACCTGGGTTATTCTCATCCTACGCAGTTTCTGGGACTTGTCCCTGGGTTATTCTCATCCTACGCAGTTTCTGGGACTTGTCCCTGGGTTATTCTCATCCTACGCAGTTTCTGGGACTTGTCCCTGGGTTATTCTCATCCTATTGGTGACAGTAACACTGTGTGTTTATTGCTCATTGTGCAATCCTGGTGGGGTTAAAAAGCTTACTCCAGCTAGATCCACACTCAGTTCCAAACTGAGTCAACCTTGCACATGTTCTTTTACCTAACATCGTATTTCCCAGAAGAAAAACAAGACAGAAAAAAAAAAACAGAGGATAAGAGCTAGAAACTTCACCTGAACATAAGCTATGACCTGGCATATAAACATCAGGAAGTGTAAACCCTACAAGAGTGTCTACAGTGATTAACACTGTCACTTCAAAAAGCCACAACACTGACACTTCCAGTTGTGAGTCTATTCCCCATAAATGTCACTTTTCTGCCTTGTCTATAGTGATCTGTTTATAAGACAGACATTTAATAATATTGGCTGATTTCAAACCTGCGCAAATTTATGAGGTCAGGATGTGAATATATTCATTAAAACTAGACCTTGGGGGTGGGGGTGACCTAAGACTAAATGAATTTTTTTTTAAAGCCAAGCTGACGTGACATTTTCTCCTAAGCCTCAGTGATTGAGGTTACAGGTTCAATGTTCTGTGTAAAACTGTTTTGGAAGAATTTATTTCAAAAATTTCCATGGGGTCAGGACCCATTCTGTTAGCATAACCGGGGTGAAAGTGTTAACCTTAACTAGTCATTTGTGCATTAACATTAATTTAACACCAGAACAGTAAGTAGGCCAAGTAAAGGATGCTTTTCATGCCTTAGGTGTATGGGGCATGGGTGATGTGGTCAACATCATAGCCACCGCTTTTACTTCCCAGTACAAATATTTGGTATCCATTTTAAGCTGAGTCACCCTGGGGCAGAAGTCAATTTAACAACAACAACAACAACAACAACAAAAATCCACCTCAATATGAATTTGAACCCTAGACCATCAGGGTTGGCAAGCTTCTAGGACAAAGCAGTAGCTATGGAAACAACAGACAATGTTAAAAAACAATTTCCAACACATAAAACAGCTGACCTTGATTTGTTTCAGTGAAGACACCATCCCGACATCACCAATCTCTCTATACACTCTAATGGCTGAAAGATAAAGTTAAGAAACTCCATCAGGAATGATCTTTCTCAAGGATTCAGATTTTACAGTCTACACATAAATAAGCCGGATCAGTAAAATGGACATTCAACCAAAACTAAAGTTCTTGTATGAGACTAAAGTCCAGAAGTGGATGAACAGTCAAAATTTTCCGCTGGAGTTTACAGCTGAGAACACTAAGAAGAAGAAGACTGCCTTCCTCTCTACTTTGCATCGGGTCATTTACCGAGGGGGGGTCCCGTGGAGCATGAACCTATTAGCTCTAGCGATCATCCTCTGGTATGTGAAAAATGCTGGTGAAAAACAATCGTGAACTGGCTGAGACAATCACAAAACAAACCCACAACTTTCAGAGTGTGAGGCAAACCGATTAACTACTGTGCCATGAAGACCTCTAGCATCAGAAACCCCTGCTAGCCGCACCAGTGTAGCTTGCTACAGAATATATTTTTGGGGGACCAGCTCTTTTTGCATGGAGGCAACATGATTGGTCCACCTAATGGTCAGCACCTGACAGGACCATCTCTGGACATATAATGACCAACAATTCTGCTTCTTCTTCACCTGCCCTTAACTCTTTTTGTACTATATCTTTTTTTTTTTTTAAATGAAATGAATATTCTTTCTACCTGCTATGTTGTATAAATAAAAAATAAATGAAAAATACCTCTGTGGTTACCAGGTTTATTTAGTACACACTAACCAAAACTTGAATATAAAAAAATACTTGATGTGATATTTGAGACATGTGGGGAATAGTCACTAACACATCATGCATTGTTAGGAACCGAAGAGTTACAAGGGTGGTTGGCACACTGTGTTTTGGTTTACAGCTAATTTGCGATATCTGTGCCTTTCGGCCTAATACGTGCAATTTTAGCAAACCCTTTTATCACCTTTTATGACAAGCCTGTTTGGGGAGCAGTGATTCTGTATGTATTCTTCTTATTCTTTTATCCTCCTGCTGACACTGTCAAGTGTTGCAGAGAAGAGTTAGATGTAGTCTCCTGTCTTTTCCTAGTTGTGCAGCTTGTGGGCATATTGTGTTTTTGAAGGGTCTCTTTCACTCTCTCCACCCATCTCTTTCTTGGTCTGCCTTTTGCCTTGTAGTCTGATGTTCTCATGTAGGACGCTCTAGCTTCTGGCTGATTTTGTTATTCTTAGTACTTTGTTGGTGACTCGTGTCTCTTCTTGTTTCCCCTGCCACATTTCTTATACAACTCATCTCATATATTGTAATTTTGCATTTATGTTCTATGCCCACCCCCCTCCCCCCCACCCCCAAGAACCCACAAGAGTTGGACCAACAATGATAATGTGGCTATCTCCGGCCCATGAACTCACCAAAGTCCAGCTGCATATTTTCCAGGGCTGCTCTCCCAACTTCCCTCCACATGGCCTCACTCTTGAGAACAGAGCAATACACCCAGGCATCCTTGAACCTAAGAATTATTATTTCAGTAATAACAAATTCAATCAATACCAAGCACATAAATAGTTGGCTATCACAGTTGAAGACTGTTTGATCCTTGCCTCTCAGGCAGATGCACTCTGCCTTTTAGGACATGCTTGTTAAGGAGGCAGTTGGTCTATTCTTATTTTTTTCCAAAATGGGATCCCGGAACCCAAATGGGGCAAGGTCATGGGTTCATTTCATGGATGTGTTGTTAAGTTCACTAGTGCAATTTTTACTGAGATCCGGGGTGACTGTTGCTGCAGCTAAGAAATTTTGCGTGAGGCTTTTTGCAGGCTTTTGCAGGTTAGCCAATCTGCTGAGAGAGACTAAGCCACATGAGATAATCCAGGGCAATATTCTTTTCTTCTTCTTAGCGTTTACAGGCAGAAAGTAATGTGTGTTCATCCATTTCTGGACTTTGGTCTGTTTCAGAACCAGAGTTTTGCATGCGCATTCGTTTTACAGATCTGATTTATTTGTATGCAGACTGTTGGTTCCTCACCTCTCAGACAGATGCACTCTGACTCTGAAGGAAACATCCTATATTAGTCCCCTTGTACGGCGAGCTTGTTAGGGAGGCACTGGGTCTGTTCATTCCCCCCCCCCCCCCTCCATGGGGTCCCGGAACCATATGGGAAGAACTCAGGGCAATGAAAATGACCCTCTCAACTTTTAACTTTTTTCTCAAGAAACATTAATATGACGGAGAATAACAGTAATATATCAATAAATCGAGAATAACAGCAAATTTAAATAATGCAGACAAAACAATACGCTGCATCTCGTCAGGTGCACTACTACAGAGTTAAATCAACATATAATGAAGCACAAAAAATGAATCTTTTTTGTTGAAATGCATAAACCACATTGTCAAGTTACTGTACATCTCTCCACCAGAAATACATGATTACCCTGGTAACATTAAATTTATCACATGATCTTTTTGCTTACATATAATAGGAGAGTTCAGTTTTATTAATATGGCTTTGGCGACCTTTAGCAAATGCCTCTTCAATGTATGATAAACAATCCTGAGAGTAAAATGCTTATAAACTACATGTTCAGAGGAAAGTCCCCAAGAGATTATCAATGATTCTACAAAATAAAGCCTATTTCAAACAAACTTACTCACCTTCTTAATTTCATGCACTGAGTGACTGCAGTCTTCAGCTGTGTGAGCGCACAAAATTAGTGACAATCATAAAGGCATAACACATTCATAATCGATTACAAAATTATATACAAGTAAATACACTCATAAATTAATTATAATTTAGTAAAAGAATCAATCACAAAACATTAAATCAGTTACAAAGCTTCAAATCACATCAATAATTGTTATTGTGATTTGAAGCTTTGTCAATTATAATTTAAACATTATTAATGTCTTCTCTTAAATGTATCTTATTCTTGTCTGTTAAGTCTGTGGCTTAGGCGTTGCGAACGAGCTTCGTAATGTTGGGGTGACGGGTTCGATCCCAGCTGGGGGCCTTGCGCTGGTTTTGACAGTGGTATTGAGAAGCTGGCCGTCTAGAAAGCAATGGCAAACTACTGCATGTAAATTTACCTAGAAAAACCACAACAGCCAAAAAATGCTGGGGTTGGTTCTACAATGTCCTGTAAAGAATACGCAACTAACTTTAAACTTAACTTCAAGTTGGTGCCTGTCAATTAAGCATTATGAATGCAATATGGTAGCAGATGTTTTGACAATGTTATGGACAACTGGCTGTTTACAAGCAATGTCAAACTACTGAATGTGGAACTGCCCAATAAAACCATTCAACAGCCCAAAAATACTGGGGTTGGTTTGCAACATCCTGTAAAGGATACACAACTCATTTTAAGTTTTAAAAAAAGACCTATCGTCATATGAGGTAATGGTAAAAAATGTTTTATCAGAAACCATTTTTTCACTGCATCAGATGCTTTTACAACTTGTCTTACCCCCCATACCTCACTTTCTACATGCATACATCAGTCCTTCAACACTGTTTCTCTCACTGCAGTTGACATCTTTTTTAATTGGTGAATTAACGAATAGCTAAACACTTACTAAACCTGCTGCTCTGATGGCTTCAGTGAGTTTCCCAAATAAAATTTACAAATAATATTAAAAGGTCCCTTTTCCATGCCTTTAGGGTCTATTCAGCGTATGGTGCAACATCCATATCTTATAGACCATTAGGCCCTCAATAGGTGATGTGGTCAACACTGCACTGGACGCCTTTACTTCCCAGGACTTTACTTGGTACCCATTTAAAGCTGGGTGGACCTCAGAGCTAAGTATATTTAAAAAAAATTCCGGCTCCGTTTGGATTTGAACCAAAAAGTTTCTGATCCTGCAGGCAAGTGTCTAGCGGCTACACCACGGTGGCTCCCTACACATGATATTAGCAGGTGGAATTACCTCACTGGGTGACATGCTGGCTGGGTTGTCACTAAAAACATGAGAATGCGTAGCCAGAAGCAGGGTAGCCATCTTGCCACTGGGTGTCTGCAGAGTGACTTCCCCATTATAAAGCAGAACTGGGACTTGCCCGTATGGAAGTCGTGAGGCTCCTGCAAATATGACCTGGCTGCCTGTTAGGATTGACATTTTATAAAACTATGAAAACAAACTGGCAACGGAGAAAAAAAAACTGATGCAGCCAGAAACAGAATATAACTGCATAAAGAAGGCTCAAAAACTAACATTACAGTAAAGTCCACTACAAAAACAACTATTATTATACAGTTCACTCAGAAAACAGTTATCACAGTTGTTTACTCAAAAACAACTAACATCTCAGTACTCTCCACTTTAAAACAAAAGTAATATCACAGTAATGTCCACTCAAAGACAGCTAATATCACAGTACTGTCCACTCAACAAAACAAAAATTAAATGGGTAATATAACAGTACTGTCCACTCAAAGACAATAAATCTAACAGCAGTACCCCCCCCCCCCCCCCCCCCCCCCCACACAAAAAAAAAAAACAACCAATATGACATTATTTTCCACTGAAAAACAATAAATCTAATAGAACTATGCCAACAAAAATAACCAGTATCACAGTACTGTCCACTCAAAAACAACTAAATCCATAGATAACATCAGAAACAAACATTATAAAAAACACATTTTTGTTTCGTCACAAAGTAAACATTACCACTTATCATCATCATCCTCGTCATCATACGCAATGCTAGCCAGCACAGGCAGTATGTTAGTCTACAGACCAAACAAACTGCACACTGAACTGTAATTGCTTGGATCCCCTTCTCAGTAAATCATACAGTGTGCGGTGACTGACGACACCAGTTATGTGTTGGTTTATTATTCTTCTTTGGCTTCCTGTACAGTGCCTATTTGGGGACACCCCATTTGATTTGACTTGCTATTCTTGAGGTCTGACCATGGCTGCAGATTCAGTCCTGCCCTCATCCTTGCAAACTTACTTCTCACAGAGTATTCAGTATCTGAGCCTGGTCCATGCCGGTCCACCCTCTACACCAGTCTTACCTGCAAGTCTGTTACCTTACCCATTACCTTGTACACTCCCATGCCCTGGCACAAAAATTAAACTGATCTTCATCAGCCACAATCACCCAGACCAGTGGCTCCTAACCTTCCTAATGCGGTGAACCCTTTAATCTTTAATGCGGCTCCTCATGCTGTGGCAACCCTCAAACATACAATTATTTTTGTTACTACTTTATAACTTCAATGAATATGTGTTTCCCGATGGTCTTAGGCAACCCCTGTAAAAGAGTTGGTCGACCCCCCCCCCCCCCCCCCCTTCCCCCCCCCCCAAGGGTTGAGACCCAAAGGTTGAGAACCCCCTAGCCTTGACAGTGTAACAGCACGTCACAGAAGGTGGACTGTGGTGAAACACAAGAAACAGGGGACGTACATTTTTGTGTGATGTCAACAAGTAGTCACATCACCTGATCCCTTAGAGAGAGCAATTAGAATTATTGAGGAAAATCTTAAATCTGCATTCTAGGTCCTTACCTTTCACAGAATCCTGGCAGTAAACAAATGTGTACATTTTCTCTGTGTCATAAGCCAGGAAAACAGTCTGCAGATATGTCAAAAAATGTTTTCTTTATGTCCTGACTCAGTATGGGGTCTACAACTTCACCCCAATATGTTATTTCAAAGCCCTGTCCCAGCTGCTATCATCATCATCATCCTTGGTTTGCCGTTAGACGCCACACAGGACTCACATTTGATTCCTCCCCTCGGCCCCATTGCCTGCAACTTTCTCGATTTCTGACATGGAGTTCAGCCCAGCATTTTTTGCCTCTTGTAATAGTCTTGCTTTTAAATGTTTCTCTTGGATGTCCTCTTTTTTTCTCAAACCGTCTGTTTCCCATTTCAGTGCCTGCTTTGTAATTCTTTGCTCACTCTCAGAGTGTGTCCAATATATCTCCACCTTCTTTGTCTTTTTGCAGTCGATACAGGTATTTGTCCAGACATTTCTCTGATCTCATCACTTTTTGAATTCATCCCATTTTATATTCATGCTTTTTCTCAGACTTTTATTATCAAATGCATTTAACCTTAATTCCATATTTTTAGTTTTTCTCCAACTTTCGCTGGCGAATGTTGGAGATAAAATAAAATTAAAATTTATTTTGGTCTTAAAGCTGTATAACTTGGAGCTCAATATTTTGTAAAGGCTTGTAAAATTTGTTGTTTGGGCCCCTAATATTGTTGTTGGGGCCCCTAATATAACGAAACAGTTAAACAGGATTTCTAGGATTTGCACCTCGGTGATTTTCAACCAAATGATGACATTATGTGTCACCTGGTGTTTGTTGCATGTTGTGAGGCCCTGGTGAGGTTGAACGTCACTTACTGTTATGGGGTCTGTGGCAAACACTATTGAAAATAAAACAGGTTTGCAGGCCTTTTCTAAATAGGAGCCTCTGGCCTAATTATGATGATGATGATGACTGAGGTTATAAAAAACAGGATTACACAACAATAAAACAATGTTATTTTCACCTTATCTGGCAACCAGTTTTCCCACAGAACACCCTGCGTTGTTGCAGAAAAGTCACCAATACTTATCACAGTGTCATCTGCCTACAGAAATAAAAAAAAAAATTATACCATAAATTGTATCTGCAATTTAAACAAGGAATATGAAGCCACTGAGATGTGGATACCATCCATGCCAGTCGGCAAGGTACTTGATGATGATGAAATAACAGATGTTAATCAAATTTCTACAGTAAAAAAACATTCATCAGGTAATCGCAGTTCCAATTTCACAGCAAACAGGTCATCCCATAGTTTCTCTGTTCCTGTACCAATGAAAACCACATAAAATGTTCATCACTGTCCCTTGTTATTTTAAAAAAAAACATTGACATAAGAGTGTAGTCCGAGCAATGCCAGTAACATACACATGCATTAAATGCATAAGGTAGTTGTCAGAGGTAGTTGCACAGACACAAGGCACCAAAAACTCTGGCAATAGGCCATCAGGCCGACATCATTAAATAGAAGACTTTTGAATTCTTTCTGTCTGAAGCATGATCAAATATGGTCCATGTCTATAAAGCAACCAGCTGTGTGTTACTATAATTCTTATGTTTGGTCTGAGCATATTAACAGAACCTGGCTACAAATTTTCAAATGAAGTACAGCAAAAATTTCCTTATTAAAAGTAATACATTCATGCTGTTTTTAATGTTATTACTGTCATCCTTGAGCAGCTTATTTCAATGCTTCTCAGTTCGAATTTCATTCTCTTTATTTTTTCTTATTCTTCTTTTCCTTCAGTAACCCCATCAAGGTGGGTGGGGTGGGGTGTGGGGGGTGGGGGTGTTGTGTGTGTGCGTGCCTGAATGCATGTCGGTGGGGGCAGGGGTGGGGGGGATGTAAAGATCTTGTGTGTGCTCTTTCTAATGTATTGCATAAGTCGATCTTTATTTCTTTAAGGTTGTTCTTGATGCTGTCATTCCATGCTAAGTAAGGTCTTCCTCTCACTCTGTATTCATTGTATTTTTTCAGCACAGCAACTGGTACCAGCACTCTCCTCAGATGGCCAATCTCCACTATTGGTGACAACAGGACATGGCATGTCATACTTACGGAATTGTAAATGTATCCCTCACTCTCCTCAGATGGCCAATCTTCACTGATGGTGACAACAGGACATGGCATGTCATACTTACGGAATTGTAAATGTATCCCTCACTCTGCTCATCTATAAACACTACATGTGCTCCTGTGGTGTCTGGGAAGAGTTTACGGATGCCGACACTGTGACGATGGTCAACCACAAAGTTCCAATCCTCAATGAAGAAATAGTGGATTCCTCCAAGCTAGCAAATGTTTAAAAAAAAATAATAAAATGAATGGGGAAAAACCAGATTAAAATGAATGCGAAAGAAAAAAGGTAAGATGAATAGGTTGACCAAGAAAAAAAAGGGGTCAAATATAACCCCCCCCCCCCCCCCCCCCCCCCCCCCCCCCCCCCCCCGTAAAATAAATGGGTACACAAAAATAAAATGTAAAATGAACTGGATAACAACCCCCCCCCCCCCCACACACACACACAACAAAATTAAAATTGGGCGATATGAATTTTAAAAAAAATTTCATATCATACTGACGTTTCTCCAAACAAATATAAATATACAGTTTAGAAATTAAATGTTACTATGACCAAGACAAACTCAGTACCCACGAAGCAAAGCTAGTCACCCAAAAAGGCACCATTTATCTATGATTTTCTTGCCAATTTTCAGCACGTAGCAACCCACTTTTTTTTTTTTAGCTAGCAAATGTTGCGGGTACATCTGTTTTACAGAAGATCTGGCTTATATTATGCTGACTCTTGGTTCCCCACCTCTCAGAAAGATGCTCTCTGCTGACTTCAAAGGAAACACCCGTAATTAATGACCTTTTACAACAGGCTGTTTGTTAGAGGGTGGTAGGTCTATTGTGTCATCCCCCTGCCCCCCCCCCCCCCCCCCCAGATTTTTTGTGGGGTCCCAGAACCCACAAAAGAAACTATAAATAGTGTTTAGGAAGGGTTTCTCTTGTGCCGGTGTTTATGGCTTAGACGTTGACAACGCCCTTCGTAATGCTGGGTGCCAGGTTTGATTCCAGCTGCAGACGATTTGTCTTGCATTGGTTCTGACAATGGTACCGAGAGCTGACCGTTCAGAAAGCAATGACAAACTACTGAACGTAACGTCTGCTTGGGTTTGGTTCTGCAACGTCCTGTAAAGGATACAAAAAAAATTTTTTTTTCTCTTGTGGGGAAAAACAAATGGCTCATGTAGTCAGTTTGACATCCTAATTTTGTCGTTGCCTGAATGTTAGATGACTGATGAGGGTTAGGGAGTCATGGTTTGAGTCATCCGATACATTATTGTTTACGTTATATTATTTACCCACTCTAAAACACCTATCTAGTTGTTAAAGTACATGAAAGACACACCTACATTAGAATACTCACTCCCCGTTTGGGTTCCGGGGCCCCATTGGGGAAAACAAGAACAGACTCACCGCCTCTCCAAAAAAGAATGCCGTAGGAGTCGACTAGCCGGGGACTTCCTTCGAAGTCGGAGTGCACCTGCCTAAGTGGCAAGGAACAACCAGCTGCACACAAATAAGACAGTAAAACGGATGTACACGAAAAACTCAGGCCCTAGCACAATGTCAAAGTCCAAATAGACGAACAAAAAGGACCTTCCACCAGAACTTACGGTCGATGAACAATGAAGAAGAAGAAGAAGAAAAAGAAGAAGAAGAATACTTACACAGCTGTTATAGCATATGAAAAATTACCTAGGCCAGAACACTCAACAATCATTTAAAAAAGAAAATAAAAGATACTTCTATATTTACATAGCTAATTTAGTTGCATTTCCTTTACTAGACTTTATAAACCAAACCCCCATATCTGATGGCTGTTTTTAGTTTTTTTAGGCAATTTTACATTTAGTAGTTTGCCACTGCTCTGAACAGCAGATGCTTTATACCACCATCAGACTAATCACAAGAGGTCTGAATTTTATATACAGGTGACTAAACGGAATACTTAAATGAACTCACTGACGGATAAATTCATAGGCTCATGACTTACAGAAGTGCCATAGATCAGAAAGTCTGCTGTCATGGCATGACAAGTGATCTTGCAGTTTTTCTGATCTGAGTCAGGAAACAGCCTGGATTCTCTCTCATCGCTGGTCTCCATCTTATCAGCCTCAATCTATTAAAAATCAAGAAATAGATAACATATTTTATCTTGGATTGATAATCTATATATATAAAAATCAATGTTTGTGTGTTTGTTTGCTCCCTATAGACTCGGAAACTACTGAACCGATTTAGCTGAAATTTTCAGGATATGTTTGTTTTGATACCGGATTTTGAACCATCGTGGTTTGAAATTCAACCTGTCACTGTTAGAGATAGGTGACCACATATTAAGCCATAATATTCTAAACTAATATTTATAACTTTAGTGATTTCTAATTATAGCCACGTTAGTAATTGCGCATGCGCCGCAGTAGTCAGAACGCAAGGCTTCCGCCATTTGCCGGCGAGTTACGTGCAGCCAACGCCTTCTCTAATACATAGAGTAGGACGTGGTACATTAAACAAGACTACCTCTATATTTGCCACAATAACCATATTAAACACGATTTCTATTTTCTGCTTTTTTTTCAAACAACCTTCGATGGGGGGTGGGGGGGCAATCAAGGACTATCTCGACGTCGGCGCAGACATTGACTGCGACATTAACTTCATTAACCGTGTTAGACACGTGCGATTTCTATTGTTGTGCCGTTTCATTAATATGTCTGGAGTATCTGTCTACGAGAAAACATTTGCCTGCGGTTTTGAATTGTGTTTTAATCAGGACTCAGTAGCAGGGACACATATCTTAAATAGCTGAGTTCTCTTTTCGTTTATCCGATTAATTGGCTGCTTGGTCGAATAGTTAGAACACTGGGTTCCTGTTCGGGAGACCTGGGTTCGAATCCGCAGTGGTTAATATTTTTTTTTTACCCCGGACTAAAATAATATACTCATCTGCTCTGTCGTGGTGACAGCACTAGCCATTTTGCCTTAATATATATATAAAAAAAAAAAAAAAGACAAGTAAATGGGTAAATCATTTGATAATAAAATTTGACCATTTCGCATACTTATGATTGCATTTTAAAACTTTCCGATTGCATGGTTACGCTGAAATTTTATAGATTTTCATTTATTTTCATTTAGATTTAGTTATTTCATCTGCGTTGGAATTTTAAGCTGTGCTGTTTACCATGGCGTTCATTTCCTAATTATGGTGTTTTTTTCCTGTGTTCATTTGCTTTTCAAGTGTTTTTTTTCCCTCCCAACTACTTCAATGAGAGAAAGAGTTGTCGGTGAATTTGGGGGGGGGGGGGGGGGCAAACTATTTACTGAGAGAGCTTTAAGTCACAGTAACTGCTTTACCCACTTAAAGTAGCAGCAGCAGTAATAGTTGTTACACCAGGGCTGTTACACCATAGTGCTCTCATGTGAATACCGCCGGTAAGGTTATGGCGTTCTTCTGTCGGCAAGTGAAATTATACATCCTAACCTGACCAGTCTGTGGCGACAGCACTAGCCATGCGAAACCAAATCTTCAGGCTCACGACTCTCTGTCTACTCCGATGGTAACACAGATAGCAGTGACATTATTTTAGTAGTTGTACTGGTACTTGAAGGATGATGTGGTAAATATTACACTAGCCCCATTCACTACCTATTACAATTCCTGCTCCCCATTTTAGTCCAGATGGACAGGGATGTCAATGTCAGTTACAGCAACAATAAAATATCGCCAGGTAATGATTTTCAAATATTTCGAAGAGGGAGAGAGCAGTAGTCGGTGGAAGAGGGGAGGGGAGGGGGGTAATGACTTAAATTTAAGAGAACTTAAAGAGCTTTACATGTGATTTTCAAGTTCTCATTACCTAATTTGTTTATATTTTACTAACGCTACCTCCGCTTTTCTATTTTTTACGACTTACTTTGTTATTTAAAAGTACAGTTGTAGCTTTACTTCCGTCTCCTATAAAAATACAAACAGCTTTAGCATGAGATAACCAAATAACCACTTTTGTTAACGTGCTAATAGCACCATTTAGGCGACCACTAATATAAAGACACAATTATATGGTGCGTGTTCTAAAGTTGGAAAACCAGACTATCTCTATATAAATGTGCAGAGAATGATTGCGACATTAACTGTATTAGACAGGTGCGATTTCCATTGTCTTTCTTTTCCAAAAACCTTTGATGAGGGAGAGGGTAGTAGGTGGATTTAGTTGTGGGGTGGGGGGTGGGGTGGAGATCAAAGACTATTTCTTATCTGAGCAGACAATGATTGTATTAGACACGTGCGATTTCTATTTTCTTTCATTTCCATTTAGCCAAACTATGCCACAGCAACGCGTGGCCGGGTACAGCTAGTGTAAAATAAATATCATCATCATCATGTGCTTTGCCGATTAACGTAGGCAATCGTGCTTCTTTACAATTTGTGATCTTCAACAGAATGTATCAGTTTATGTGCGGACACCCCTCCATGCAATGACAAAAGGTTGTTAAGAATCTTCTCACACTGTCTTCCTGTTTCTTTTTTTTTACACAGATCTTTCCAGTGGTCACAACAGGTTCTAGTTTCCTTCTTCTCATAACATGACCAAAAATTGATAACTGACTCTTTCTGATGTTTGTATTGTCTTTGAGCCCTCACCTCTTTCAAAACATATGTGTTGCTCTTTGTGACCATCCCTGGAATTCTAAGGATTCTTCTGTAAAACCCCATGCCTGATTCCTCAAGAAATTGTTTGGCATGTTTATGAATTGTCCAAAATTCACAGCCATATGTTAAAATTAGCTCTATATAGCGTACAAGAATTCTTTTTCTACCCTCCAGTGATATGGATTTACTAATTTACTAGGGACAATACAGCAGTGGTTAAAAAATATACTTAAGTTTTAAAAGAGGGAACCTTCAGCGCACATGGATGGCTCTATAAGAACATGAGTAGCACCTTTCCATCTTTCCAGACGAGAGTGTTATACTGCGCTATGAGGAGGCATGAGACTCACAGCCCATGGCGATGACGAGTGTGACTAGCAAGACCCGCCCGTGTCATCAAAAGTCTTCCACAATGATAGCATGGGATTTCAGGACCATTGCCGTCAACATTTGAGTTTAATCCCTTTCTTCTCAGACATTTAGCTCTCATCCTTTATACATTCATTTCCTCCTTCACTCTTATTCCCTTCCTGATATGCCCTCTCCACACAACACGGTCCATGGCCTTTTGTTCCCATGAGTTCACCTCAAAACCTGTATCACTCATGTCCCGCTTGCACACATCTTTATAACGTAGTAGAGGTTGTCCTTGACATCTTCTACCCGTCTTTAATTCAAAATAAAGGATGTCCTTAGGAACTCTGCCATCTTCCATTCTCCAGGTGTGACCCAGCCACCTGAGCCTTTGTAGACTGAGCATGGAGAAGACTGTTGTAGTACCTGCTCTTTCCAGTACCTCAGTGTTTGTGATTTGGTCCTGCCACTTGATGCAAAATATTCTTCTTAGGCATCGCATGTGAAAGCTACTGAGCCGTCTCTCCTGGTACAAATAGTTTGATCAAGTTTCACTGCCATAAAGCAGAGTGCTGAGAACACAAACCTGATAGACAATGGTTTTTGTTTTAAAAGAACACAGTCAACTCCTAAATATATGAATAGGTATCATATCATCATCTATCAGCAGGTGTCTTACAGAATCACGTTCATCACGGAATGTTTACAAGTCTCTCTTCCTCTAGCCAAGTCTCTGGCCCCATGTACTTTTATAGCCGATGTATCTTCAGTGTCCTGTATCCACAATTGCCGAGGTCCGCCTCATCTTCTGGAAACTGTACCCTCCATCATCGTTCTATCCAGACAACCATGAAGTTTAACATGGCCACAATGCTTCAGCTTTTGTGACGGGATGCTGTTTATGAGCCAATTCTCCTTCGTGCTCAGATCATGTAGGACAGTGGCTCTCAACCTTACTGACGCTGTGACCCTTAAATATAGTTTCCTCATCTTGCAGCGACCCCCAAACAATTATTTTCCTTCATAACTTTCATGAATATGTGTTTTCCTATGGTCTTAGGCGACCCTGTGAAAGGGTCATTCGACCCCAACACATTTCACGACCGGCAAGTTGAGAACCACTGATGTAGGATGTCAGCATTTTTCTTGTTCTTGTTCCATGGTATTCTCAGATTTTTTCCTGTAGCATTTCAGTTCAAAAGCTTTCAACTGTTCTCTAATGACCGTGTAAGAGCCCATGACTCACATCCATAAGCTGCCACCATAAAGAATGAAGATGATTAAGTGCCTTGCCACCTGCAGTGGATGACCTTAGTTGTCCAAATCTTGCGATCAATCTCTAATAGCATGTAACAAGTAATAGGCTGTCATCTCTCCATGCAACAGATCATCAAGAATCTTTTCTCAGTGTCTTCATAAATGTTACCTATTGTCCCAATTATGTTGTGGATAGGTTTTCTCTTTCCACATTTATGAAGTACTCTATTCAATTTCCAACTAGTAAAAATATTTAATATAAAAAAGGGACCTATGATATTTTGCCATTATATGAGGAAGCTAGGCACCTGATCCACTACCATAGGATCAAGGAGGAGTATAAGATACTCAAGTTCCACAAACACAGACAAAAGAAAACAAGTTACTAAACAGAAAGCAACAACAGCAGGGAGGTTTGAACCTTGTCTATAATTACCATGTGTAACTGAATTTTTCCTTCAAAGTAGACCGCAGCATAGTCTGCATTCAGGCACAATGACTGGACAGTGCCAAGGTACTCTCTGCTGTCTTTCATCAGTTCAGGGCCTGTATAAATAATCCAGTGGCTGAATTCTCAATGATTACATTAACATACATTCCTCCATTCATGCAGTTACAAACACGTAGACTCCATTCATTACTTCTTAAAAACTGGAGGTCATAATCTGGGGAGGAAGTGAGAAGGGGTCAATATCTTTGTAATCTCAAAAAGGGGTCAATATCTTTGTAATGTCTAAGACTGTAGTCTAATATTTATCGCTGGTTACCTTCAGCATCTGCTTCTTTAGGTCAACACCTTTAACTAAATTGTTTCTTTTGTTATGCCCTGTTGTACTTTTTAAATAAAGCTCTTTTCAATATACATCAAAGGGATTTTTTTACATGTACATGGTGCACATGTGACTTCCACGACAGTCATCATTGCTTAAAATACATGACGTCTGACACACAACACCAGTTTCACTGACAGAATAGCATATGTTTTTTTTTTCTTTATGCAAAACTCCACACACCATGAGTTGTCAAACCAGGTCTCTATAAACTAAAGAGATACTGTAAGATTTAAGTTACTGTGCCTCTCCCACAACGCTCATTCCCTGTCCTCACTGTCCAAGAACTTTTCGGGCCCGCATCGGCCTCATCAGTCATCTTCGTACTCATACTTGATGAAAAAGAGTGGTCATCATCATCTTGATGGACAACACACACACACACAAACACACACACACTGTACCACTCAGTTAACTCTCTCAGGTACGAGCAACGCTGTCTGTGTTGATTGAAAAGTTCCTTTTGACCAAACCACACAATCTGCATTAACTGTGTGTCCCGTACATACTGATCGCATTCTGGTCCGTATTAGCTTTTAATGTTCGCAACTATCATTAAAATATTTAGGGGAGGTTACTCTAACATTTTGACTTTGCTTACAAGTCTCTGTACATTTAGGTGCAAATTTAAACAATTCATTGCTAGTATCACTTTCTCACTTTCCGAGAGTGAACTTTCTGATTTCATTTTTAACTGGCTGTGGATACCAATGTTATAAACACAAGTATAGGCTGCAAAATGGGCCTTTCTACGGCTAAAACTTTGAAACTATTGAAATCAGATGTTTTAATTTTGATAATGATAATAAAAACTTAAATATTTAAAGTGTTATTCTCATATTCAGATATTATTCACTGTTCTTCTGGCTGCAAAAGCATGATAAGTGAAGAATATTTTTGTAAAATGTTGTCCTCGTAAAAACGAACACCAGTTAATTATTCACCAACTGAATTTTTTTATTTTTTTCTTAACTAACTAAAACAGCCTTAGCACAGTCGATGAGAGGCTCGCTTTCAAATCCAGCTGCGACTCGCTGCAGCCTACGGTCGGTGTTCGAAACCGGGCGGTTCCCAGGGTTCACCCGGCCTCTAGGAAATGGGTAGCAGAGTTGACACTCTGGGGTAAATGGAGGAATGTCGCTGTAGGTACAGAGTTACGTGCGAACGGCGACACAAGTGGACAATTCTTATCAGCTGTCCGTACTGGTGGCAGAGCACTTATGGTTTATAACCGTGTGCAAAGACACTGGTTCACATCTCCCAAATTTACCTTTTTTATATCATCACATTCAAAATTCCTCTTCCATTTTTTTTTTGTAAAGGAAAATTAATGCGAACCAAGTTTGTCAAAATTCATTGGCCTGAAAGTGTTAATATTGATTTCTCTGGGGGGAAAGGGAAAAGAGAGAGGGGGGGGGGGGGGGGGGGGGGGGGGGGGGGGGAGACCACAAATGTAAACTAAGTTGGTGGATACATAAAAGTTTTAAAAAAAAATTTTCAAGTTGCCAATTAGTTCACCTGAATCTCCCAATAAGTAAAACCAGGCCCTGTTGTTCATGCCAACACCAACGTGGTACGGTCCAACTGCTAGAAAGGAAGGCTCCACCTCCACCTGGATCGTTATGGGTTCCTCCTGAAAACAATGCAGTTTGTTTATAAAGTTGCATCTTCCTGTGTGAACACATTATTAGGTGAAAATACATCAGTCCTGTCCAATATTAATTAAAAACATCAATTCTCAATGTTATTAACCAAAATAAATTAACTGTTTCCATCATTAAAGAAACAAAAAAATACACCATTCCTCACCATTATTAACCAAAAATATTTCAATCCTCTCTTGTTAAATAGACATCAATTTTATCTATTATTCACTGAAAATTTATCAAACCCTTTCAACAGTAATTATATTCATCAATCCTTTCAGTTACAAACTAAGGATACAAATCTTCCCCAATTAGTCACATAAAACTACCCTGTTATGTCCATTAACCATTAAATTTTTCAATTCTCTCCCTTATTCAAAGAAAATACAGAAGTTCTCTCTTATTAACTCTTTGAGTCCCAGAGGGTTTAGCATCACAGGTCCAAGGGGTAGTTAAAAAAGACGTAAAATCGGCATATCATGCGTTCATTGGGCTTCCAGGCAGTAACCTATAAACGTATGATGCGTTCCTTGGGACTCAAAGAGTTAACCACAAAATACATCAATTCTCTCTAGGTAAATTTAAAGTTACTAACTCCAAATATTATCAAAAGGCACAAATGAATTAATATCAGTTAACCAGGTAACTGCAGATGTAACTTTATAGCAAACAGGTCACTCTATAGTTGTTCCTGTGTGAATCATAGAATGTACTTCACTGTCCCTTGTAAAAAAAAAAAACAAATTGACACAGACTGCAGTCTCAGCAACTCCAACAGCATTCATGCATATTAATGCATAAGGCAGCAGTCAGAAGTATCAACACAAATACTCCGACACTAGAAATGCAGTTAATCCTTAACAGAAGCAGCAGTTACAACAGATCCTTAGTTGCACACACAGTTAATCACATAAGGCACCACAAGTTCTCTGGCGACAGGCCACTCATCATTATTTTTTTTAATCTTCAGCTCACAAGACAAACATTCAACCCAGTAGCTGGGCGACAGAACTATATCCTTTCAGTCTACATATGGAGGAAAATGCAACAGCTAACTAATGTCAGAAGCAAAAACTTCCCACCACTAAAAACAGTAAACTGCCTATCTGCCATATTGACAGAAAGCAGCAAACAAATTAATATGTCATAGATGACATCGGTGGAGTGAGAGATTCACGAGGTGAATAAAATATGCCATAACTGGGCAGGACAAACAAAAGGAAAACATGATAATAATGTAACTAGAATGTCTTTGCACTGGAACCCACAGGGTCACAAAAATAATAGTAGACCGCAAACAGTTACAGAAAAGAATTGATGACTGAGATTAATCAGATAGAGAAGATGGAATGAGATGCACACAGGGCAAAGTTACATTAACTGAGTTGGCCTTTGAAAATACTGAGGGGGGGGGAGACAGAAACAGAAGTGGGCAGATGAATTTATCAGGGTACAACAATGTTGATTATGTTAACAAATATAAAGAGTCAGCATACTCACCGCAAACTAGCAAAACATTCATGAATGATAATCATATATTTCTAAAAGGAATGATCATTAACAGTTGGTAAAAAAAATCAAGTAAAAGAATGGTTTGGATGGATTTTTGGTCAGGCAAAAATGCTATAAATATTCATCTGTGGGTGGAAATATTAAACTTTATCCAGAGAATACGCCTATTTGTTTTGCTCTTTTCAGTCTCCGTCAAGCCTTTAGAGACTGAGAAAGTTAATGTGATGCACATAAGTCTTCTTCCTCTGTGTTTGTCCTTAGAAGGGTGGTTGGAAATTTGTGTTTCACAGCTAGGCTGTAGCAGCTGCACCTTTTCAGCCCAATACATCTGATTTCAGCAAACTCATTATTAGTCACTTAGGACATGTTTGACAGGGGGCAGTGGGTCTATCCGTCTGATCCTGGAATCCACCAGCAAAAAAAACCTTACAGCAAAAACATTACCTGGGCAACACTGTCTTCTACAGTGACCTCAAGCAATGAGGTCAGGTAAGCGATGCGGGTCTGGTGTGTTGAGGACAACATTGGCAGACAGACCAGGTAAACATGGAGGCTTCCCTTAGGAGTTGACACTGCCAGCAACTGGCCATCATCAGTCCAGGAAATTAGGTCAAGGCCACGTTCTTCCTCCAAGTTAATGATTGCATACATTTCCTTCAGGTCAGAAAGGTCATGTATTTTGATGCTGTGGACATAATACCAATAGTCAGCCATTACTGCCTCCTTTTACCACTTTTTCCTGTGTTTTGTTTGTTTTGTTTACTTTGTTTGTTTGTTTGTCTGTTTGTTTGGTTCATTGGGTGGGTGGGTGGGTGTGTGTATATGTGTGTGTATGTGTGTGTGTGTGTGTGTGTGGGAGAGAGAGAGAGAGAGAGAGAGAGAGAGAGAGAGAGAGAGAGAGAGAGAGAGAGAGAGAGAGAGAGAGAGAGAGAGAGAGAGAGAGAGAGAGAGAGAGAGTAGTGCATGCCACCATGGACTGTGCAGGTTGAGATTTTTTGTTTCTCTCCTAACAGAAAAAATCGCCAACTTTACCAAAGATTCAAACCCATATCTCCTGCACAAGAGCCCTGCATTCTTAACCCTTCAGTCAGCCTCTTCTCATAAAAAATGATACAGCTACTTTAGTACTGTTTTACTGTTCTTCCCGTTATAACTCTAAACTCTATCCACGCCTTACAATCAAGCTATGGAATGATAGCAAATTCCTCTTTGAGAGCACCCATCTGGATCAAGTGAACAGCAGCAGACATCCCTGTCAGAACCTGTGTAGACAGTCAGCAGGAAAGAATTAAAGCAGACATTCCTGTCAGTGCTTCAGTCTAAGATTCTTCTTCCTACAGTCCATGCCAGAGGGGCATTAAAGATCCTGCCTGTCCATAGAATTCTATCCAGTCTGTGCCAGAGGGGCATTATAGATCGTGCCTGTACATAGAATTCTATCCAGTCTGTGCCAGAGGGGCATTATAGATCGTGCCTGTACATAGAATTCTATCCAGTCTGTGCCAGAGGGGCATTATAGATCGTGCCTGTACATAGAATTCTATCCAGTCTGTGCCAGAGGGGCATTAGAAATCATGTCTGTCCATAGAATTCTATCCAGTCTGTGCCAGGGGGGCATTAGAAATCATGCCTGTCCACATTCTATCCAGTTTGTGCCAGGGGGGCATTAGAAATCATGTCTGTCCATAGAATTCTATCAAATCTGTGCCAGGGGGCATAAAAAATCATGTCTGTCCTCAGAATTCTATCCAGTCCATGCTAGAGGGGCATTAGAAATAATGCCTGTCCACAGAATTCTATCCAGTCCGTGCCAGAGGGGCATTAGAAATCATGTCTGTCCTCAGAATTATATCCAGTTCATGCCAGAGGGGCATTAGAATCATGTCTGTCCACAGAATTCTATCCAGTCCGTGCCAGGGAGCATTACAAATCATGTCTGTCCACAGAATTTAGTCTCCTTTTTTGATATCCAATGACCATTAAACCTTGCCAACTACTCATACACATACACACACAAAGTAAACAGACATGGTGAAGGCTCTCTGGGATCAACTGGACAGTGCAAGAGAACAGGCAGAGAATCCATACACTGAAAAACTCATTCAACAGAGGTGAGTAGAGGTTTGAAAGATACTCATTATTGGGGAAACATAGGCAGGCTTTTAATCAGGCTGCAACTGGTATTATTAGTATGCTGACTCTTCATTGGCTACTGAAGAAGGGGATGGATCATGTATGGGAATGTCACAAGAGCACTGATGTTAATTCTTGATTCATTCATAAATAGATTCATTTAAGAAAATAAAAAGTCATACGTCCAGAGAAAGACCAAGAAAGTGAGACACAGACATTCTCAAAAGTATGCAAACTGACAATGATGCTAAACAACAGAGGCAACACATCTAGCTTTCAATCCCAAACAGTCTTGTTCATCGTTTACATTAAATAACAAGTGTGGACTAACAGAAAATGCATTTAGACAACTGAACAGAGCTTGAGACAGACCAGGAACAAAACAGAAAAGTAACATAAGAGAAAAAAAACCAAGGTCTACGGGTGAGGCTGCCATAATGACAAGAAAAAGAAAGAACCTTATACCTCCCTCAACAACTGAACCTGTAAAAGAGGAAGGGAAAAAGAGGAAGAAGTGGATTAAACAGAGACACAAACTATATGGCACTAGACAAAAAAAATAGTTTTCAATAATGTGATTAGATGCAAATAAAAACATAAACCATACCAATTATCACCACAAGATGCTGCCTTGCCAAGAGAGGTTGAAATTGCCACACTGTTCAGAGAGTTTTTATGATTGCGAGCTTGAAAACATTCCTGCAGAAACAAAATTTCAAATCCTCACAGAACTTAGGAAAAGTAATTGTGTGTGTGTGCCTGCATTTGTGTGTACGTGTACTTGAACGAACAAACAAATTTTTTTTGGTACTCGCACCAAGGAATAAATTTTATTTTCAAAAGGTCACAAATTAGGCACGCAGGCCGTGTTACATTATGCCCATCCAAACACCCATCTTTCACACTGCTGTTGTATTTTTTAAATAAAAAGTGGTATAACAAGTGGTAAACAATAGTAACAATAATAATTATATCTAACAGCTGCAATAGTGAAGTGGCTAGACACCTGCTTGATGGCCTGAAGATGTCGTGTTTTAACCCTTTTGCATCGAGACACCACAAAACCAACACTTCCAGTTGGGCTCACTTTCCCGTAAGTATCACTTTTCCGACTAGCCTATAGTGACCTGTTTCTGTGGCGAAGTGGTCAACCTGTTTGCCTCGCGCTCTAAAGGTCATGGGTTTGCTCCACAGCTGCACCCTTCAGTTCATGAGTGCAAGTTTTACGGAGATGCCTGGGGATCATCATCGGAGCTCTGTGGGGCACTCTCGGGAGGCGGCTAGCCACTCTGGGGAGAGAGACCAGCCAAACAGCTTTTTTTAAAGGCCAACTTTATGATAAATTTCCCCGTAGCCTTGACAGTAAGGGTCACACAATGAGTCACCTGATACATATGTTTTCTTTTTTCTCCAGGTACTGGGTAATATATTTTGTTTAATGCTTCACCCTGTACATGGTAATTGATTAATTCATACCTATATATATATTTATATATATATATTTTTTTCATGTCATTCATCCTTGAGTAGTACAGTGTAGTACATACTCTATAATAAGTCATGTACAAAGTCTGTACATCATTCCTAATCCTAGCAAATTCTGTTTATGCTAAAGCAAGAAACACCTGTACTAATCCTAGCAAAAGACACATGTCCTAATCCTAGCAAAGTCTGTCTGTTCTAAAGCAAGCGTTATCCTAATCCTAGTAAAGTCTGCATATTCTAGAGCAAGCCACCTCTCCTAATCCTAACAAAGTCTGCCTTTCTTACAGCAAACCCTCTATCTTAATCCTAGAAAAAAATGCCTGTTCTAAATTAAATCACTTGTATTAGAGCAAATCACAGGTTTCTTCTGCAAGTTATGTGTTTTTACAATATGTTACCTGTCCTATCTCCTTAGGATGAGTTGAAATGACCACAAAATATCCATGAGAAAATCCGATCAGGATGTAGCCATCTCCAAACCTGAACAGCAGTATTATGGAAAATATTAGAAGAGCACAACTTCAAGTTAAAATCATTTCACAACGTTACTCTGTATTCTAAGCTCAAAAATACTTTGCATTAAGCGGATAGACCAAAATCACAAACGCTAAGGTATTAGAAAAAGCAGGTTTCACTATAGTTTTCTCAGTGCTCAGTCCCTGAAGTCTCAGGTGGCTGGGTCACATTTAGAGAATGGAGGCCTTCACTATGATAAAAAAATGTGTGCAAACGGGACATGACAGATACAGGTAGTGTAGGCAGATTTGAGGGAATAAAATGTCAAAGACTGTGTTGCATGGAGGGGGAACATCAGGAAGAGAATGGGGAAAAGGGGGGCAAAAATTACTGCATATAGGTTGAGAGCCTGAGTGTTTGAAAAGAAGGACACTAAATATATGTGATGGCAACAACATCCCTGAATTCCTATACTGTAACTGTGTTCTTAATGTGGGCGGGTCTTGCTACTCACACCCGCCATAGATGTAGCCTGTAATTCCCTTGTCTCCCCATTGCACAAAATAACACAATCATCTGAAAAGATGGAAAAGGTGCCCAAACTAACAAGCTCAAAAAGTGTATATATTCACGTTGCCAAAACTAACAAGCTCAAAAAGTGTATTTATTCAATGTGCCAAAACTAACAAGCTCAAAATGTGTATATATTCACTTCCAGCTTCACATTTACCTGTTAGTTAGTTGTGTATCATTTACATGAGGTTGCAGAACCAACTCCAGCATTTTGTTACTGTTGTGGTTTTTCTAGGCAAATTCAGTAGTTCAATTACGTATGCAAGAGCTAAAATTTATACAGAATTGCAAACTCATCTGACATCATCATGCAGCAGTCCTTTGCAGAACGATGCTCTCATCACAGTCTGCTGAAAGAAACTGTCTCTCGTCAGCTCGCCAGCTCTCTGCCTAAGTACTTCCATACTCAAGGAGTCACTTATATCCTGTGCCCATCTTCGTCTTGGTCGGGCCCTGCCCCTCTTTCCTGGTACCATGCCTTCTGTTATTATTACAAACTACTATACATAAAATTTGCCTAGAAAAACTACAACAGCCAAAAAATGCTGGGGTAGGTTCTGCAATGTCCTGTAAAGGATACGCAACTAATTTTATAACCTGCAAATCCTGTGCAGGTGAAAATGACTTTTAGGTTTAACTCTCTGAGTCCCAAGGAACCCGTCATACATGCATAGATTCCTACCTAGAAGCAATGAACGCAAGATGCACCGATTTTACGTTTTTATTGACTACCCCTTGGGCCTGTGATACTAAACCCCCTGGGACTCAAAGAGTTGAGTTTAGGTTTAGACGATGGACCAACATCATGGCACAAGGATAGTAACCCATAAGTGCTCCGTTCTACTTCTGACTCAAGCAAGAAATGTTCAAATAAATATAACAACACACCGACAATGCTCCTACCACTTGTAGGCCACGATGGATCCATACTGGCTCTGGAAAGCCAGTTCCACAGGGCTGTCTGGCTCATTGATGTTATAGAGCAGCAGAGTCTTCTTGGACACGTTGACACTCACCTGGGAACAACGGGCACAAATCTAACACTAGACTGATGTACGAGGGAGCTTCAAGTAAAAACCTTAACAGTGTGACAGAAATGACAATAACCAGACTGATATACAAGGGGCTTCAAGTGAAAACCTTAACAGTGTGACATAAATGACAATAATTACACTGACAATGATACAAAGGGGCTTCAAGTGAAAACCTTAAAAGTGTGATAGCAATGACAATAATTACACTGACAATGATACAAAGGGGCTTCAAGTGAAAACCTTAAAAGTGTGATAGCAATGACAATAATTACACTGACAATGATACAAAGGGGCTTCAAGTGAAAACCTTAAAAGTGTGATAGCAATGACAATAATTACACTGACAATGATACAAAGGGGCTTCAAGTGAAAACCTTAAAAGTGTGACAGAAATTATGATAACATGCCACTGTCTTGTAACCTATCAATACTGTTGTTAAGGATGTCAAAGAGTGTTAAGTGTGTGACACCACGGTGCAGACGAATATGATGATGTCATAATGAAAGTTTAGATGGCCACCCCACTTTTGACATGCACCAAAGAGGAGCAGATTCTGTTATAATCTTTTGTTTTCAATGATGGGTGAAATTTCTTGAATAATGAAGGTCCTATCTGGTGACACATGCCTGTACATCAAGTGTATAAGTGGAGTAGGAAGTTTCAAAACAGGGTGACCTATGTCTGCCTGGCCCAGTTGTGAACTGTCCGCCACAGACTTAAAATTTTGAGGAAGGTGAGAAGAAGTTCTGAAAGATAATCTTCTATTCACTCTTCTTGGTAAACTCCAGCAGAAAGTCCAGACTGTTTGTCCCCTTCTGAATTGTAGTCTCGTTCTAGAAACTGAGTTTTATGTGCATATCTGTTCTACAGATCTGGTTTATGTGTATACATACTGTTGGTTCCTTGCCTCTTGGGCAGATGTACTCCAACTTCGAAGAAATCTCCTAATTAGTTGAGTCTTAAGATATGCTTGTTAGAGAGACAGTGGGTCATCTACTCTTGTTTTCCCCCACAATAGGACCCGGAACCCACATAGGAAGGGACGATTTTCAACGACAGAAGAATGACAATAAAGGAGTCAGCGAAAGGCATTTTTGCAAATTTCAGAGGCACAGGAACGGACCAATTATGGGGTGATACATATGCATGAAGTTAAAACCATGACTATTGACTGGCATCAACACAGATGATCTTCACAAAGCAAATATTAAATTACACTGCTTTCAAATCAGAGAATGAACTAGAATTATAGCACATTACAGACAATGTTAATATTACAGAGAATTCTATTATTGATACATAATAAATGATGATAATAGTGAGATCACGAATGAGGTCATACGAAATATGGTGGGCACAGAACCAATTCTAAATTACATATAAAGACAGAAAATCAAATGGTTTGCCTACTTAAGAGAGAATGCCTCCTGATGATATACCATACAAGGCATATACCAAAAGAGGAGCGGGACTTAGAGCAAGAGGTAGATCAAGAACAAGATGGGAAGATAACATCAGAGAAAATCTACAGCACCACGATGTGTCTATGGTCGAAGCAGCCAGAAGAGCACGAAGCAGGACCTTATATCTCCCTCGACACCTGAAGTGTTAAAAGGAGACGTAAAGAAGAAGAAGAAGAAGAATAGTGAGAAAAGCAATTGGAAAGTAAAACCCAAAAAGATGGGTGTGACAAAGGCACAGATACGATCTGTATTTCTGGTGATCATGTGATATGTGAACCATGACCATCTATGCTTATTTATATGATACATAATGAGGAGAAGAATAAAGACACACAGTCAAGACAAACATACAGTGTTCTCGCCAACAGAACTACGCTCATCCCCTTTCATCTCAGAGAATTCAATGTCCAAGGGTTCTGCTCTCAGCTGCGTCTGTCTCAGTGTGTCGCCATCAACATTACTGACACTTATTGTCTTATCATCGCTGCCTAGTGCCAGTAAATTCTCTGCACTCCAAGCTCCGCAGGTAATTTTTTTGGTATGTTTTCCAATAATAGATATTTTTCTGTAAAAAAAAATAGTTAAATAAAATGTTACAATTAACAAATTTCTCCTATCTTGGACAGGTAATAACAGATGTGAAACAGAAGTCAAAAAGAGAAAAGGAGTTGCCAAAATATATTTTCAACATTATGAAAGGGAGGGAAATAGACCTACTGGCGGCCCCTAACAAGCAAGTCACAAGAGTTGACTAATTAGGGGGTTCCTTAAAAGTTGGAGTGCATCTGCAAGACAGGCAAGGAACCAACAGTCTACATATAAGCCAAATGGGTAAAACTCACTTTCTGGAACAAGAAAGTGGACAGAAGTGCACAAAGAACCAAAACTTTCTGCCAAAGTTTACAGCCAGTGAACACAAGAAGAAAGAAGAAGCAATCCACAGCTCACCACTCAACGCAGTTGCTGGGCGACAGAACCTTTGCACTCCCTGTCCATAAATGGGAAATATGAATCAGCAAAAGCTAGATGGAAACAACTTTTCAGAACATCACAGGTCAGCCAGCAATCGCCCATTTTGGCCAAAAATATTATGCATAGTCCTGGACAATGAACAAGCTATTAGAAAATCACACTGAGTCTCTGGTAATGTGGATGTACAAAAAATGATATCTCATGGAAACAAGTACACAGTTTCTAAAAAGAAAATAATAATTAAAAAAACAAAAGTAAAGGTCCCTTTTCCATGCATTTAGGCGTATCGGGCATATAGGGCTAGACCTATATTTGTATAGACCAATAGGCACAAGATACATCACGCCGGCCGCCTTTACTTTCCGGAACTGTACCTGGTACCCACTCAAGACTTGGTCAACCTGGAAGTCAAGATCATTTTTGAAAAACCCACGTTGATGGTTGCAGATGAAAGTAACTCTGCAGAAGTTAGTAGGCAACCATGCACACTATCTGGCTACACAAAATAAGCAAAGCTGCTGGTGTGGATTTTACTAATGATATGAAAAGAACTGCATAGAATGGAATGGAGGAATAGACTGTGAGCCCTATGTGACACATGATGATGTTTAGGATGATGATGATATAAGAGAATTACTTTTCCAGTACTAACCTTGCTGTCTGGTGGTTGTAAATCAGCAAGTTTCCTTTGGCCGTCCCAACAGCCAGATATGCTCCAACCTTAGACCACAGTAAGAATGTCAACCCATCCCTGGCAAGAAGAACATTTTGTCATTATCTAATATAAGTCAACATGTATAAGCTGAGTTAAGAACCGACATCATAGCACCTGGGATGTTACCACAAGTACCTCATCCTCATCTTCAGCAGCCAGGCCAGAGTTCCAATTTTGATGGCACCATTAGCATCTTGCCATTCCCCTGAGTTCTGAGCTTCGGCCAGATCTCCTGATAACTCCCTGCTGCACCACTGTCCTCAGACCATGCTCATCCATTTGTGCCTCCTCAATGTTCATCTGCTCCCAAAGGGCTTTGATAACATCTAGCTTGTCATTTATCACTTTGCCACCAAGTGGTGCAAAGCAAGCCAATCTGCCTGCCTTTTGTTTCCTAGCATATCTGCATGCACTGGGACAAATATCCAAAGAACGGCAGTAAACCATTTTAAAACAAACTAATATTGATCTCTCAAACAACTTTACTACACCCAAACAAGAAAGAATGTAACCAGGCTTTATTTAAATTCTGTTTTACTGATTTAAGAATCAACATCACAGCACACCAGGCATAACCATAGGTGCTCCATCTCCCTCAGCAAATGTCTTGAGGTGTAGGTGTTAAGTGTTCCTATAGCACACAAACTCATTGTTCTCTTAATCACATACGCGCATCCTTGCCTGATCCACACCCAATACCTCATTCATATACTCTTAGATATGTTATTTAATCAAACCATGTGTCTTATATTAGCATTCACTTATAAATGGTTCTTAGAACGTCTCCTTTGTCCAGTAAGAGTATTCCTGTAGCTTCCACCTTTGTAGCCTGAAAATCAACTCTTTCATTTACTTGCACTCCTGCATATCCCGGACAGTATATCCAAGTGAGTCCCTGTAATTCTGACATGCTGATGCTTGGTATTTACATTTTATTCTATTTAAATTCACAAATGCATTCACAATGCGCCTTCTGGTGCAAAATCGATAGCAACAGGAAGGAACACTTATAACGGATAAGGCAGACAGTGAAAACTATACATAAAAGTATTCTGATGGAAAATACAAGCCTGGAGGAGACAGATAGGGATGAACGGTACGAGATGGCATCTGTTCCTCGCCTCAAAGATAAAACAGTGACAGATGATGGCCTACACCAAACAATTGTGGATTACTAAACAGATGAACATTTTTTTCCGTGGAGGAATTAATCATTTAGTGATCTCTCTCTCCTTCTCCTCTTTATCTCCCTCTCTCTTGCTCTCTCGCTTTATTTTTGTATGTGAACATGTGCCTCTCTCCCCCCACTCTACTTTGATGTTGTCACAATTATTACTAGTGTATGATGAGCACCATGTATAAGGTTGCATGAATATTGAACTGAATGTGCATCTGGCCAGATAGGACATATAAGAAAAAGAGAATGGTATGTATGTGGGTGTGTGCAACCAGCAAACTCCTGAAACAATCAGCATCGACATCTTACAACATTTGCTGCGGGAGATGGAGCCATTCTTTAACCAGTAACCTTCTCTTCCTCCAGTTACTCGTTCAGGTGCTAAGGCTGGGGAAGGGCAGAGGGAGTGTAAGGGATCTTCTGTGTGCTCCTTCATATGCATTGTAAACATTCATGTTTGTTTTTTTAATGCTGTTCTTTATGCCTTTGTTCCATGATCTGCCTGGTCTTCCTCTTGCTCTGTATTCATTATATTTCTTCAGTGTGGTTCAGTGTGGCTCTCTGTGGCAGCAGATACCAGGGCATTCTCATCAAGCTGGCAAACCATCTCATCTGTTGATCTTTAACGACTGTATGACTTAAATCAGTAAACAGAAATGGGACACTTACTTGAGACCGCTATCAATTTCTGTGAATCTCTGAGTATTTGTGTCCCACAAGAAAATGGAGTGGGAACCTTCACAGATCAGGGCCAGGACATCACCTTCTTGGTCCCAACCAAGCCCAGTACAGCGTCTGAGGAAGTACAGTAGATCTTTCAAGCATTGTTAACATTCTGCTCATAACATGACAATGTTAACATCATGTCCACAACATTATGCTGATTATATTATGTTTATGAAATGACGTTGAAAACATTCTGAACGTGCCTGATTGCTATCTGTTAACCCTTTCACCCTAGACACCCTTTAAAAAAAAAACGAGTCCAGTTTCCAGGATTTCAAGAACAAATTCTTAAATAAACAACCACTTTATACAAGGTAACTAAACATTTTCTTTCTAAATCTTAAAACTGTATTTATATATTTAGTTTGAAAAACTTTTGGGCGGAAAATATAAGGGAGAGCAATCAACAAACATGAACAGACAGAAGAATTACCTGGACATCATTTCCCTCGGCCTACAAATGTATCGGGTGAGTCATAACATGACCCTGTGACCTCATCAGAATTCAAACACTAAGTTTACAGGCAAATTACAATGTCATTTCGTTCATAAGAAAACTTCCCTAAATGCTATTTTAGTAAATATATTTATACCCTGATCTCCTAAATGCTGCGCAGGTGCAAACACAACCATGAGCATATTAACTAGGCTTCTCTGGGACAGGCCACTGCAGAAATTGTTGACTTGCGCAACAACAAAAACTGGTCATGTTCGACCAGCATCCCCCGAAGGGGAGCTTCGGGTTATAATTGTGATTAGGTTATGTGCACCATATAAAATGGCCTAACACTGAACACCACTAACAGCCCTGAAAAGAACACCTGCAGCGTTGATGCCATCAAAGGAGATAGACCCAAGTACAGTACATTTTGATGTAGTTTGTTTTTAATGTCATCAGCACGTCATCTCTTTGTGTATCCTCTTGTTTTTTTATCAGAAGGCAAGTTGTTTTCTGAGCACTGAAACTTGTCAATAAAAAAAGTGTTTATGAGGTCAAGATTCAACTTCATCGCACATGTGTTCCCCCATAATTGCTCCATTCCTGTAAATACCACACAGAGTGCCCCATGTGAAAAGTCAACCAGACAGCAACCTAAGCCAAATCTAACAGCTTGCATCCCCATCAAATGCACATGGCAGCCGCCAGACATGCTAACACCTACAGTTATGACAAATCAGAAGGTGCACAGGCATTGCTGTGCATAAGTAACACCAGCGATTCTATAACTACTCGCCATGTTGTGAATATGCAGTTTACAACATACATCTCTGGAAGCACACATAATAAGCATCCCCTATGAAATTCATAGCCCATAAGTGGCACTATGCATTCAACTCAGCAGCCGGCTGACGGAAGGAGATTTCACTTCTACCACATTTGTTGTCACAACCAGTTTCCCACTAGGGGTTGAAACCCCGACCTTCTACTTGATTACTGGGTAGATAAGGACAACAATGTGTGCAAAAGGGAGGGAGGGGGGGGGGGGGGGGTTGTGCAAGAGAAGCTAAGAGACACCGAATGAATGATTAATAAATGAAAAAAGAAATGAAATCACTGCATTTGGAATATCCCTACATGTGCCCCGTCCCCTTCTTTAGCAGCCAACAAAGAGTTGACATGCTAATAATACTAGTTGCAACCTGATTAAACGACTGCGTCTGTTTCCCCTTCAGTGTTAAATATCTTCCAGAATGTCTACTTACCCCCTTGGTGAATTAGTCTTTCAGTGTATGGATTCCCTATCTGTTCTTTTGCGCTGTCCATTTGATCCCATAGAGCCTTAACCACAATTGCTTTATTATAATAGGCTCATCGCTTAGAGGAGACATTAAGATTGGTATTGGGCATCATTGTCACATTATGCCCCCTCCAAATGTTTCTGCTGCCCACCGTACCACATTTTTTAGGGTGGTCAACACAGCGCAGCCTTGAGCCTGAGGAGTTAGGGCACATGACTAATGCAGTTCACACAGGGCTGTTAAAATGTTTTATTTTTGCCCTCAACAGAAAAACACCTAAATCACTTTACCAAGGATTCCTCTTCATCTTCTTTTTAGTGTTCACCCACTGCAAACTCTGGCGGAAAGTTCTGGTTGTTCATTCACTTGTGGACTTTGGTCTTGTTCCAGATCCTGAGTTTTGTGTGCACATCCATTGTGAAGATCTAGCTTATTTGTATGCAGACTGCTGGTTTATCAACTCTCAGTCACATGTAATCCAACATCAATATCAATGTGAGAAACAATTCCCCTGTTCGGGTGGGCCTGCAGGTGCAAAAAGGTACAGGAACACTGGTCTAAACCAATCAGCATGGGTTTTTCAAGAATACTGTTATGTGTACAGCAATTTATGTGTGATTAGCAATGACACCTGTACAGACAATTATACACACCCTGGCAGGTTAACGTTGCTCCGGAGGTCACCATGTCGATCGTAAATCTTGGCTGTGCTGTCAGACCTGAGTGAAGAGATGGGCATCCAATACTCCAACAACAAAAATAAACATAATTACAGAAGAACAAACACAGTGAGATCTGAACTATATACTGGTACTATAAAATGTTGACGGAAACAAAAACAGACTCTCTACACTGTTATAGAACTGAAAGATTTGAAAGAATAATAAGACCTGGTTAGCATGAATTTAATTTAACACAAATTTAATTTAACATGAACTTTTTTTGGGTCCTTTGTTAACAAGAGTTTTCTGCTATACTTTTAAAAATCAACAGAAATGAAAATGTACTTTCTATACAATAATATATCTTTAAAGTTTGGAAGAATAATGGGATGGGATTTACAAGTAGTTACTTCCAAGGACTGGACACTCTAGCAGCAAATAATTGTTTATCATGTCTATCATCATCATGTTGAGCCTCATGTCTCTGTGTAACTTTTTGTCCTGTATTTTGCAATAGCAACGTATGCACCTCCTATTTGTATGAAGCATGGATGGATATTTTCTGATAGGGCTCACCGTCAAGGCAAATGATAATTAATGTATTTTTGATTGTATTTGTATCATTGTCCATTTGTTTCCCAAGCTGATGAGAGCTTTCGAGCCGATACATTCATTTTGTCATTCATGACTGTGGTTTTGTGAAGCTCACTGGTTCTGCTTCTCATTTGGACTGACACTTGTGTCACAATCAACAAGTCCCTAGGTCAATTACATGCACGGCCAATCTTCTCTGCATCTTCACCACATTTCCAAAAGCATGTTCATGTGTTGACACTATACTATGTGTTAACAAACAAACTGTCAAGGGTCTTCTCTTGTTGTCTTCTTTGGTCTCACTATTCACAGAGTCAAAGTTGAGAGGACTCATTTTGCCAAAATTTTCTCACATGGTTGCGTCTCTCTTCATAGAGTAGCTGGCCTTCTGCTGAGAGCACTGCACAAAGCAGAAACGCCTTAGCTTGTGCAACAAACCTCAGCAATCTCCACACACACAAAAGATGCACTTACAAACTCAAGACAGTGCCTATGAATTGAACCCATGACCTTCAGAGCGTGAGGCAAAAGGCTTGATCATTTCAGCGGAGATCCCCCTGTCTCACCATTCATGACTGTCCAGGCAAGTCGGCATATTACTTCAGCAAGAAGTGGAATTCTATAGAAGAATACAAACCCAGTTGTAGCCAGATAATTGCCGTGTGTTCTCTGCCATGCATACTTCAGTCGGCCCTGTCCATGAACCCCTTCAGGCAGGCTGAAAATTCGCTGCAAAGATTAAAGCAAAGTATTAATATAATGCACAATTGAGACTTTTCAGAACACAATCCACTTTGCAGCCACATAAACATGAAATTTAAGATTCACGAATCAGCCATATGTACATGTGGATTAGCACCTGAGACAACAGATCATGTCCTTGAAGATTGTTCCAAATACAACATATCAGGCAGAAACATCAGTACAAGTCACACTTTATGGATTGATGACTGAATTACAACAGATAGTGAAGTTCATACAAGAGACAACACTGCAGATATAGATAATCTATTTCAAGCGAACAAAGAAGAAGAAGAAGACATTTCAGCTGACATGTCCCAGATTAATGTTTAGAATGTAGATCAAAAAAGGAAAAAAAAATACATTCCTAAGATCTGAAAATGAAAGAAAACTGGCTTATAAACAGCATAATGAAGTTTTGGGAAAAGAAGGTATCACAACAGTTTTCTCAATGCTCTGCAAAGGCTCAGATAGCCAAGAAAAACTCAACACATGGAGACTGATAGAGTGACATGCTGAGGATTGAAAATAGTCACTAAGGACAGCCTCCATGGTTGCATTACAGATGGGTGGAGGATGTCATCCTTTCCTACAATTTAAAGATGTGTGCAGGCAGGACATGAATGATACTGATAGTGAGGTAGATTTATCAAAACAAGATACCATGAACTGCACTGTATGGAAGGGGAAATTAGGAAGAGAACAGGGACACACACACACAAACTGCAAATACAAAAAACTTAGTGTCTGAGAAAATGTTGTCAGATACATTTATGGCAACAATGGTCCAGATGTCTCATGCACTTACTCAAAATAATTGGTTGCCCCCATAGCACAAAATACCACTTTCGTCTGACTAGAGGAGCAAAAACAAACAACAACAATAATAAAAGGGGGCAGTGGGTGGCCTTATTGAAACTGAAAAAAAAACTGAGAACCCTTTATTTGAAAAGATCTGAACATCAAGGAAGACTGGCTAATAAACAGCATCTTGTCTCGGAAGCTGAAATAGTTTGCTCATATCAAGCCCTATGGTGGACTGAAAAAAAAAATAAAAGCAGAGGGCAGGTACCACGACTAACATGAAGATGGACACAGGATATAAGTGAATCCCTGAATATGAAAGTACACAAGGTGGGAGAGCTGGCGAGAGACCGAGTTTCTTTCAGGCAGACCATGATGAGAGCTACGTTCTGCAAAGCACCTGCTATATGATGAGATGATCTTACACCCGGAATATCTTTTCTCTTGAATCCAAAGGAAAATAAAGGGGTAAGAATGTTGTCAAAAAGAATGAAGAAATGAAAGGAATGACTAGGCCACCAATAGTATCAAGTTATAAGACAGGTTTGGCTATAAATCAGACATATCCTGATCCATCTGCTCCTCCAAACTGTACATGCTCTCCCACAAGGCACTAACCACGTCTTAAAATACATAAAAAAATAAAAGTAGAGATAGATGAATAAAGAGAAAATGGAATTGAAGATGGCAAAACATAGTGAATAGTGGTCATAGCAAGTTTGTTGAAGGCATTTATTTCAATGAGACCTTGAGTAGAAGCAGGCTTTTTCTCACTCTGGCAATATCCAATCTTAGACGTCAATTGTTTAATTCAACTGTAACAGACACTTTTTATTGAGTACAGACTAGTACATGCATCATTTTAATAAAATGCTATGGTGAGTACAGGACCAGGTACCGTTGTATCTTTACAAGAGAAAAGAGCCCTAGGTAGAAAAGATGTTTAAATAACTTGTTTCGATGAGAAGCCCTGATATGCAAGTTGATCTGCTTTACGTTATTTGGTTATAATGAATTAAGCTAATATGCAACGAACTGTCCATTCGCCGGAACTTTTAGTGCATTCATTGATATTCTCATTCAAAACTCGCAGAGATTCCACAGCCTGTCCATGTATTCCTACTTTACAATAAATTCCAATTCACTAAACGCAATTATACGACACTTGTGTGAATTTTAATTTGCTGAAAGTTACATGCTCTACATAATCCCCTATCAAAACCACAAATATTTAAACTTGAACAAACTTTCAACTAAAAGATAAGAAAACTTGCCTTCATATTCCCGGGACCCTACGTCTGCTAGTCTCAACATTCAACCTAATGCGCATGCCCAACAGGAAGTATCATCAATAACCCTAGCTCCGCAGTGCGAATCGATCTATTTGTAGTTTACCGTGTTGCTATAGCAACAACACAATAATTACTTTCGCTAAATAACTCTTATAAATGTTACTTTAATATACCTAATAGTTGCATATATATTTAATAATTTATAGATATTATTATAATAAGGTATATAAAGGATTTGAAGTATTTAGTGAAACATATCCACTAATTTTGCCCTGCGCAAACGGGAAATGTTGCCAAGTAAACAGTAGAGTACAATGATAGAAAACTCCAGGAATTGGATGTGAGGCGGCCGCTCACTCTTTGATTGCAAGTGCGGCAATGGCTGAAAGGAAATATGAACTTGCTGTGCAAGAAAAACGAACAAGTAAAGCATATATCAATAAAAGCTGGTATGCTGATCTTTATGTATAATAACAATAACATGTGACAACTCGCATAATCATATATATAATATATTTAGGCTATCCTCCGAATAACGGTCGTAAATTATTGAAGCGGAAAATATATCCTAACAGAGCATCAGTCACGTGTCAATTGCGCACTTCCATCGTCTTAAGTTGCGCACTTCCTGCGACTTCCGCCACCGCTGAGAGTATACCACACGCCGCTCACGCGGCGTGGATTGAGGCTGAACTAGATGGCTGGGACTCACGAGCAGCAGCTACCACATCTCCTGCAGCTTCCTGCATTTTATTTACTCGTGAGTCCTAGCCATCTAGTTTAGCCCCAATCCACACCGCTCACCCAGCGTGGGGTGATACTCTCTGCGGTGGCAGAAGTAGCCGGAAGTGCGCAATTCGGCGGTGGCGTTATAGTCCTCCGAAGTACGCAATTGACACGTGACTGAGGCTCTGTTAGGGTATATTTTCCGCCTCGATAATTAAGGACCGTTATTCAGAGGATAGCCAATATTTATTTTATTTTAGTTTAAGTAGGTTACTCACAAGTGTAACTAGATGGCTGGGACTCACAAGCAGCAGCTACCGCATCTCCTGCAACTTCCTCCAATTTATTTGCTTGTGAGTCGGAGGCATCTAGTTTAGATTCCCATCCGGCCACGCATAGAGGTGCGGGGGGATACTGTTGGCGGTGAGTTTAAAGGCGTTTTGCGCATGCTGAAAAGTGTGAGGACAAAAACAACGTTAATGTGCTTCAGAGCACGTGGTCTTCCCGCCATGTCGCTATTATCATCTGTAATGTTGTGTGTCTCGAAATTGTCAATGGTCGCTATTATCGTCTGCTATTTTCATCTGCTACTATTGTCTGCAGTGTTGCCTGTCTTGAAATTGTCAAGTAATCCTAGTTTTCCGCGATGTGTTCGTCGGAAGAAGTCCGCATTTTACACACGACTGAGACCCTGTTAGGGTATTTGTTTGGCCACCATAATGTGGGGGGGGGGGGAAATCGAAGGAGAGCCAATATAGGTCTAGCCCTGTGAGACCAATATGCCTCAAAGCGTAGAAACAGGTCCTTTACTTTCCTTTAACTATCACTAGCGAGACTAGTTAGTTATGAAATAAAATTCAAACCAATAATAATAAGTTACAAGTCTACCAAAAAGGACTTTCACTGAATTACCTCCTTTCATAACATACCTATCACAATAGAAAATGTTTCATATTTACACAGCTATAGAAATCTGCTTGGTATGATTAAGCAGTTTATTTATTATATAGCCAGGCCTTTGCAGAACGTTATTCTCATCATGGTCTGCCAAAAAGAAACTCAGTCTCTTGTCAATTCTCCTGCCTAGTAGACTTTGCTATCCAAAGTGTCTTTTATACACTGCTAATGTTCGTGCTGGTTTGACCCTGCTCCTCTTTCCTAGTATCAGTCCTTTGCTGTTATTCTTTCCAGTCCACAAAGGCACTTGAAATGGTCAAAATATTTTCACTTCTGAGACAGAATGTTGTTTACTAGACAATCTTCTTTTATGTTCAGATTTGTCATGATGTCAGTCTTTCTTTTCTTCTTTCACTGTGGTATTCTAAGAATCTTTGTGTAATCTTTTTAGTTCAAAAACCCCTGATTCATTTCTTTAAGGACTCACATCTGTAAATTGTTGTAGGGAAGATGCATTCTTTCCAAATTTTAAGTTTGTTTTTCTTGCTGGTACTTAACTCTCTGAGTCCCAAGGAACGCATCATACGTTCATGGCTTCCTGCCTAGAAGCCCAATGAACGCATGATGCGCCGATTTTATGACTTTATTTACTACCCCCTGGGCCTGTGATGCTAAACCCCCTGAGACTCAAAGAGTTAACACTTTCAGACCCAAGTGGTTTAGCATCAGAGGCCCAAGGGGTAGTAAAAAGAGGCGTGAAATTGGTGCGTCTTGCTTTCACTGGGCTTCTGGGTTTTTTTTTTTTTTTTGGTTATAATTTTATATTAAATCATCCGGGGGCCAATGCGGAAAAAAATATTGCAAGTCACTGAAATTTCACGGAAAAAAGCCTTGATAGCAATTTACCATGAATTGCAGCACATCTAAAACCCATTGAAGAAGTAAAAAAAAAATAAAATCAAAACGAAAAGACTCATAATGTCGGTATGAAGAAAGATGCTGAAACTACATTATTCTGGAGGGCAAAGGCATTAAACGGGCATCTGAGTTTAAATATCTGTGAAAAACATTCACCGAAGATCAGAAATTGGGTGTAGAAGTTAACATCACATGCAGTAAAGTAAACTGAATATTGGGACAGCTAACCACCCTCTTACAACTTAAGGCAGTCCCAATAAGCACAGAAAAACATCTTACAATGCATATTTATTTACACTGTATGCTACCAGTACCAGACATGGTCACTCACACCAAACTATAAATAAAAAAAATTAGAAACCACAGAAATGAGAAGTCTGAGAAAACCTGCAGCAGTGACCAGAAGAGATAAAATCAGAAATGAAGTTAGGAAAAAAAAATATGCCAAAACCAAAAAAC